>LR751034.1:0-26042 GCA_902729485.2 Mus minutoides
TTTGTTTTGTTTTGTTTTGTTTTTTGAGGGAGGGTTTCTCTGTATAGTCCTGGCTGTCCTGGAACTCACTTTGTAGACCAGGCTGGCCTCGAACTCAGAATTCCGCCTGCCTCTGCCTCCCAAGTGCTGGGATTAAAGGCATGCGCCACCACACCCGGCTTGTGCTTTAACATTTTTAACGTTACATTATAAAATTTAAAACTCTGTATCACTATTAAACTTACCACTAGATATGGTTGTTTGATTTTCTACTTAAATAAATCCTAAAAAAAAAAAATTTGTCAGAATCTCAAAATCACAATTTCGTTTTATATATTGTTGTTTTAACAGAAAAAGACGAATTTATTTTACATCTGACCTATAGTATGCTTTTAAACATTTCATCTCTAGGACGTCATTATGGAGCAATAACTTGTGAAGGCTGCAAAGGATTCTTTAAAAGAAGCATCCGAAAAAATCTAGTGTATTCCTGTCGAGGATCCAAAGACTGTGTTATTAATAAGCACCACCGGAACCGTTGCCAGTACTGCAGGCTGCAGCGGTGCATTGCCTTTGGGATGAAGCAAGACTGTATGTACTTGACTTAAAGGAGGAAATGGTTTTTAACACTTCAGCGAATGGAAAGTGCATTTGAGTTAGCACATTTAAGCAGCTCAAGTGTACACGGTGTAGTAGTTACTTTTCTGTACCTGAGATAAAATGTCATGACAAAAAGAACTAAAGGAAGAATAAGGTTATCTGGGTTTATGGTTCCAGAGGGCAGGAAGGCAGAGTGAGCTAGCGGGACCATGAAGCAAGCTGATGACATTTTAGCCCCAAAGAGAAAGTGAAGTGAGTATATAAACCCTCAAAATTCACTCACAAGGACATACTTTCTCCAGCAAGGCTCTTCTTGTTCAAACCATGGTACGGGCCTTTTAATCCATAGCTGTCCAACTAACAATAGAATATACACATATATGTGTATATTCTATTGATATATGACAAGCATATCAGTTGACACTTAGCACTCAAATGATTTTTGTAAGTTGTTTCAGAATTTTAAAAACATAATATGCATCATAGATTTTTTTAGTGATTTTGTTGCCTTTCCTAAATTTTCAGTAGCATTGTTAGTGTTACATTGTAAAACTTAGGACTGTGTATTGTTAAAGCAGCTAGACAGCAGTGTGCTTTGTGACAGATGCCCAAAGTGGTCTTGGTAACATCAGCCAATACTGACCTGTCCGTGGGCTAATGTGTCCTCACAATCTCAACACAGTTCTCCGTCCGCACCTGGTTACACTACACTGTTACCGCCTTAACAGAGAAAGGTTGGAAACTCAGCAAAGCACGGAAACAACGAAGAGGTGCCAGAAATTTTCTGACAATTTGCTCTCCCCTCTGCCCCAAAAGAAAATACATTTAGCAAATGTTTTGCCTCTTCTTTAGGTATTATAAGATTCTTACAGATATCACATATTGTATAGATGAACTTATGTGTAATACAGATTTATTTTTTAACTAGAAAGGTACCACTTAGGCCTTTTCTATCAGTATTATCTTCAATTGGTCAACTTTCTTTTTCTTTAGCTCTATATATACAAGGGGCATATCACTTCAGTTCTTCCTTCTTGATAGTGAAGGTTTTTTTGTTTTGTTTTGTTTTTTTCTTTTAAGATTTATTTATTTATTATATGTAAGTACACTGTAGCTGTCTTCAGACACTCCAGAAGAGGGCATCAGATTTCGTTACGGATGGTTTTGAGCCACCATGTGGTTGCTGGGATTTGAACTTGGGACCTTCAGAAGAGCAGTTGGCGCTCTTAACCACTGAGCCATCTCACCAGCCCTGATAGTGAGGGTTTTTAAGAGTTCTATTTTTCTTCCATTGGAGTGCCACAATAGAGAGAGGTGGGAATAACAGGTAAATTGACCAGTTTTACTAATAGGGACTTAAATATGCTTGGCCCAGGGAGTGGCACTATTTGGAAGTATGGCCTTATTGAATATGTGTGTGTCCTTGTTGGAGTAGGTATGTCACTGTGGATATGGGCTTTAAGACCCTAGTCCTGGCTTCCTGGAAGCCAGCATTCTGCTAGCTGCCTCCAGAACAAGAGGTGGAACTCTCAGCTCCTCCTGCACCATGTCTGCCTAGACACTGCCATTCTTCCACCTTGATGATAATTGACTAAACCTCTGACCCTGTAAGCCAGCCCCAATTAAATGTTGTCCTTTATAAGCGTTGCCTTGGTCATGGTGTCTGTTCACAGCAGTCAGAATGCTAATACAGGGAGCAGTGTTGTTGAATGTACATAGATTTTGTGAAGATTGATGGCTGCCTTTGGAAGCAATGTTTCTCTCATTAGCCATGTTGGAAACAAGCAGCTTAGATGTACAGATTTCCATAGAGTCTGTATTGCAGTGTAATTATTGAACATGTTTTTGTAGCTGTTCAGTGTGAAAGAAAACCCATTGAGGTTTCCCGAGAAAAATCTACCAGCTGTGCCGCTTCAACAGAAAAAATCTACATCCGCAAAGACCTCCGAAGCCCTCTGGCTGCCACGCCAACCTTCGTGACGGACAGCGAGACTGCCAGGTGCCCAGCAGCCGACAGTAAGGCATCATTGGCTTCTCTTCCCAGATCTACTGAGACTAAAACCTGTGCCTCCTTTGTTGCAGGTCAGCTGGACTGTTGGATTCAGGAATGTTTGTGAATATTCATCCGTCTGGAATAAAAACAGAGCCAGCTATGATAATGGCACCAGATAAGGTATGTAGTATAATTAAAGATCCTCCTCCAACTCTCCCCCCTTCCCCGCCCCCATCCTGCGGGAGTCTGAGCCCTTAGTCCCATCCCATGCTCTCTCTACTTCAGAGCAATAATTCCTGTTTCCTGTTTTCAAAAGATTTTATTTGTGTATGTACTTTATGTGTATGAGTGTTCTGTTTGCATGTATGCCTGCATGCCAGAGAAGAGCATCAGATCCCACTAAAGATGGTTGTGCGCTGCCATGTGGTTGCTGGGAAATGAACTCATGACCTTTGGAAGAGCAGTCAGGGCTCTTCACTGCTGAGCCATCTCTTCAGCCTCTAATACATGTTTCTAAAGCTTAACTTACTTGATAAAATTCTTCACTATGCTATTAAAAATGTTATCTCTAACATGAAAGCAACGGGCATTTAAAACTGCTCCCAGTTTCTTTCATTTTAAAATAAATTTTATCCAAAAATTAACTTAGAGTAAATCCAAACCATACAGAACTGATGGATGGAGTACTGCCTGTAACCCCGGCAACATACATACAGAATGGAGTACTGCCTGTAATCCTGGCAACTGCAAAGGCGATGACGACAAGGGCAGCCAGCCTGGGCTACACTTGGATTTGAGGGTCATCTGTCTTCTATTGTGAATCCATCTGAAAAGGCAGAAGACTTCTTACCTCTATTCCTCTTATTTTCTCTGCTAGATTTATTTGTGCCAATACTTAAGATAGCTCCAAGTAAAAGTCTTGGAGCCTGGAGAGATGGCTCAGAAGTCATGAGCACTGGCTGCTCTTCCTGAGGTCCTAAGTTCAATTCCCAGCGTCCACATGGTGGCTTTTAATCATCTATAATGAGATGCCCTCTTCTGGCCTACAGGCATATATATGCAGGCAGAATGCTGTATACATACATACATACATACATACATACATACTTACATCTTTAAAAAAAGAGGAAGAAACTCCTGGTGTTCTAATCAAAACATTCATTTGAGTGTCAGGATTATCTACAGCCACCATGCTTCCTGAGCATGGTGGGTGTGTGTGTGTGTGTGGGGGGGGGGGGTTCAGAGTAGGAATAGGTTGCCTGTGCTTTCAGATTACACAACCAAGTTATCTAGAGTCCCTTGAGACTGGAGCAGTCTAAAGGAGAGATGCACACAGCACACACACACACACACACACACACACACACACACACACACACACACAAGCATGCTTGGGAGACCCTCATGTTCACTAAGGCCACAGGGTATGTCCTGCTGTTTATTGCTGTCTGCCTTATTCCCTTGACACAGGGTCTTGCTGAACTCAGAGTCAGATGTCCCACCGGGTTAACAGCCAGTGAGTCCCTGCAATCCTTCGTCTTTGTCTCCCCCCAAGTGTCACGAGTACAGAGCACACATGATTGTGTGTGTGCTGGGGATCCGAACTCAGACCTTTGTGTTACACAGCAGTCACTGTTGCCCACTAAGCCATCTCCCCAGATCAAAATGCTTTCTTTATTTAGAGAAAATATGGAAATTTTCTATAGTCTTCAAAAACTGAGAAAAAGAAAACATTACCCAAAGAGGTTATTTTTAATCTATTTGTATTTACTGTATGTGTGTGTTTGTGTGTTCACCACGACACACATGAAGGTCAGAGGATAGCTTTCTGGCGTCAGTGCTCCCTTTCCACCATGAGGGTGCTCCCTTTCCATTGCGTGGGATTTGGGCCTTAAACTCAAATCCTCATTGTTAGCGGCAAGTGCTTTTACTCTGAGCAGTCACGCTGGCCCTGAGAAGGTCTGAGGGTGCTTGTGGGAAGACGTTCTTCTCCCTGCACTGGGCTCTGGCTCTGCAGCGCTCAGCCCCACAGTACTGATGCATCCGTCATTCAGTGGAAGGACATATGTTGCACACATGAGGTTCTTGGTTCAATTCTAGCACCCAGAGGTGTAATGCCACGCCCTTAAAGCACTGATGCGTGTACCTGGCCCCAAAGGAATTTAATAAACCGAAACATTAGGTATATAAAAACCTTTGAATTGGAAATATTTCCAAAACCTCACGTATCACGTTGAGAAGTTGCTGTGTGTCAGTTCATTGCCTTTAAGTTTGAGAGCTGAAAGGAAGGAAAAAGACGAGCACCCCTGCACGTGCAGCTGAAGTGTGGTAGACAGACGCCTCTGACAAAAAAGGGGCAGCCGATGATGCATTTAGATCCCATACCAGTTTGTTTGGTAAGAAGCTTTGAGGGGCTAGGAAGATGGCCCTGTGGGTAGGAGCAGAGACCGCTCTTACAGAGGATCAGAATTCATTTCCCAGCCTTTGCATGAGGCGGCTCACAGCTGTCTGTAACTCCACCTCCTGCGGATTCAGTGCTATTTGCTGGCCTCAAGCACCCGCAGTCATGAATATAACCACACATAGACACAGGTAAATACACTTCTTTTAAGAAACAAAACTAAATCTTTGGGCCTGGAGAGATGAGATAGCTGTAAGGTTAAGAGGTTTCACTGCTCTGTGAAAGACCCATGTTCAATTCCCAGCACCCACATGACAGCTTGCAACCATCCATAACTCCAGTTCCAGGGAATCCAGTGCCCTCTGTTGACCTCTGAGGGCACTAGGCTTCATGTGGCGAACAGACATACATCCAGTCAAAACACCAATACATATAAAATTAAAATTGTTTTAATCTTAAAGAAAATTTGGAAATTTTAATAATATTAAGTCAATGCTAAAAAGAATTTGAATTTTTACCTAATTTAATATCTTTTTATAGAAAAAGCAACTATGTCTTAGATAGATTAGCTAGTAAGTAGAGTAGTATAATTTTTCTTTTAAACTTTCATAAAAATTTTTAAGAACTCATATCTATTTTAAAGCCTGTATTTTCCTCAAGAGTCTCAGTCTCTTTCCCTCTCTCTGTCTGTCTGTCTGTCTGTCTCTCTCTCTCTCTCTCTCTCTCTTAGGGCAGGCTCTCACTCTATAGTCCAGCAAAATCTGAAATTCACTACGTAACCCACATTGGCCTTGAATTTGTGGCAATCCTTCTGCCTCAGCCTCGTGAGTTGCGGGGATTACAGAAACAAACTGCTGTATTCATCAATTTAATTTGCTAATATGCTTTTCTTTTAGTATTTCATGATCTAGAATTTGATACTTAAGTTTTAAAAATATATCCGTCCCACCTTGCAAATTTTTAGTGCTTTCTTCTTTTTTTAAAGGCT
Source organism: Mus minutoides (assembly GCA_902729485.2). Taxonomy (NCBI): domain Eukaryota; kingdom Metazoa; phylum Chordata; class Mammalia; order Rodentia; family Muridae; genus Mus; species Mus minutoides. The sequence goes on from LR751034.1 coordinate 5,962, forward strand.
GAATCGTGTCAGGGAGACTTGAGCACCCTGGCCAGTGTGGTCACGTCATTAGCGAATCTCGGCAAAGCAAAGGACCTTTCTCACTGTGGTGGGGATATGCCGGTGGTGCAGAGCTTTCGCAACGGGGATACATCCTTTGGTGCTTTTCATCACGATATTCAGACCAACGGTGATGTGTCAAGGTAGGGTCCGTGTGGTCTCATCTTCTGAGTCTCATTTTAATTGACCAAAATGTCTTTGCACTCAAGTCTATCTATAAAAGTTTCCGAAAACAGTATATCTATAAGACTTGAAAAAGGTAAGGCACTGTAAGGTTTAACTGGAAATCGGCTGTTAGTACAACGTGGCAAACACACTCCATTCTGAGTTTCATGAGCCCCGAGTGTATCTCATAAAATTAGTGCTGAAGTCTGGCATAAAGGGTTTGTATATGTAAAGATAAGTGTGAGGATTTCTCTCAGACTTGAAGAGATTGTAATTTCATTGTAACTTCTTGGTAGTACGGTAGTATGCAATACTCCAAAGTTCACTTACTAAGTTTAACTTGTTGATTTTCAAAACAGTGCCAAAGGTCACTGCAATCCAGCAGTCTGTCTGTCTGTCATAAGGACAGCTATTTCCTGAAGCTATTTCCTTGTTTTGTGTGTGCACACCTCTCTCAGACAGCAGCACTGGAGGTGGGTTCCAGGGCCTCCTGTCAACTACACAAGCCTTCTACCACTGAGCCATAACCCTTCCCTATTGCCAAAGAATTTGTAAGCTTAAACCTCCCTCTCTGTAGTCCTTGGTACTAAACCCAGGGCCTAATGCGTGCTAGACAGCTTACCATGCTATTCCCACAGTCCCTTGACTTAAATCTCAACTCTAGAATTTTGCATAAGAATTTCATGTTATTGTTGGAGATTGGCCAAGCTCACAGCTTCTGCCGCCTCCTCACAGGGCATTTGACACTCTTGCAAAAGCACTGACTCCTGGAGAAAGCGCCACCTGCCAGAGCCCAGAAGAAGGCATGGAGGGAAGCCCACATCTAATCGCCGGAGAGCCAAGCTTCGTGGAGAAGGAGGGGCCGCTGCTGAGCGAGTCACACGTAGCTTTCAGGGTATCTTTAATTTCTTTATGTCATGTGACTGTTTGATGTCCATCTTCCTTTCAACAATCAAAATTGGCCTGTTGCACTTTTAAAGTCAGAAATTTGCAAATTCCTGGTGGGATTTCAGAACTGAAACTGAAACATTACACCCCCTGCCGTTGAGGACCACTGAGGGTCAGTTTGCTGTCCGTCATTTGTGATAGCGCAATTAGTTCAGTTAGATTTTTGCCGCAGTAGCATTTTCTTCCTTTAAATATGGGCAGTCATTGTGAACTGAGAGCACCGCTTTGTTCAATACCTGCCTCTCACTTTTTAAGTGTCAATTGGTGTCTGAGACCCAGATATTTTGCTCTTAGATTAGAAATGATAAAAATGAGAAATGTGTGTGTTCCCTTACCTTAGCCACCGTTCGGCGTTGTCATGTGAGGGTGCATGTCATTTAATGCATTTTAGCCTCAGGTTTGTGTCCGCTAGCATTTTTTTTTTTAAATCATTTTGGAAAAGGAGCATTTGAAATTCCTTTCGTTCTCCTAAATACATTTTGTAATGGTCCTGGGGATGAACCTGACATACCCTGGGTCCATGGCCCCCACATATGCCAGGCAACCTGTACCTCTGTTTATCTCAGCCTCTGTGCAGGCCCACGATGGCAGCAATGCAGGTAGACTGTTAGAAAAGAGACAGAGGAAGCCTAGAAATCGCTTTCCAACATCCGATTTGTTATTCAAATTAATATGCCCAAACTGCGCTTGGATGAGCTCCCCACTGAGACCTCATTAACACCATAATGGGCCCCCTGCTTGGCTCTTTGCTCTGCCAGTTGTGAATACCATTAGAAAGGAGTGAGCAAGCAGATGTAGATTACATTTAGCAATCCGTCTTAGCACGTGAGAATGATTTACGATAGATTATAAACTTTCCTACATTTCTTAGGAAAAACGTTTATAGCTATGAAATGATAAGTGTCTGTACTGCCAATAACTATCTGTTTCGCTACTAAAAGTAATGGAGAGAAAATAAATGTGTCATAGGCTGCAACACCACATAAGATTGGTGCTGCAAAATTCAGCTTGAAGGAGCCACAGAAACTATGGCTTAGTTGCTGCAACGTGATATACCAGTTAAGTACACCAGGGAAACCAATTCTCATATAAAACGTTACTACAGATAACTTAGAAATAATTCAAGCATCTTTATCTGCACCTCACAAGGAAAATTTTCATGGGCAATATGAGAAAAGGTAACAAAAATGATCAATGCCATGCATAAAAGTTTTTGTTGGAGCTGCAGACAGACAAGGAATCAAGGCAAAGGCTTTTTCCCACTGTTTGCTCATATTCTAAGTAAAATACATTCTTTTTGTGTTCTCGGTTTCATTTCCTGCTCTGGACTTAGATTGGAGGGAGGACAGGAGAGCTGTAGACTGAGGCCAGCAAAAGCGGCTGCTCTAGACAGCAGCTGTCAACTTACTTAGAGAGGTTTCCATATTCTTAACTATGTGAAATAAATGCTTCGGACAGAGAATTAAACGGATTCAAACTTTGGCTTTCCTTTCTGGAGTCGGCGGGTTCTCTCAACTCTTGCTTTCAGTCTTGGGAAGAGGGTTCTTTTCAGAGGTTCCAAGACCACAGTCATCTTATGATCTGTTCTGCCACTGGGCTCTGGCGTTCTCAGCCTGAGTCTTCGGCCGACATCCTTATTCAGATCATGAACTTCTCTCTTAATCCCTGAGCAAAGCAGGACTCTGTTCCACTTTTGCTCTGGTTGTCTGGTGTAATTTGCATATTCTCATATCTGTTCTTTCAGCTGAGCCATGCCACATTCTTTCTGATGAGCTCGAGGTTTTTTGTTTTGTTGTATTTTGTTTTTCTGGGGTTTTTTTTGGTTTTGGTTTTTTAAGATTTATTTATTTTGCCGGGCATGGTGGCGCATGCCTTTAATCCCAGCACTCGGGAAGCAGAGGCAGGTGGATTTCTGAGTTCGAGGCCAGCCTGGTCTACAAAGTGAGTGCCAGGGCTGTACAGAGAAACCCTGTCTCGAAAAACCAAAAAAAAAAAAAAAAAGAAAAGAAAAAAAAAGATTTATTTATTTTATATATACAAGTACACTTGCTTTCTTCAGACACGCCAGAATAAGGCAGCAGATCCCATTACGGATGTGTAGTTGCTGGGAATTGAACTCAGGACCTTTGGAAGAGCTGTCAGTGCTCTTAACTACTGAGCCATCTCTCCAGCCTTTAGCTGAAGATTTTATTCTCAGTTTGTAGTTGAATTAAGATTTATATATTTTAGTCTTATTCAAAGTAGCCAAAATGTAGGAAGGAGAAAGTATCTGATACAGTAACTAGGGGAGGTAAGAATCTAGGATGGTAATAATAATTCTTTTATTTAATGACTGAATTATAATTTCAAAAGTCTCTTTCATGTCATTCTTATAAGGATAATTGAGGTAAATAGGACTTCCATTCTTTAAAGTAAATATATGGGACAAGAGTGAGGTGTTTTCTAAAACTTTTACAGACACTAATCTTGTAAACCTCTTTCTTGCTCCATAGTTGTGACTGTCCTCCACACTGTAACTGGCTATCTGTTACTTGAATTTTCAGCTTCTTGTTTATTTCCATAGCTGTAGTTTAAAGCTCTTTTGAAGTTCTAGCTTTAATCGTCACAATAATATTTTATGTTCCTTATATCTTCTCCATCTTGTTCTGGATTCTGCAACCAGTGTCATCTTTGTTAACCATCAACCTACTATGTCACTTGGCAATTTAAACTGTAACAAGACCCTGTCACAAAAATCAATCAATCAATCAATCAATCAATATATTCCATAGCTTCCATTGCTCATGTGGGATTCAGTTCAGGCTCTGTCACGTGACCTTTCAAGGCCCTTCCCATTCCAAGTCAAGTCTCCATCACTTCCTGTACAGGCAGTCCGTCCTAACCCTGACCACAGTACTCACTGTTGAGACTTGGGTCCTGAGACAGCGTCCCCTCAGTGTGCTGGATGACTAATCCAGAAACACGAAACCTTGAAGGGGAATCCACCTCTCTTAACAGGTCAAATGAGTTTTTTCCCCCGCAAGGTTTATTCTGCCAGTTTGAATTTGACCTAGAAACTGAATTAGAAAGGTGTTTGCCAAGGGAAGCAAGAAAGCAGAGTGCTGGTATTTTATTTGTTTAAAGATAGTTTAAAACAATTAAGGAAAAGGTTTGGAGGGGTTTTGTTTGTTTGTTTTTTAAAGGTGTTGTTTTCTTTTGTGGATTTCTGTTCGTTACTTTGGTTTTTGAGACAGAGTCTTGCCATGTAGCATATTGTGGTGGTAAAGCGCAGTCCTCTTATGCACTGTGATGACAGACAGATATTCTGCGGTGTTGGTTCGTAGCATCCCTCCTTTACGGGACTGGTTGTCTTGGCCAATCCCCCTACCTTTTTGCTCCCCACACTCAACTCAGGCAGTTTTCTATGGTATAGTTCCCCAAATTCTTGCACTCATTCTTGTTTACACAGCTACATCCTTGTTTTCAAAGCATTGAATATTTGCTTGCTTCTCTTAAGAACTGTTTTGTGGGGCTGGGGAAGATGGCTCAGTCGATAAGTACTTACTGCACAGAATGAGGACCCAAGTTCAGATCAACAGTTTCAAAATTAAGCATCAAGCATGGTGTGGATGCCAGAAATCCCAGCCCTGAGGAGGCTCCCCGGAGCTCACTGGCCAGCTACTCTTGCTGGATTTCTGACCTTCGGATTCAGTGAGAGACTGTCCCAAAAGGTGAGATGACTCTGGAGTTTGACCCCTGAGATGCACAGTGGAGAGAACTGACTTCAGAAAGTTGTCCTCTGACCTCCATGTGTTTACCAAGGCACACATCCATACCCACATGCACATATCACATGCTCAATAAATAAAAAGGTGGTGAGCAGTTGAAGACACTTAGCATGAACCCTCTGTCTCTGTGCACATATTAGCACACATACTCGAACATTATATATGTATCTCTCTCTCTCTCACACACACACATACACACACACACACAGAGAAATGTTTTGTTTCCTGAATTATGTTTTATTCTGCTGTTCCAGTAAACATTTACAATTTTTCCGTCACGAAGCTACAGGTATTGTTTACTGGTAGAATGCATTCTTAGCATGCCCAAGGCCCTGGGTTCAGTCCTCAAAAGACAGTCTGGCTTTTCTCTTTTCTTTTTAAAATGACTTATTTCTATTTTATGTACATTGGTGTATGTTCATGCGAGAGTCCCAGATCCCCTAGAGCTGAAGTTATAGACAATTGTGAGCTGGAAATTGAACCCAGGTCCTCTGCAACAGCAGCTAGTGCTCTTAACTGCTGAGCCATCTCTCCAGTCCCTCTCTTTCCTTGTGTAAGATTTAAACCATCCATTTCCTCATCTCATAATTTGGTGTTTTTAACATTAATAATAGGTAAACCACACTGGGGGTGTAGGTCAGTCAATAGAGCATTTGTCCAACATGTGTGTGTGTGTGTGTGTGTGTGTGTGTGTATGTGTGTGTGTGTATGAACTCAACAAGCTTGAGTTCCATAATCTTTTGAAAATTTTCCTCCCCTCAAGATACTGTTTTTTCTAGTTGCATACAGATTTCATGATTTATTTATTTATTTATTTACTTACTTATTTGTAAATGTACCACATTTTCTTTATCCGTTCTTTGGTTGTTGAACATCTAGGTTGTTTTCAGTTTCTGGCTGTTATGAATAAAGCTTCCATGAACATAGTTGAACACGTGTCTTTGGGGTATGATGGAATATTCTTTGGGTATGTGCCCAAGAGTGGTATAGTTTGGTCTTGAGATAGATTGATGGTTGATTCCCGGTTATCTGAGGAGCCACCATATTGATTTCCGTCGGGACTGTTCAAGCTTGTACTTCACCAGCAGCAGAGGAGTGCCCCCTTGCTCCGCAGCTTTGCCAACGTGAGCTGTCTCTTGTATTATTAATCTTAGCCACCTGACAAGTGTAAAATGGAAACTCAAGGTAGTTTTGATCTCCATTCCCCTGGTAGCTAAGAATGTTGAACATTTCTTTGTTTCTCAGCCACTTGAGATTCCTCTATTGAGACTTCTGTTTAGATCTGAGTCCCATTTTTAAATTGGATTATTTGTTTTTGATATCTAGTTTCTTGAGTTCTTTATATGTTTTGGATGTTAGTTCTCTATTAATATGGAATTGGTGAAAATCTTTTCTCTCATTCTGTAGGCTGCCATTTTGTCCTATTGATGGTGTCCTTGCCTTACAGAAGCCTTTCGGTTTTATGAGGTCCCATTTATTAATTGTTGACCTTAGTGCCTGTGTTCTGTTCAGAAAGTCATCTCCTGTGTCCATGTGTTCAAGGACATTTCTCACTTTTTCTTCTATCAGGCTCTGTGTGTCTTGTTTTATGTTGAGGTATTTGATCCACTTGGACTTGAGTTTTGTGCATGGTGACAAATATGGATCTATTTGCATTATTCTACATTCGGCATCCAGTTAGACTAGCACCATTTGTTTAAGATGCTTCTTTTTTTTTTTAATTAAGTGTGTATTTCTGGCTTCTTTATAAAAAAAAAACAGGTGTCCATGGATGTGCAGATTTATGCCTGAGTCTTTAATTCAGTTTCATTAATCAACATGTCTGTTTTTATGTTGATAGTAAGTAGTTATTCTTACTAAAGCTTTGTTTGAAATCAGGGATGGTGACACCTCCAGCAGTTTTTTTTATTGTTCAGGATTGTTTTATCTACCCTGATTTTTTTTTTTTTTTTTTTTTTTTGCCATATGAAGATGAGAATTGTCCTTTCAAGGTCTGTAAAGAATTGTGTTGGAATTTTGTTGGGGATTACACTGAATCTCAGTTTGCTTTTGGCAGGCTGGCCATTTTTCCTATGTCTTTCCATCTTCTGATGTCTTCTTTAATTTCTTTCTTCAAAGACTTGAAGTTTCTATCATGCAAGTCTTCCACTTCTGTGGTTAGAGTTACTTCAGGATATTTCAGATTCCTTGAGGCATTTGGAAGGGGTCTGTGTCCCTGATTCCTTCTCAGTCTGTTTGTCCTCTGTTGGATACCATGAAGCTCACATTGCTGATGATTAGTAACTGTCTTGTGGATTCTGGGAATCAAGCCTTAGTCTTCTGGAAGAGCGGCCTATGCTCCTAACTGCTGGGAAATGTCTCCGCTTTTTGACATGTATACATATAGGAGGGCTACTGATCTTTTTTACTTAATTTTGTGTCCAGTTAGTTCACTGGAAGTGTATATCAGCTGTAGGAGTTGCCTGGTGGAATTTGTAGGGTCACTTATGTATAATATATCATCAGCTAATTACAATACTTTTGCCTCTTTGTTTCCAATTTGTTCCTCCTTGATCTTCTTTGTCTTATTGCTCAAGTTAGAACATCAAGTACTATATTGAATAGATATAGCCAGAATAGCCAATCTTTGTCTTATTCCTGATTAGAGTAGAATTGCTTTAAGTTTCTCTCCATTTAATTTTGATGTTGGCTATTGGCTTGCTGTAATTGCCTTTATTATATTTAGGTATGTCCCTTGTATCCCTAATCATTTCCTCAGGACTTTTATCATAAATGGATGTTAGATTTTGTCAAAGGCATTTTCAGCATCTAATGAGGTGTGTATGTGTGTGTGTTTGTGTGTTTTCCTTCCAACCCTGAGTTTGTTTAGTGTGTGTGTGTGTGTGTGTGTGTGTGTGTGTGTGTTTTCCTTCCAACCCTGAGTTTGTTTATGGTGGATTATATTACTGGTTTTTGTATACGGAAACATCCCTGCATCTCTGGGATGAAGCCTACATGATAATGGTGGATGATCTTTTTTGTGTTCTTGGATTTGGTTTGCAAGAATTTTATTGAGTATTTTTGCATCTATTTTCATAAGGGAAATGTGTAATTCTCTTTCTTTGTTGAGACTTTTTATGGTTTGGGTATCAGGGTGACTGTGGCTTTATCATTTGGATGAGGAATGTTCTTTTTTTTCTATATTGTAAGATAACTTGAGGAGTATTAGTGTTAGCTCTTCTTTCAAAGTTTGGCAGAATTCTGAGATAAAATCTTTGACCCTGAGCATTTCTTGGTTGGGAGGTTTTAATGACTGCTTCTATTTCACTAGGGGTTATAGGGCTATTTAAATTGCTTACCTGATCTTTAAGTTTTCTTTTCTACTTAAAATTTTTAAAAAATGTTTATATGTATGGGTGTTTTGCCTGCATAGATGCCTGTACAGCATATGTATGCAGTGCCCTTGGAGGTAAGAAGAGAGTGTCAGATCCCCTGTGACTGCAGTTATAAAAGTTGCTAGCCACCATTTGGGAACTGGGAGTTAGACTTGGCTCCTCTGGATAAGCTGCCACTCCTCTTACACAATGAACCATCTTTCCAGCCCTTGTTTTTTATATTTTATCTGACATTTATAGAAAATTTTTATATCTTATTGAAAATATTTTGATCTGTTTGGTAACATAGATACCTTTTAGAATGCGATCAAAGCTATATACGAATCCCCTAGGGAAATATTAACAGTTGGAAAGATAGCTCAGTCAGTAAAGTCTTGCAAGCCAGGGCCTGAATTTGAATTCCAGAATCCATGCTAAATAAACAAACATACACTAGCCATAGTGCTGCATGTTTGTAACCCCAGCTTTGAGAAGACAGAGACCAGCTTCCCCGCGTCTAGCCAGCCAGTCAAAATTTGAGCTCCAGGCCAGTGAGTGGCTCTTTCTCAACAAAACGATGGACGGTGTGATGGGTTAGGAATGCCGTCGTCCTCCAGCCTGCCTGAGCACGCCCACTACATGAGCACACACAGGAGCACACACAGTGAAAGAAAAATACATATGGTGCAGCTACACACCCCACCCAACCCCACAGGCAGCCACTGTCCACCATCTGCAGTCTCCTGCCCTTCCATCTTCCTGTGTAGTAAGGCTTAAGCAGAAACTCGATCATCCACATTTTATTTTGCTGTTTATTTCTACTTAGGTGTCTGTGAGGGGGTTTGTTTTGTTTTAGAGCAAACCTTGCCTCAGAGCCCAGACTACTTAGAGCTTCCTGCGTAGATCAGACTGGCCTCAATTTAAAGCTTGTGATACTCCTGCCTCATCCTCTCAAAGCTGGGACTCCTTCTGTGCCCCACCACACCTGGCAGATTTTCCATCTTACTGTCATCTCAACTTGTCTTACTCATTTTAGTACTTCTAAGATACTCTACAGTGGACAGTGTTCTTTTTGCTAGTGATGGAAGTTTGGGTTTTCTATAGTCACTGTTAGAAGCAATGCTTACAATGGACAGCCTTACAATGGACAATGACTTCTTGTGTGTATGTGTGTTTTTCTAGAATAGACTTAGAAATGGTGCCTGGGACCAGAAATGTATCAGTGTCTCGGGTTTGGGGGCGGCTATTCAGAGGCATTGCTAGTGCAGAACTCCAGCATATGCTAATGTCAGAAACATCAAGCATTGATCCCAAAATGGTTCCGAGTTGAGATTTTTGGATTCAGGTTGTTCAACAATGCTTAAGGTCCCAAGCTATAACTCAGTTCTCCAGTGGTAGATTAACAGCCAGATGTCACTGTGAGTGGTCATTCCCCCTGGGTCCTCATCGAGGTCTGTATTACTGCTTCCAAACAGGAAAAGTGGTTCTTACATAGGTCAAGTGCAGCAGTGTCATCTCCCCTTGAGATTTTCATAGTGATTTCCGAAGGATTTAGATAGAGGGTTTCTTATCACTGTGGTCAGACACTTAAAATAACTATCTAAGGTCAAACTGAATATTAAATTTTGCACTTATTGATTTGTTTATAATAATGTGAACTAATAACCTTTGAGTTGCTTGCCTATGAACATTTTCCCATAGAACGCTTTTTTTTTTTTTTTACATACTTTTGTATTTAGTAACAACACTATTTTAGGATAGAGCGATACTACTTTTTGAAGAATTGAAGGGGTGTCAGTGTTGAGCCTGGTTCCCATATGTTTTGCGTTGCTTCCTTCGGGCCATAGCTGTGCCCAGTGTCTGGGCACGCGCTCTCCTCGCTTGTCACCAGCAGGCCTGCTCCACTCTGGCTACCTGCTATCTCTGAGGGCATAACTGTAGCCTAAATGAAGGACTCTTCAGCATACAGGACTGCTTCTGACACTGAAATTTACTGGGTCCCATTGGTAGAAAAGGGAGAGGGGAATAAAAGACACCAATGTACTAAGACAGTAACTTCATAAAGCAAGCCAGATTGCCTCATGATTGACAGCCGTTAGGTGAGAGTGTCTGGATGTCACTTTGACAGAGTTGGTGATCTGCTCATCTCGCCTAAGCACTGCTGTGATATCCAGTGACCGGAATGATTAAGTTTTTTAGCTGAAGATATCAGATTCCTATATGATGTGTTATATTTATATTCAAGTTTTTCAGAGAACTGATAATTTAGAACTTGAAGCCATGAGATCATTTACCTAAATCCCTGTTCATGCTAGCTCGCCATGCCTTCTCCTATGCCCGAGTACCTGAATGTGCACTACATTGGGGAGTCGGCCTCCAGACTGCTGTTCTTATCGATGCACTGGGCACTTTCCATACCTTCTTTCCAGGCGCTAGGGTGAGTGTTTTGAAGTCCTTGAATATAAATGTGATTTTTTTTGTGGCACACATGTATTGAAACAAGACGTTTATTTGGGGAGGATTTATATGACAGTAGAGAAATGCTCCACCATTCCAGCCCTGTGACAGTTCATGGTAATTCATGATAGCTAACCACCATTTTCTCTGTTACCTTTGTGTGGAAGAGTAGATGTGTTTTATAGTTTGAACAGGTTAATAATCTGGGTAAGTGGCGAGGACCAACTGGCAATGGCCATAACTCAGTGATAGGAGTGTCTGGGGTCTGGAGAGAGGTCCAGTGGTTAAGAGCACTGTCTGCTATTGCAGAAGACCCAGGTTCTATTCCCAGGACCCACCTGGTAGCCCACCGCCTTCTTGAGTCCAGTTTCAGGGATTCCAATGTCCTCTTTCTTACTCTGCTGCTGGCAACAGGCATGTACATGGTACACAGACATATATGATGGCAAAATACACATGCACACATTTTTTTTAAAGAAAGGATGTATCAGAACTCAGGTATGTCCAGCCTCAGGGCCATGGGGCACATACAGTCAAGGATAGCTATAAATGCAGCCTAACAGAAAATGATACAGTGATATAGGATTTTTTGTGATGTACTTAATTTTATTTATTTATTTATTTATTGCAATTTGATGATGTGATCTTTGAGTGAACTTTGTAGATGGCAGTGCCTTGTGCTGTGTCAAAGGCTGGGTTCTCCTATTGTCCCCACTCCACCCCCAACAACAACCTTGTTTCAGTGTTTGTCCCAGGCATAGCAGCAGCAAGCTATATTTGCCTACGTGGCTTTGTTTAAAATAAAAGGTGATTATTTTCCAATCATCTAGTGTCCTCCCAAAGAAAGAAACAAAACTGTCCAGTGACCATTATACAAATCACTCTGCCTACGACAGGCCAAGCCTGCGTTCTGTTTTTGAAGCAACCAGATGAAATGGAAAGTGATCTGCTCCAAGGAACCAAACCTTTACAAAAGTTTGCCAGCCCTTTCTTTAAAAAAAACGGCGTGTGACAGTGAAAGTGCCACGCCTATTGTAGCCAACGGGCTTTGTTTCCTCGCAGGATTCTCCTGACTGTGCAACCACTCTCTTTCCCACTTGCTTCATCTGTTTTCCCACGTGACATATACACATAACTACCCTTCCTATCACTCAATACTTTGACTATAACTGAGCAGCAACACATGAGCCCTGATTCCCAAGGACATAGCTGACACCACAATTAGGTTCCTAGATTATCAGCGATCTATAATTTCACAGAGCGGAGGCCTGATTTGGAATATGTAACTTTGAATGAGGCTTCCCTGTTGGTATCAGAAAAACTTATATTCAACTTTTTAGTAATTTTCCAACAATTGAAAAAAAATAAAATATGGTACAAACACATTAGCATGCCGACGTCTTACAATTTGTTAGGCATTAAATGCCATAGCCAAGCTGGTCACTGACACTTAGGCCAGGAAAGCAACATAGAGCTGTACCCTGCTTCCCTGGATAAACTGCATGATTTTAGAAAAGAATTGGAGGTCTGATCTGACCTCTTTCAATTAGTCACACCATCATTGCTTTTAAATACTTCTGTTGAATGTGCTTATCCTGTGGAAACAGCCGGATGTTCAAGAAACCAAGAGTAGGGCCTGAGGTTTCTGCTTATAGAATAATTAATTTTACAGTGGCAGCCACTTGTCTCTGTACTCTGTATTGGAAATCAGTTTCGGTGCAGCAGCCATAGAACTCTTAATTAGGCTAGCTGTGGAGCTAACATTCCAAGCCATTAGCTGCTACATAAACTCTCACTTCCTATCTCTGCCTAGATAATCTTTAAATCCTTTTTATGGGTTGACTTAATCAGATAAGAGCTGGATGCCAATCCAGCTGGTGGGAAACTCTGCTATGTGGAGGTAAATCTGGCTGATGTGGGGGCTGGATTTTTCTGGCTGGATACAGAGATCGTCCACAGAGAGACTCAGACAAGGGTAGTCAGGCATGTTTGCTCGGATGACTTAGTGGATGGGGGATTGGTTAGTGTCCTCATTTGTATTTTGAAAGGCCTCTATATTTAGTAGGAATGTTGGTTTTCTGTTTAGGATCTGTAGTTTAATGTGTAGGAAATTCATGCTGCATGATTTTGAGGTTCCTCAGATGAAGAAGCTGGAGTTAGCTGGTGTAACTTGCCTACAGTGTAGGCAGCAGCAGGCCTACCCACTCTGAGGAGTTATTTTATTTTACATTTATTTGTGTGTGTGTGTGTGTGTGTGTGTGTGTGTGTGCGTGCACGCGCGCATCTCTTTCTCTCTCTCTCCCTCCCTCCCTCCCTCTCTTTCTCTCACTGTGTGTGTGTGTGTGTATGTGTGTGTATGTGTGTGTGTGTGTGTGTGTGTGTGTGTGTGTGTGTGTGTGTGTCACATACATTACAAGGCACATGTGGAGATCAGAGGACAACTTGGGGAAATCAATTCTCTCCTGGCTTCAGGGGCTAGGGTCACATCGTCAGCTCAGCAGTGAGCACTTTTACCTGGCGAGTTATCTCACAGCCTCTTCTACCCTGAGCTTTTTTCCAACAGGGTCTAGCCCAGGCTAACCACACACTCCTGTCAGTCTCCTGTCCTTAGGCTCCTGGGTGCTGGGATTGTAGGCTTGTGCTACTATGTCCGACTCTGCCTGGATTCTTAGAACCAAAAGTTCCAGGCCATCACCATTTGCCACAGCCGTCTTTGTCATGCATGTGAGCTTCATTGACTCTATACTAGAAAGTTAAAGCAACTCTGCTTCCATTAACAATCTTCTGTAGCCTGGTGGTTTGGTGGGTTTATTGCATAGTGTTGATTATTNACTCTCAGTTGGCACTAAACTAATGCTCACTCTCAGTTGCTCCCTCCGGCTCCTTCTTTCAATGTTTCTCCTCCTCTGCACTGAATCCAAGCTGTTCCCTGGGCCTTCTCCACAAGGTCAAGGTGTTCCCAATACAAGGGTAGCCCAGGCCAGTTCTGATTTTTTTTTCCTAGTTATTTTTACTTTCCTGTGTTCACCGTATATCTTAGTAACTTTTCTATTGCTTTCATAAAACTCCATGACCAAGTCAACTTATAGCAGAAAAAAGTTTGGGATGGGGGTGGGGAGGGGTGTCTTATGTTTTACGAGGGTCAGATTCCACGAGTCCATGACCATCATGACAGGAAGGACACCATACTAGCCAGGCAGATATGGTGCTGGAGCAACGTCTGAGTGCTCAAACAGGAGGCACAGAAATACTGGGAATGGCTTGGGTCTTTAGAAACTTCGATGTCCAACCCTATGACATACCTCCTTCAACAAGGCCATACCTCCAAGTACTTCCAATTGTGGACCTAGTATTTAAAGATATGAGCTCATCCAAACCACCGCACTATTTAACTACCTCGTTAGCTGTTTTCTTTATAAAAAAAAATCAGAGATGAAGCTGAAAGCTAGTTTGCTTTTGACTTGTCATCACACCTAAAGTGGGCCTGAAGAATATAACCATAAAGTGAAACCTTCTCTCCAGAAATAACTAACCCAAGAGTTCCGTGTCCTGCTAGCCCTTTCCAGGCTATGGTAATCACGCATCCAGACACCGTCACAGATGGCACATGCTATTCTTGATGTCACATGACACTATCAAGCTTCCTGCATCACATATCTGAGTTCCCTGTGTTCCTAATGGCTGCCTACTTTATTGGGAGTATTACAGCGTACATACGCATCTCTACCCATGGACACGGGCTGTTGCCAGCTTCTTTCTTCTATCCAGGGCCACCAAGCACATCTTGTCAATGTGTATTAGTGCTTCCTTCCGTAAAACAAGTTCTTCCCAGTGGGACTGCTGTGTCTTGGAAGGTATGCGTGTTAGAAGCTGTTCCCGGGAAGCTTGGCCACTTATGCCTACCTCGGCAGTGGGCCAATGATGCCCTTCCCCTCCCTGTTCTTAATTCTGGATCTTATCATTTCGGACAACTGAACAGTGTCTTCTTCTTTTCCTTGACTTCCACTGGGATAGATTTCTCTTGACTATTTTCTGTGTGAATGTTTAAAAATTCTGGTTGTCTTTGCATTTGAGAGTTCCTTTAAAGTTTATTTCACAGCCAGTTTCTTCTGATGGCAGACCATCTTTCCCACATACTGAAGTAAAATTCTCACCCAAGTTATTCCCAGGAGGAAAAACTGCTTTGTAAACTCTTGATATTGTTTTGTTTTGTTTTGTTTTATTTATTTGTTTGTTGGTTTGTTTGAGACATCTCACATCGTAGCATAGACAAGCCAGGAACTCATTCTGCAGCCCAGGCTGACCATCTACTCACACAATCCTCCTGCCTCCGCCTCCCACATGCTTTGTGCATACACACACACCACCCCGTCCATCTTCTTTGTAAATGCTAGCTAGCCTTTGTGGCTCTTTATTATTATCTTTGATGTGGATGCATGTGCTGAGTGCGTGTGCCAGGAGCACAGAGGTGTAAGTTTCTTTTTTCGTTACATTGTAATTGATGTTGTGTTTGAGAGATGTGGGTGAGCATAGCATAGCACACACGTGGAGGTCAGAGGGCAACATGCAGTAGCAAGTTCTCTCCTGCCACTGTGTGGGTCCTGGGGACCGGCAGGTGCTTGACGACAAGCACTCTTACCTTCGGTCCATCTTGCCGACGCCTTGTGGCATTTTCAAGAAGGAAACAATTTATGTGCAGTCATCAGGACGAGCATGGTCTTAGCAGCACATCCTTACCAACTTGAATCACTTTTGGAAAAGAGAAACAGATCCTTAACACTAGTAAGCAGGAAGCTGGGAAGTCTGCACAAACTGACTGGGTGGACAGCTCAGCACCAAGGGGGCCTGGAAAGGAGAGAGGCGTGTTATAAGAGGGCATTTCTTCAAAGAAACAAGCTCTGAAGCCAGATGTCATGGTGCACGCCTGACATCCTAGTACTGGGGAGGCTGAGGTGAGAGGACAGTGCATTCCAAACCATCAAGGTGAAACTGTGCCTCAGGCAAAAGCCAATCAGTAAATACACAACTGTAAGTCCCCGGCCCGGGGATGTGACTCATGGCCCTGTGGTCAGTGTTTAACCCTCAGCTGCACAACCAGGAAATCTCCAATCTCTCCCTCAGAGAAGGAGTGGGTTTGTTAGCTGGATAATTAGGTAGAGAAAGAACATTCAGAGAAGGCAGGACCATATTTAGCTGTTCTTGTGAACTGGCTAATTGATGTGGGCTAGTTGGGATTCAGCTTTCTAGGTGCTCTTCTCTCAACTGTACAAAGCCCAGAATTCTCAGGTATATGCCCATGGGTCTTCTAGAATAGTTGTAATTTGGTGATTTTTATTTATCTATCTGTTTATTTATTTATTTTAATTTGGTAATTTTTTAAGTATACCATTCAATGTGAAGTTTCTATCTGATGTATGCTTTTGTGTCTGTTTTTTACTAGGCAGGAAAACAGCATATCCCTGGTAAAAGCATATTGGAATGAACTCTTTACCCTTGGTCTTGCCCAGTGCTGGCAAGTGATGAACGTGGCAACTATATTAGCAACGTTTGTCAACTGTCTTCACAGTAGCCTTCAGCAAGGTAAAAAATACACCTTTATTATGTTTTCACGGATATACAAGGAGCTGTGGCCAAAGTTAGATATGGTGATGATTGTATTGATGTTTTACCTTTTTTTTATGGGTAATCGTGACATTTGATAAACACACTACTCATTCAAAATATTTTTAAATTAGAAAGACACCATTAAGGCAAGTGTATTTAAGTCTGAAAAGCTAAAAAGTCAACTTTTCATCACTAAAACATAACACCTGAGGCTGGGTTATCAATCAGTGTCCCCAGGAGAGAATACATTTGATATGCCAAAGAATCCAAACTTCTAATGACCTGTCTCCCAAGAATGAGTCTAACTATGAACACGTTAATCCTCCTTATCCCCCTTACAAGGCTTGCCTCCCAGCCCCACTGCATTAGCCACCTGATTCCAACTGTATTCTGGCAGGGACCACCCACCACATTGTATGGGTGCATAAACGTCCATGTAGATTTGCCTGTAGGTAGAGAATGATCAAATACTTTAGTGTGTGTACCTCTCTCCCAATTCTAAAGCTATATATTTTTTTCCTAATAACCCCTAGAGTCACATGATGAGCTGGTCTTGAATCAGTTCCCTAAGGCCTATTGTCTCATCTGAATAGAATGGGAACATGTGGGCACAGAGGTACCAGGAAGAACTGGTTTAAGAAGGTGCAAGTTCAAGGCCATCATGGGCTAGAGCGTCAGACCTTTATGCAGACATGGTCTGACTGTACACACCTGGCTGTCCTGGAGCATCATAGGTGTCACCTACCTCTGCCTCCTGAGCACTTAAGACATGGTGGTACATGGCACCATGCCCAGTGGCCAAAAGCCACTTTAAAAGAAGAGAGAACTGGAAAGTCACGGAGTCCTTACTTTTTTTTTTTTTTCTTTATGCTTCATCTGAGGAAGCAAAGAATAAGTAATTTAAAAACATTTTGAAAATGGCTGAGCAATTAAAATTCTGCTTCCTTCAAGCTCAGGAATAATTTAGACATTTTTAGTCCCTTAGCACATTCTATTTTTCATTGTTTTCCTTTGTTTTGTACTTTTGGTTGGTATTAGTTTTTTTCAAGACGTGTCATTGTCTTTTTGAGATTCCCTTTCCTTCAACACCCCACAGCCCACCCCACATGCTGGCCAACAGGCATGCGCTGTCTACTCACTACTCCACACGTTATCTCTCCTTTGTCCCTCCCTCCCTCCTCCTCTGTGTCCCTTCCTCCCTCACATTCTCCCTCCCTCCTCTCTTCTTTGTTTTCCTCGTTCATACAAGGGACAGACAGAGTCTCACTTTGTAGCCCCCAGCTCACCCAGAACTCACCCTGTATCTTAGTCTTGTATTAAGCTTTGCTCCTGCTTTACCTCCCGAAGTGCTGTGATTGGAGGGTTGCACCACTGATGGGTTTTTCTCCTCAATATTTTAAACTCATCTGCTCCCTCATAAAGGGCAGAGATTCCTCATAAACCTCGCCTATGAGAAAGCCCCCAAAGGGCAGAATCACACCCCGTTCTAACCCCAGTCCTGAATCATTCTGCCTGCTCCTGTGTTCCACAGCGTGCCTTTGGGAAAGCTGAGGTCTACGACACAGTCGGGACGTGTTTTACACAGAGCCCTGATAGATCGGTTATGTTTTTCTCAACTTTTCTTTGGGCTAAGCAATGTGTTTTACTTCACTTTTGTTTTTTGTTTTTTTTTTTATTCTAGAGTTTCTAATTTTTAAAACTGAATATGTTTTTTTCCTCATTATTTTTTCAAATGGTATAAGCTTAAATAAAATCCTGTTATAAACATTTGAGTCTTTTGTACTTTGGTTTTTTTGTTTGTTTGTTTGTTTGCTCGGTTTGGTTTTGCTTTTTTTGTTGTTCTTTGTTTCTTTTGAGTCAGGGTCTCTTCTGGCCACAGATACTTAAGTATCAAAGGATGACCTTGAACTGCTGATGGTAGGACTAAAGGTACACATCACAGCACCAGGCCTTCTGCAGTGCTAGGCATCAAACTAGGGCTTCCTAAATGCTAGATAGTCACTCTACCAGTTTGAGGGACATCATTGGCCCTCTTTGAACTTGGGCTGTGGTTTTTGTTTTTGTTTTTGTTTTTCCCAGGCAGATTCCTCTGCATCTAAAGGGGCGCCCCAGACAGGAACGCTGGCTTTGGGTTTCTACTTTCTTTTTCTCTCGGGAGCACTATCAGAAGGCTAGGGAGCACTATCAGAATGCTAGCTCTTAGCTTCTGCCTCTTGCAGAGATTCTGAGTTTGCAGCCTCAGTCTGTAAAGAGGTTGATTATGTCCCACACTGATGGCAAAACGAGAAGGGGCGTGCGTGAGAACAGTCAAACACTTCAGATGGCAACTGGAAGTATGCGTTTGTATTTTAAAGATAAAATGTCCCCGGAAAGGAGGAAGTCGTTGATGGAGCACATCTTCAAGATACAGGAGTTCTGCAACAGCATGGTTAAGCTCTGCATCGACGGGCATGAGTATGCCTACCTCAAGGCCATCGTCCTCTTCAGTCCCGGTACAGAAACACATCCTTACATTTCCTTCCTCATCTATTTAGTGAGGCAGGGTCTCGGCCATGTAGCCCAGGCTCGACTTGCACTCTTAGCAGTCCTTCTGCCTCAGATAACCAATACAGATTATAGATATTCACTGCCATGCCCAGGACTGGTGTGTCTCTTTAATGTATTTGATGGTGTGGAAACATTGGTGCTCCCATCCACTGCAGGTAGGAGTGCGGAATGGTGCAGTCGCCAGGGGCAGGAGCTCAGCACCTGCTGAAAACATTAAACAAAAGGAGCCTAGGAAAATAGTGCAGTGGGTAAAGGACCTGCTTGCACAAGGACCCCAGCTAGAAGAACTCCCAAGAACCACTGTATAAAGCCAGGCCCAGCAGCTCGTACCTGAGTCCCAGCACTGGGGAGTAAGAGTAGGCAGATCTGGGGCTCATTGGCCACCCAGCCTAGCCAAATCGACAAGCTCATGAGAGACCCTGTCTCAAAATGTGAAGGCAGAGAGGAAAGATGCCTGACAGCCACCTCTGGCCTCCACACACACATGCACACACCTTTAATAACAAGGAGATATGCCACTCACCCCCCCCCCAAATTAAGCATATATTCAATTCCTATTGGTCTCAAAATACAGAATTATATGTGTACATAAAAATCTGGATGTGAATATTTGTGTTGGCACTAGTCATAGCCAAAACATGCATGCTAGGTAATTATCCATCCAAAGAGTGATGGAAGCTGGGCTTGGTGGGGTATGCTGGGCTTGATGGGTATGCCTTTAAGTACTTGGTACATAGAAGCAAGATGACCAAGATTCAAGGATAGCCTTTTCTACTAGCAAATCTGAGGCCAGCTTTGGTTAAATGAGACCCTGACTCAAAACAACACCTAAGAAAGTAAAACTGGTGGAATGACTCAGCCAGTGCTTGCTGCCAGCCTTGGTAACCCGAGTGCAAATCCCTGGGACCCACATGGTAAAAGGAATGACTCTTGTGAGTCTGTGGCCTCCAGAAATGCACATGCACTGACCGAGCCAGCTCAGTCAGTCAACAGGTTCTCCAGTGCAGGAGCGAGGATTAAAAAGAAAGAGAAAATTAGACAATGCTGCAGCGTGACCCCAGTCAATTCTGAGACTGAAGGCAAAGTTTTATTTTCCAATCCACTTTTAAACCAATTTAATTACATGCAAGTATTTTGGGCAAGCAGTACAATAAGGAACTACAAACAAGGCAACATGACAGTTGTAAAAAAGGGCTTGCCA
>LR751034.1:28112-188363 GCA_902729485.2 Mus minutoides
CTAAAATTCCTGCTTTATCTTACTTCTCTATTACAACCTAAAGTTAGCTTTTTGCTGAAACTTACTTCCTTATTCTGCCCTGATGTCAGATCTCTGCCTGAGCTTGCTCCCAAGGTCAGATTCCTGTCTCAAAGCCATTTCTATGTCCTAGCCAGTGTCAGACTGCTGCCAAGCGGTACCCCAAAAGGCTTCCCACAATGCACTGTGGTATATGTGCCTGCATACATACATACACACACATGGAAGGCAGATGGATATCTATATATCTATATATCTATATATCTATGTGTGTGTGTGTGTGTGTGTGTGTGTGTGTGTAATATATGCATACAATAGAATCGTGTTAGCTCAAAATGGAGTGAAGTTTGATATACCGAAGAGCTACTTATACAGGCACACATAATAATCCCATATAGGCAGATGTGAGGATGAGTATAAATTAGTCACTTGTAGAGTCAGGGAGTGGGGAGCCGGGGACTGATTGCTGCTGGTTGGCAGGTTGCTTTAGAGTCATAAAAATGTCCCACAGTTACATTGTGATGAGTGTAAAACTTTGAAGATGCTAAAAATCATCTAATTTTGTGCTTTAAATCTGATGTTAAGGATAGCAGACATCTGCACGGAAAGCCAGTAGAGCACATAGGCTTGTATTATATGAGTTCTTAGGTCTGTATCATTAGGCGCTATTAAAGCCGGAATGTAAGACCACTGTTGCTGTGTCCAGGGTCCGTTACATTCTCAGGGTTGGATGGAAGCTGCAGACATGGGAAGATGGTCTCTTGCTTTCCTTCCAGCGTCTAGTTATCTGTCAGTAAAGGGGCCTCGAACTCCAGTTTGTGAATAGGAGAAATCCCTAGTCCTTGAGGGTCCGTGCCTCCACTCCATAGGTATTCTGTTCCTGTGTGTCCTAATAAAATTGTCCAAGCGAGCCTGCTTCTTCCTCTCAATGGTATGAGTAAGATAAAACCTTGTGCACCGTTGAATGTTTCACACAAGCCCAGGGCTGGGACTCAGGGGCGAGGGCAGGCCATGTGATTCACTGAGCCAATAATCTGTATTTCTGTTTTTACTCATTTCCTTTATTTTGTTTGTAGCCCTGGGGATCCGGCATAGGCCCTTATACATGACAGGCAATAGCTCTACCAGTGAGACACACTTGAGCCCACGTGTATCCCCATTTGAGCACAATCAGTTTGCTGATTTTATTTTTCTTTGGGTAAAATTGAAAAGTTAAGCTGTAAATTGGTGGTATTGCTGTAATATTTCTATTTTGTGTAATATGACTATCAGAATGTTTTGTAGATTATGTCATGTTCCTTCATTATGATTTTCTGATAGAGATATATAAATGTGTTTGTAATTCATAATTTCATAAATACTTTTAAAGTTTGCCATATCTGGGTAGCTTCTTGCCAAACACAAAACCTGCAAATATTTCATGGATTATGGGTGCTTTTAAATTTAGTCTTTTATGTTATTTTATGTTGTTGAATGCAAAATGGTGAAGAAAAAAAAAAAGAAAAGAGAAAATAAAAAGAAAAAGCTAAACAAAAACCATTACACTGCTTTTGAGAAAAAAATATTAGTAGCACACAGTAGTATGGTTTTTATTAGATGTTCTAAGAGTTACTTCTGGCTACAATGCACTGTTGGTGTATTTAGCAAGTACTTATGGAATAAAGGAACAAAACATTGTATGTAGGGCATCTCTGTCAAATGAGCTGTTTGATCCTCTGTCCTCTGTCTCCCTGTCCCATGAATTATTAAACGAGCATTCAGAACTGGAATACCTGTATTCCTTTATGTCTTAGATCACCCAGGCCTGGAGAACATGGAGCTAATTGAGAAATTTCAGGAAAAGGCTTATGTGGAATTCCAAGATTATATCACCAGGACATATCCAGATGACACCTACAGGTACCTTCAAGCCACAACTATTTAATGTGCAGTTCATTGAAAGGATTTGTGTTTGTTTTGAGAAGAGTCTCACATAGCTTACTTTGACCTTAAACTTAGATACTGCCAAGGCTTGCCTTCAACCCCGATTCCCCTGCCTCTGCCTCCAGATTGCTAGGATGATACAGAGGCATGTGGCACCATGCCTGACCTAAAAGCTTTTTAGTAAATCTATTCTCTCTCAGTATTTTCCATTTTAAGAGTAATTTAATTTAATGTTTTAGTTAACCGTGACCTTTGAAATGGGTAATGTTTTTGAAGGCCATAATGTGATTGTCGAAGCAGCTTAGTGTTAGAACTTGCTTAGTATGTGTAAGGTCCTGAGTGATCTCCTCATCACTCCCAGTGAAGAAGGTTCTAGGGCTCTGGGTCCCACACAGAGGAGGAAAACCAGCTGTTAACAGGTGTCATCTGCAATAGCTAATGAGCGCTCGCTCGAAATCAGTGTTTCTCAACCTGTGAGTTTCTACACCTTTGGGGGTGGAATGACCTCTTACAGGGTTCACATTATCAAATATCCTGCATATCAGATGTTTATATGACAATTTATAATAGCTTAATTAACAAAGCATAATTACAGTTATGAAGTAGCAACAAGATAATTTTATGGTTGGTGGTCACCTCAACATGAGGAACTGTATTAAAGGCTGCAGCGTTCAGGAGGCTGAGAGCTACTGCTTTAAATAGAGAGGGTGAGAAACTGTCTCAAGGATGCAGGATTGTCAGAGCCCGACCTCACCCAGGCAGTTGAGTTGTAGATCCCAACTTCTCAGATGAAATAACTGTATCCGTAAAAAGGGAGGGGAAAATGATAAATTCAAACACTGTTAACTGTATATAATTAACTCTGAAATATAGCTTGTGGTAATTCTTCCAAGTCCTTTCTTGCCAGTGCTCTTTGGGGTGGGAGAGAATTTTTCTTTCTAATTTTTATAAAAATAGCCACCCACCTCTGGAGGACAAACCACACCTATCTGTGGTCAATCTCAGACAAAACACATGAAACAAGGAATCTGGAGATCATCCATGCGTTCTAGTTGGCACGCCATTATAAGTAGCAGAGGTCGTGTCCTGGTCTCTTATTTTACCACACCTTCCATTGCATTACACCTCTGCCTGGCACATCCCTCCTGCACAGACTGCTCGTGTGTTCAGCACTGGCTGTCTACCTCAGCTGTCAGGTGCTCCACTCAGCGTTTGTCTAACCGTAACTCCTGCTTTACTTTCCCACGGCCCAGAGCACAAGAGTAAGGATGCTTTCTCAGTTTCTTACATCTGGCTTATTCAGAAGTCGGTCCCCTTGAATAGTGCTTTTCCATTTCAGACACGCTTTCTCACAAGCTAATGGTCTACCTTTATGAACTTACTTCCGAACCTAGAATTGGACAGGAAGCAATCCTTCATCTTCACACCAGCTCTGTGAAAGGCCTGGAGGAAGTGGCATAAGGGGCAGTTGAGTCGCTGTTTGAGACCAATGACCTCTTTCTCTATCCATGCTCGTTATAATAGTATCAGTTATCTGTTACGTCATTTCTAGGATTGTGTGTATCTTTCTATGTCTGTGTCTCTTTCTCTGTGTCTATGTGTATCTGTGTGTCTAGATATGCCTAGATCTGTTGTGTCTATATTTATCTCTGTGTCTGTTAGTGTGTCTATGGGTGTTTGTATGTGTATGTGTCTTTATATGTCTGTGTCTCTGTACAGTTGTCTATGTGTATCTGTGTGTCTAAGTGTGTCTAACTGTGCCTATGTGTGTGTAATCTATCCATATGTGTGTCTGTATCTGTATCTGTGTGTCTATATGTATGTATGTGTCTAGTATATGTGTGTGTCTATCTGTGTGATTTCAAAAGAAAAGAGTTTTTGAACCTCCTGTGTTCTGATACTATAAAGCATTGTTCTTACCCTCTGAAATGAGTTGGGAAGCTGTTGTCGAGTGCACCTAACCTGTGGTTTAATACTGTAGTCCCACGGTTCTTGCAGCCAGGCAGGGGCTGTGTGGTGGGGGAGTTCAGAGCAAGGCTTTCCTGTGCGGAGGTCAGTATGCTGTAGATGGCAGCCCTGCCTGCCACTCTAAGCCTTGGCATTCCAAAATGCTCGTCTTCATTTTTGAAACTTGGATCTCTATTATTTCTCATGGGTGCTTTGTATTCTGCTCCATCTCTTTTGACTTTGCCCGTCTCCTCTTCCTCTTTCAGGCTGTCGCGATTACTCCTCAGACTGCCGGCCTTGCGGCTGATGAACGCCACAATCACTGAGGAGTTGTTCTTCAAAGGTCTCATTGGCAACGTACGGATCGACAGTGTTATCCCACACATTCTAAAAATGGAGCCTGCAGATTACAACTCTCAAATAATTGGTCACAGCCTTTGAAAGCTGAGGTCACCCTGCTATGAACTAAGTTTACTGTTCCTTCTTGGGACACGAGAAACCAAATGGAACTGTTGCTTCCGGGGAGTCTGCGAATAGTAACTTTAAGAGTAACCAAAATTGAAAGTATTTTTCTTTTGGATTCCTTAAGATGAATTTAAGCGACCAGGCAGGGGTCAGGAAATAAACTACCCTGTCTGTCCTCTAGGGATGATTTTTAAATGGTACTTGGTGAGGATGACACCTAAGACTGTCTCCTCCTGACCATCTACACTAAGCTTTCTCATTCTATTTTATAAAACAAATAAACTAGTCTTTTTCCCCCCTGAATTGTGTTCTCTTCCTGTTTAATTCCATTAAGCCAGTACACTAATAATGAAATACCTAAGCAGAAACTTCTTACATCTTACTCATCCATAATCATTTTAGTTACCGGGTCAAAAGTTATTTTATGCTCAATTATATAATGATAATATTAGAGCTATAGGGAGTAAGAAATGAATATATATATTTTTTGGCTTTTATAAACATTAAGGTGCCCTTTAGCATATAACACTCTCGTTGCTGGCAATGAGACAGAAGCCATTTGTATTTTCTTTCTTAGTGTAGATTATTAGTTATAAGCACTTTTGTTCATTGCGGTAGAAATTTAGTGTTGAGAATAAGATGGGAATCCTGTTTTAAAATTTGGGGTTTACTGTGTTTTAAACATAGTACAGACTGCCCCCAGGATGTATTAGTATTTTAGAATGGATAATAAAGTAGTTGCTTTTTTCATTCCACAGAAAGCATCTACCCTCTTCTCAGATGGGGGTTCGGCTTCTCCACCCTGCCCTGGCCTTTAGCCATTTTTATTGGGTCCTTTAAAAAAAAACTCAACCACTTTAAGTAATGCAATTATTAAAGCCAATAAGGTTCCAAGGTGAGTTAAATAATTCAAGCAATTGATAATTCATAAAGGCAGAAGACTCTGCACTGATTCTTTTCCCTGCAGAGCCGAGGAGGAGCTGCTCTAACAGCCTCAACTTTCATTATCTGCTACAACCAAAGCATTTTTGACTCCTCAGTCTTCCACGCCAGTATGACCGGCATCAGTTGCTCTTTGTACTGATTTTATAATAGATTCCTTTAGTAAATCTATTCATCTATTTGTTGATATTCTCCCCCATCTCTCCTCTTTCCTTTCTTCTCTCTCTCTCTCTCTCTCTCTCTCTCTCTCTCTTTCTCTCCCTCCTTCTTTTCCACATCTCTGTTTTGTTTTCTTGAGACAGGATCTTGCTACCCAGCCCAGACTGAACTCAAGTTTGCAGTAACCTTCCTGCCTCCGACTCACCATTGCTGGGATTATAGACACGCACCACACGCTGATATTTATTTTTAAAACACAGAGATTTTATTGCAGCTAGAGTACATTCTTTATTATTAATAAAGAGTTTTGCTGAATTTTTCTATTGGGGGGTGGATTTTACTACTAATAGTAGTAACAAAAAGTTTAAAAGTGTAGTCTTGCAAATGTTACCAACTTACTACGAGGGCTTTATTTCCTGTTTCATCTTGTCAACAGCTATATTTATAAGAAGCTGCCAGGAAACACTACATAGAGCATAAAATGCTCAAGCAGAAAGTCTCAGTAGGGCATGTGTAACCTGCATCCTAGCACATCTGTAGATGCCAATGTCATATCACAGTGTCAAAATGTTGGCTCCTTTGATACTTTTATCATCTCAAGATAATAAGCCAAGGATTCACCAAAAAAAAAAAGTGTCCTAATGGTTATTTCTTTGAGATATTTTTCCTGATGAAAATTTGTAGTTACATTGGGAAGTCTTTTTGAAACTGTATTAAAATGTGACTTGCATTACAAATTTCTGTATCCTGTCAATGTATTTTATTTCAGTGACCTATTTATTTGGCAATTGGATGCCCTCTGCGTCATAGGGCGTCCCAGTGGGAGATCTTGTGCTTAGGTTTGCATTTACAAGGCCCTAGGTTCAGTCTCCAGCAGTAGAAGGGAGAAAATCATAGAACAAAAATAATGGCAAGATGGCTTAGAGGGTCAGAGCACTTTCTGTGGAAACTCAGCTACCTGAGCTCAGTCTCTTTCCTTTGAGCTCCACACATGCACTATGGCACATACATGTCCCCCCTTGCACACACATGTGTATATACACAGGGACTTTAAGATTACATAAACAAAGATAACCTGCATGAATGAGAAGTACATAAAGCATGCAGAATATGATTTAACCAGTTTATTGTTACATATGTGTAATAATACTTTTATATGTACATATACGTATAAAAACTAGTCATCAAGAAGCAAGAGCATCAAGTCAAGGTAATAGTTGGGGAGGTAGGAGGAAGGTGCAAACAGGGAAGGATATAGAAAGGGGCTTCAAAACTATTGGCAGTATGTCAAACATCAAGGTTTTGCAGCTAGCTACCCCAAACCTACCAGTTAGAAATGTGCATTTTCGCATGAATGTATAATACAGACAGAGGTTGTCAAGAACAACCTAGCTCCATTCAATCAGACCAGTTCTGGCAGAAACTATGGATTTAATCTTTGTAGTAACTAAGTGTTAGTGGCTGTTAGCTGGGACTTGCGGTGGGACAGAAGCCAGGGCATGCCCAGTGTCTCTCTGTTCTGCTCCTCACTGCCTACTAGCTGTGTTCTAAGGGAAAGAGCTAGAGGCCAATTTGCCTTCTATCCTGCTATCAGAAGTCTCCTGTGACTCTCTTGCAGTCTAGTCATCAAAAACCATACATATTGTGAGGAATATTTAAAGACACACAGAACTTGGGAACGATATACAAATGTTGCAAAATACCATTGTTACATCATCAACAATGTCCAAATTATATGATCATCGCTCTTTAACGTGTGTGTGTGTGTGTGTGTGTGTGTGTGTGTGTGTGTGTGTGTAGGGTGGGTATTGGACCCCCATGTGTTTGTGGGACAATTCACCATAGAGAAAAGCAATGTAATTATTCTTTAAAACTTAGAATTGCCATATGATTCAGAAGTTCCACTTCTGGATATTTGTCTAAATGCTTAAGAAACTGGACCTCAATATTTGCACAGTCATGCTCTCTGGCATTTTGCTCACAATAGCCAAGAGATGAAAACAACCTAAATTAGTGAATATAGAACATTTAATACATACATACATACATACATACATACATATGATGTTATTTATTTATTATTCAGCCACAAAAATAATGATCCTAAGGTTGGGGAGATGGGGTAGGTAAAGTATTTCCTGGATTTCCACCCAGACAAGCCACACATGGTGGTACGGTGCGCATTTATGCTTGGGGCAGAAGGTGGGGGGTGGACTTGCAGACAAAGTAGATCCTGAAGGCTCACTGCCAGTCTAGACAAATTTCAGGTTCAGATTCAGTGAAAGACCTTGTCTCCAAAACTAAGGTGTTGGAGCTGGGGAGATGGCTCACTAGTTAAGAACACTGGCTGCTATTGTGGAAGACTTGGATCTGGTTTCGAGCACCAGCATGGTTGCTCACACAGCCAGGAACTCCACCCCAGGGTTCTGAGTTCCTCCTCTGGCCTCTGAGACACGCATGTACAGCGGGTACAGACACATTCAGGAACTCAGATAAATAGAAAATAAAAAATATTTTAAAAATAAAATTAAGAATATTGGCTACTCTTGCCAGGGACCTGGGTTTGATCCCAGCCTACCTTGCAAGCCTGAGAAGAGAAGTTACGTCTCAGAGCCCATGTAGAAAATGCGGGCATGGTGGCACCTTTGTAGACTAAGTTCCAGGCGTATTCGCAAGGTTCGCAATCTGGCCAGCCTTGTCTGCTTGACACTTTCCTATTTTTAATCTTTAATTTTATTAATCCTAGTCTCCTCTTTTTTTTTTATGGTTAGGGGTTTGCCAGTATTGTTGATTTATTTTATTATTTTGTAAAGCACTAACTCTGTGATGAAGTCTACATAGTGTCTGTGCTTACACTTTGAATATTAACCTTGCAACTATAAAGTAACAAACCCTTGAGGTATTTTAATCTTATTCTTTGCAATTCCTCATCACTCATCTACCAGCACACTGACGCTTAATGAATTCAAAATCATACGCACTCTATATTAAATGTACAATACCGCTGTGGGGGTCAGCAATGCATTTCTTAACTTCCAGTGCTATAAGGAATTTTTGGAATGTGCGCCATCGTTGTCTGGAGGAAGAAACTTGTTTCGACAGGAGAAACTCCCATCTGGGAAAACTTTGCTTGGTGTACTTCTCCCCGCAGGGCCGCTTTCTGGGTACAGCCTCTGAAAACATTTATTTCACCTTTAGGAAGACACCAACCTGTGCGGACTGTAAAACCCAGATAATCCTCCCTGCGCGAAGCCAGCTCCAGCTCTGCGCCTGCGCAGACCGACCTCCGCGGCCCTGTTGGTGAGCAGGAACCTCTAAACGCGGGTTCCTTGCGCTTGAGTAAATCGTCTTCCGCCCGGCGGGTTTTACCCGGAACACGGAAGGGGCGGGCCGTGCAGATGAGAATGGAGTTGTTGGGGGTCCTGAAGCGCGGCGTGCAGCAGGTCACCGGCCACGGCGGCCTGCGGGGCCTCCTACGGGTTTTCTTCAGGTAGGAGGCCAGGGCTAGACCCTGGGTCTCTGGGGACGGACCTCCGCTGGCTGCTTTCCTGGAAGGGAGCTCGGATTCCATCACTTTGGAGATCCACGGTTCCCGTCAAGGACAAGTTCAGTCCCAGAGTTGAGTTCCTTGGACTGAGAAGTGTCTGGGCCCAGCTCAGCCCCTAGTGACAGAGCTGTGACGCAGGGACTAGGGTAGCCGGGATGCTCCGGGCCCGAGTCCTGGGCTGTAATGAGGCTTAGCATAGCAACCCCTCTACCCCCACGGTGACCTTGGGCAAGTTTTCCTCTGCACTGTGTACAGTAAGAAGTTGAAGGCGGCGATCATGCCAGTCCCGATTATCCCCACAAGCAACAGCAAATCCGGGAACCACTTAGAGACTCGTAGTACACTGAATAATCCAGGGGACTCTCGTAATACGAAGATGATGAAGTATTTTGACTCCCTGAAGGTTTTGCTAACTTAGTGTCTCAGGGTGCGGGGCTAATACTAGACATGTGGACCGTGGCTTGACAGTTGTGTTTTAAGTGCAATCTAAGGACATCAGTTGTGTTTGTTGATTCCTCCCCCCCACCCCCACACCTGTCTACATGCTGCTGGGACAACACAAGAGATTCCAGAGCTCTTTGCTCTAGAGTTAATTCGTGATTGTTGAGTGGCAAGAGCTGAAGGCTAGAGGTGTACAAGCAGCGAGCATCCCCGTAGCATCTCGTCCTTGTGGTCGATGAAGCAGTGGGTGGTACTGTCTATTTCTGGATTTGTCTTGAACAGTGAATCATTCTGAGATGCCGTTTTTCCCCCCTGTGTACTTAAAGGGCAAATGATATAAGGATTGGTACACTGGTGGGAGAAGACAAATATGGAAATAAATACTACGAAGATAACAAGCAATTTTTTGGTGAGTGAAGTGTTTTCTTTTTTTAAAAAAAAAGATTTATTCATTTATTTATTATTTGTAATACACTGTAGCTGTCTTCAGACACACCGGATATAATTGGATTGGGGTTGGGATTCAGAGTCTAGTTTTGACATCATGCATGAGCAGATAACTAAGTTACTTGGAAAGGAAAACTCAATAGGAAAGTTTTAAGGTAGGCAGAGGAGATGGATGGCTCAGCTAGTTTGGGCACCTGCCACCATACATAGTGACCTGAAGTACACCCTTCAACGACCACAGACCTCATCTTTCAGGTGAAGAAGCCATCTATCTATCACCTCATTCTATTCAGTAGAGGTATGAAAGCCATATTTATGTGGCTGCAAGTTGATGCGCCAGACGTTTGCATCTTATTCTGTAATCGTAACATTTTTAAACACAAACCACAGAACTTTAGGCTTTGGTCAGATTTTAAGTAATCTGAGCTGGGGCATTGTGGCTCCTGTGGTCCCAGCACTCTGAAGGCAGGGGCAAGAGAATTGCCAAAGGTCTGAGGCTAGCCAGGATAGCCTGGGCTGCATAGAAACCCTATCAAGCAAAACCCCAAAAACAGGTTTTCATAGATGATGCAGCCAAGCTCGAGAAAATGTCTTCACCAAAGAGACTTGATCATATGACAGAAATGGCAACAGAGCCCCGAGGAGATATTCTTTCTACTCAGTGTTTTGTTGTTAGGAATTAAAGTAACTTTCCTTCTCCTTCTTTCTTCTGTTCTCACACTAAAATGTAAGTATCTTTATTTTTGCTAATTGTTAAAATGATAAATAGTATTGAAAATATTAAAATTTGTCATATAAAGTAAAAAGTGAAAGCTGAGCCAAGAATATTAAGTTGTTTGGTGACAGGGAACTGTCCTTGTGTGCCCAAGACCCTAGGTTCAGGGATAAAAAGAAGGGAAAAGACCCTAGGTTCAGGGATAAAAAGAAAGGGAAAAGGGTGGAAAGTGCCTTCTGTTTTAACTTATTTATTTATTTATTTATTTTAAAAGGTTTTAATCACATGTACTTAGGTTTTTTGTTGGTTTTTTTTTTTTTTTTGTTTTTTGTTTTTTTTTCAAGACAGGGTTTCTCTTTATAGCCCTGGCTGTCCTGGAACTCACTTTGTAGACCAGGCTGGCCTCGAACTCAGAAATCCTCCTGCCTCTGCCTCCCAAGTGCTGGGATTAAAGGCATGTGCCACCATGCCCGGCGTACTTAGGTATTTTTATGCTTGGGTGTTTAAGTGCCGGGGTGCACATGTGTTAGAGGACAACATGTGGGAGTCAGTTCTCTCCTTCCACAGTGTAGGATGCAGGGATGGAACTCAGACCCTCACACTTGGCCACAAGCCCTTTACCTGCGACCATCTCACTGGCCCCTGTAATTTTACTTGTATTTTAATACTTCAACTTATGCATGTTTTAAAGACTTGAATGGGAGCCAGAGAGACAGCTCTGTGATTAAGAGCTCTGGCTGCTCTTGCAGAGGCCTTGAGTTCAGTTCATAGAAGCCACATGGCAGCTCACAGCACTCTGTAACTCCAGTTCCAGGGGAATCTGATGCCCTCTTCTGGCCTCCAAGGGTACCAGGCACACATGGGGTGCACATACATACATATACTCAGGCAAAACTCATAAAATTAAAAAAAAAATCTTTAAATAAATACATAGTCTAAAACCAAATTCCTAGAAGTGGAGTTGCCAAGTGTGAACATGAACTTTAAACAGAAAAATTATTTATTTATTTTATTTGTATAAGATTATTTTATTTTATGGGTATGAATGTTTTGCGTTGTGTGTATGTTCATGTGCCACATGCCTGCCTGCTGTCCGTGGAGGCATCAGGTCTCATTGAACTGAAATTGCAAAGGACTTGGAGCCATTGTTGGGTGCTGTTGCCTAATCTCTGAAACCTTCCCATAGTCCATTCTGTCCACCGTGTCTTCCTGCCCTGGTGGACTGCAGTCCATGTTTAGCTTCCCATTCGTCTGTTTTTCTGTGATACATGTTTTCTGTGCCACTCAGTCTGCTCTGGAATCCAGCTGTCCTGTCAATGGGTCTATGTGTGCTTTTGGTGTGTGTGTGTTTATGTGTATGTATTTGTATGTATACTATGTTGGAGGTATGTATAGTATGTGTGTGTACTACGTTGGGTACATGTTTGTATTTAATATGTGATGTATATGTAGTATGTGGTATGTGTAGTATGTGTGTACAATATTGGTGTATGTGTGTAATATGTGATATGTATAGTATATGTATACACAATGTTGAGTGTATATGTGTAGTATGTTGGGTGTGTGTGTGTGTGTGTGTGTGTGTGTGTGTGTGTGTGTAGTATGTGGACTGTGGGGTGTGTAGGCCAGAAGACAACCTTGGGTATTGTGTCTCAGGCCTCATTCACATTAACTTTTTTTCCTTCCATTGGCCCGGCACTCATCAAGTAGGCTGGGCTGTCCCAGCCAGTTTGCCCTAGGGATCTGCCTGCCTCTGCCTGAGTTAGTGTTACATACCTACTGCCATGCCTGACATCCATCTATTTGTTTTCATTTAATGTTAGCTCTGGGGATCAAGCTCCAGTCCTTGTGCTTACGAGGCAAGCACTTTCTGGACTAGTTCTCTCTTCACCTTGGGAACAGTTTTGGAAACAGTAGATAGGTCACCCAGTTCATTTCACAGAGAGCTGATAAATGGTAAGGCAACCATAGTAGTGTTTTGATGTCGTGAACTGTCCTCTTAACTAATCACCATTTATAATAAAACTCAAATATTTCCCAAGGACCACAGTGTTCCTTTATGGATTCAGTTTATTTAGAAACCCAGAATTAATGTGTGCTTTTGTGAGTCCATTTGTGCTCTGGTTCCTGGAGAACTTTCTTTTCTGCGAATTCTCTGAGCAGACAGGGCCAGGTGTGCCTCCCCCTGCTCATTCTGGGTCAGACTTTGGGGAGAAGTGAGGGTTCTCCTTTGTGAAAAGGTTGTAAGCCCAACCCCAGCTCCATCTCTGTTCTGTGATGGAGCTGGCTTCATAGTACAGCGGGATGTCATCCCTCGGACACACTGTTATATTAAAACAAAATGATACAGTCTTCCCGGTTTTATATGCATACGCTTCAGAAACTATCTTCTCCCTCCTCCCACTCAGGCCGCCACCGATGGGTCATCTACACCACCGAGATGAACGGCAAAAACACATTCTGGGATGTGGATGGAAGCATGGTGCCTCCTGAGTGGTAAGCTAAATCAACTCGGTATAGGACAGGCAGTGTGCACTTCACAGTAGAGGAAAGGCACTCACAGTGAGAAAGTCTGCTTCAGGACTCCACAGTTGCCATGGCTTGAGGCACAATCATTCCTTTTCTCATACTCTGTGAGTCAGGAACTCTAAGCAAAACAAGATGGCTGTCTCTGCGCTGGGATGTCTGGGGCCTCAGAATTCTAGACTCATCTGAAAGCATGTTCACTAAGCATGCAGCAGCTGATGCTAGTGGCTGAGGCTGTAGTGGAAATGCCTTCACACCTGTGGTTCTTCAGAAAAAACAAGTAGAAGCCTCGTGGTCCTGAGACCTGATCTTAGAAATCCTTCTTGCTTCCATCTTCTGTGTATTGAAACAGTTAGAAAGTGCTGCCCCTGTGTGTGTGTGTGTGTGTGTGTGTGTGTGTGTGTGTGTGTGTGTGTAAGAGAGAGAATGATGGTGTGGTAATCTAGGGGAAAACAGCATGCCACCATACCATCTATGTGAGTGAAGGGGAAGATACACAAAAATCTGGCCCTGCATGTCTCTAGCACTTTGCATTCAGGCATATCTCCCTACTTCTTTAGGACCTGGTTTCCTCATCTATATAACAGCCTCCAGCCTCTAAAACCTTGGGTTTCAAAATATATATGTTTTGAAACCAGAACAAAATATTAAATGTTGTCACTTAAGCAAATTTATATAAAGTATTTTAGACCCAACGTATTTATATCTTTTTCTTTTCTTTCTTTTTTTTTTTTCCCCCGATTCTTGAATTAACAAACTCTGAAAGTCCTTCCCAGTTGGCCTAGAAATTTTCATTTAAAAAAATTCAAAAACTAAAAACACAGCTAGGAGTTGATGGTGTGGAGCTTGGAATCCTGTCTACTTAGGAGGTTGTGGCAGGGAACAGCACCAGCCTGGGCAGGAGGCTGGGGGATGGCTCACTGGCTGAGTGCTCACCCAGCACGAGGCCTTAATTTCAGTTCCTAGTCTTGTGAAACAAACAGCAGTAAATAAAACCCTAGGAATCAACGCAGAGCCTCAATAGCTGTGACGGTCTAGCTCAGTTGAGCCTGGTCACTAACACAGTTTGGGGGGTGGCTGTTGAAGAGGAACTGGGTTAACTGCACAGTACACTCTTTAATTCTAAAGTCTCCTGGAAATCAGGCATGTGGTGTTAGTGGGTGAAACGCATGGTGAGACAGGGAGTGCTGGGGCCTGCCTTGAGCTGGCAACACAGACTCCGCTAGGAGAGCTGCAGCCCCACTCCGCTTTGCCACTCAGTGAGAATACCACCAAGGCTTTCCAGATAGTAATTTTTTTAAAGGAGTGTATTTATTTGTATTTCATTGTGTCAGTTCTTGCTTTTCTAATATTAACTTTTTGTAGCAATTTAAGTATACCCAATAAAATCTTCCATCGTGATGGAAATGATCTACGCCTGCACAGCCTGGTACAGTAAGCACACCCGGCCCACGCACTTTACAATCTGGGTGATGCAACTAAGACTCTTTGAACAAGGCTTCATGTGGTAACCTAGGCTGGGCTGGAGCTCACGGTGATCCCCCTGGCTCAGCTTTCAGAGTACTATAACAGACTTGAGTTTGCCTTTTATTCATATACCCAGCCCTTTATTTTATTAAAATTAAATAGCCTGTGCGATTGGGCATGCAGTTTTCAGAAATGCTGTTGGGCAAGGGAAACAAGCTTCCGACATCTCTTCCTCATAAGTAGTCTGTCACCTGCCAGTGCTTGCGCTCCCTGGGAACACAGTACTTTTGCAGGAAGTTGCCGCTTCTTCTTAGTGATGAGCAGCAGCAGCTAGGAGGTACCACCTCCTGGCTTGCTGTGGTGCTTTAAGGGGAATAAGCCCTGGCTCTCTTAAGGTCTGAGGAGCTGTGCAGGCCTTGAGCTGCAGCCTCTGAATAGAGCAGTTTGCTGTGTTAGAGCCCTGAGCCCACAGCCTCAAGGTTAAGCAAGGAACTGCTTTTCTGTCACCACTGCAGTAGATCTCAGCAGCTGAGCGCTTGCCTAGGATGGCCAAGGCCTGTGCTCCATCCACAGTAACTGACTGACTGAAGAATAGACAGGAGTCTGTTACAGCAGCAGAAGGGACTGTGTGAGAGATGTGTTGGAAGGGGACAGTTTCCTCTCAAGGCCAGTGTGACTGCAGGTTGGTCAGGGTGTCACAGAAGGCAGGCCATGCTTTCCCCATTGCTTTCTGCCACGAGGCCTCCAGTTAATTATAACTTCTGTCAGTTCATTAAGGTGTCTGCCAGGTTTCTCCTAAAAGAAGAAATTACTCATTTTCCCTCTGTAATCAATTAGCATTTTGTGAGGAATATGTTGAACTTCATATTCCATTCATATTTTTAATTTATTCATGTTAGTATCAATTCCTGTTGAATGATTGGATTATAAGCAGTTTCTATAATTTGTTCTTTTATTGCTTACATTGGGCTCAGTTTGAGTATCGGGAGCCCATTTGGAATGCCTTTTGGATGCTTTTGAGATGATCCATCCTTCCTTCAGTGCTCCCTTGCTCTGTGATCCCTTTCACCTCATGTTTCTGTCTCAGCTTTGCAGACAATGATCTCTGTGCTGGGAGGTTGATTAGAGCATGTTGTCAAGCCTGACGCCCTGTCGGAGGCATGAAGTTCAGTCTAGGCAGAAGGCCGTGAGATCAGACGTTTCTGCTGTAGTACTTTTGCTAGATGATAAAACTTGAATGGACTCTGAAGCCTACAGGACAGTGGTTGGAAAGCCGTCAGTCTAAAAGGCTGGAGTGTGATGAGGAGGGTGTATTCCTGAGATAGGCTGTGAGCTAGGCCTCTTGGGCCAGTTAGCTAAGAGGTGAATTCAAGGGGAAAGGTATTGAAGGAAATTGAAAGTGATACATAGTAACTGAGAACCTTAGGAAAGCTAAGCTGACTTATGCTGATACTGGCAAAGCATCATTCAGTAGTCTAAACCGGCCATGGCATTCCTGTAAGACAAAGTCCATGACTCTTCACTCTTCCTGCAAAGGCAGAGAGAGATGAGGAAGCTAGGGGGGAAATGTTGAAAGCCAGCAGGGGTTGGTTTATGAAGTTTAAGGAAAGAAGGCGTTTCTGTGATGTAACAGTCACTTGTGACACAGCAGGTACCAGGTACAAATTAGGTACCTGCAGCAAATTATCCAGGACATGCAGCTGAAATCACTGGGGAAGCTGGCTGTGCCAAATGAGAGGTTCAGTGTGAATGAGCCAGCCTGATACTGGAAAAAGATTCCTCTACACAGGAGTTTCATAGCTGGGGTTGAGTTGAGACATCAATGCCTGGCCTCAGGGTTAAAGGGTGGCTCCCCTTGTCAAGGCTAATGCAGCTGGTGGCATCAGGTTAAAGTCAGTGCTGTTTGCTGTTCCAAAACCCTGAGCTCTGAGGAATTGTGCTAATACCTGTGGTCTGTGAGTGGAATGCCAGAGCAGAGGCAGCAGCTCTGCTCTGTACAACAGACTTTTGTCGCTGTGGAGGCTAACTGCTCACAAGTAACGATCCTTCCCAGCATTGCCACTGACTGACAACACTTACTGAATGCTCTGAGGGAGACGGACAAGGAAATTAATGCTTACAGTCCACCAACACACATCCCTCGTGTAAACCCTGGATCAAGGAGTAATCTGACTGTCAAGACATTATTTACACAATATATCCAGTAGTTATAGCTACTACACCCAAGATACCTCTGATGGGCGGGAGCAGTTAATTGAAAACCTAGGAAGGAGTCTCCATTCGGAACTGCTGAGAACAGTAATGAGTCATGGGAGGATGTAAATTATCAGCATTGACTCCAGCCCTCAGGAGTGGCCTTGAGGGGTTCAGGGCCCCAGAGGGAGCCGTGACTAAAGGTGTGGTCCAATGAGCAAGAGACTATAATTAGAGGTAGAGCCTGAGATAGTGCTGTGAGTCCGTTCTAAAGTGTTCCTGGATACAGAGATGCTTATGGGTTGAGAGAGAGAGGGATCTTTTGAGATAGTGTTTCCTTGTGATGATGCTGTGAACGTTGCCGAGATAATAGCAAAAGATTTAGGTTTTTGCATCAATTTAGTTGATACTGCGGCAGTGGTTTGAGAGGGATGGGTCTTCTGAGGGTAAATACTATCAAACAGCATCAGGTACTACGTGAACATTCCTTATGGAGGACTCAACTGACATGGCAAACTTTGGGGTCATTTTTGTGTTCTTTTAAGAAAATGCCAGGAGCTAGAGAGATGACCAGATGGATAAAGTACTCCCTGTGGGAGCCTGAGGAACGGAGTTTGGATCCCCAGCACATACACAGAAAGCCCATTGTGGTGGTCTGCCCCGTCTTCCCAGCACTGAAACACAGAGTCAAGAAAGTCCCAGAGACTGCTGGCCGGCCAGCGTAGCTCCAGGTTCAGTGAGACCCTATCTCAGAAGTTAAGATAGTGAGTTTAAGATAAAGCCTGATATCAACTTCTGGTCTCCACCTGTACTGCATCATGGCACATGCACCAGCATACATGTTCATGTATGTATACACAGACACAGGAAAAGGAAGAGAGATTGTCAGGCTGGAGGTAGAGTCCCTACAGAAGAGACAAGACTTCAACAGCAAAATGACTCAAGATGGCTAGCAACTTTTAGCAATAACTTATTATAAATTAGGGTATATAGAGTTTGGGGACATACTGCTGCATATGCACTAGAGGCCAGCAACGTGGAAGCTTCTTTTTTTTTTATACATAAGACTATGAAGACCAGAAGGCTTCTTGTGACTCACTGTCACTTTCCTTACCGTGCTGTGGAACCCCCACTATCTCAGAACATTCCTCTAGTGGTTTTATATCCCCCATCTTGTTTCCTGCCTAAAACCACGCGTTACAGTCCCATGCCCCACAGTTTTTTCTCACTATACCTGCTGGGTAATGGAACTAAGTGCTTCCATGCTAGTCCCATAGACTCCTACCTCCCGTGTGAACTTCCTCCTTACCCCAGTGTGCCTCCAACACCCATACACGGTTGCTCTGTTCTTAAGGGCACCCCTCTTAGCATGAATTTTCTGACTAACCTTGCTGAGCTAGGTGCCAGATTGGGCCCACCTTTTTAAAAAATTTTAAGTTACATATAGCACAGTGAGTTTCACTGTGATATTCTCATACATATCTATAATAACTGTTTGTCATAGTTTTCCTCTCAGCGTGGCCTCACTTCATGGCTTTTGTATTGTGGTTGCTATGTAGATTCAGGGAAGATGGTGAGGCTTTAGGCTAATGCCTCAGGGAAGCTGCTGTGCACGTTAGCTGTCTGACAGGAGGCAGTCAGTGCTAGAGCAGCAGCAGTGATACAAGCTGCATCTGATGGTTGTATTAGCTATCAGTCACGGAGCACCAGTTACCAAGCAGCCTAACATGGCGAACAGTGGCTCGCACTCTGGGTTAGCAGTTGGGTGTTCCCCCTGAGCACCTCTGCTCTGGGCCTTCCCAACCAGAGCTGTAGTCTTCACTTGGGAAGGCTGCACTGCCACAGTGGTGGGGGTCCTTTTACACAGGGATAACTCAAGACCTATAGCTGGCTTCCCAGAGCCAACAGTTGGAGAGAAAGCAAGTCCTCTCTAGGTAGAAGCCAGGCTTGTTAGGAGTGAGCAACTAGTGCCCCCCTGCTCTAACAATGGGCATTGCCCAAGGGGGCAGATCCAGAGAAGGCAATCAAGGGGCCTGGAACAGTGAGCCAAGGCAACTCTCTCGCCCCTAGGTTGCTTTCTCACTGGATTCTATCTCAGCAGCAGGAAGCAAAACTAAGACGTAGGTGAAACTTTTAAACTAAAGGGAAAAGGAAATGTTCACTAAGGAGCTAGGCCTTAATGAACTCTGTGTGGTGACACGTATCTGTAGTTCTAGCGCTCCATAGACCGAGAGAAGCATAGAAAGTTTGAGGATAGCCTATACAAAACAACAGTAACAAAAGTCTGTTCTGATCGTTTGCTCATTTTAAAATTCTGTTGTTGTTGTTGTGTCTTTTATTTTGAGGTCTCTGATCTGGGTTACTGGAAGTAGAGTTACCAAGATAGGAAAGGCTTGGTAGTCAGCAGTTCTCTTGTAGAACAGTTGGGTCTGGAGAGTGACAGCTGAGAACACGCATCGGCAGTCAGTATAGAGACTGATGCTAGAGACAGGAATTCCCTGGGATTTTAGTCTTAGCTAGTGTACTGTGTAATTTAAAAGAAGACGTACCTTGCTTGCTGCTCTGGAGAGCAGGTAAGAATGTACTGTCTGTACTGTTAGGAATTGAGTTCCAACTGGTAAGTTGTATATGGCTTGGGAGGAATCATAAAAGCCTGCTCTTAGGTGTGCTTGGGAATGGTGTGTTCCCTGTGGGAATGGGAGTTCTGGCGCTGTGCCTATGTCTGTAGAGATGTTGGCTGTCGAGGAGCAAGAAGCTTTTAATCACAGGCCAGCTCCTGCACCTGCTGGATACGATGCTCATCTCCCTTGAGTACGAGCTGTGTCGTCTGGGGAGTAAGGGAGCCCAGCTCCTGGATGGCTGAGTGAGCTGTCAGCTGCATGACTGACTGCAGAGCTCGCAGTGAGTGGAACCTGTGAGGCTGCCCAGCTGGAGGTAGTGGCTCTGTCCTCTGTTCTGAGTCAGCAGGTGCCAGTGAGGCCTGTGACAGTCTTGCAGCTTCCTCAGCAGCTGTGTGATGTCACCTGGGGACAGGTTTTCTTCCGAGGCATTGGTGAATTTCGTTAGATCTTTAGTCATCTTGTCAGTTTCCCCTACTCTTCCTTAATCTTGTGGGGTGGCAAGTTCACTTTATGGATCCTGTCTTTGCTTTGTTCCTTTCCGTCTGCCAATAGCCAATATGGCCACTAGGACTACCCGCAGAGGTGTGTGTGTGTGTGTGTGTGTGTGTGTGTGTGTGTGTGTGTGTCTCGGATGTCTTGGAAGGACACTGGGCTGCATGGGCCTTGATAGTAAAATGTTACTGTCTGTAACCCCGCACGGTATTCTGTTCACAGACTTTCAACTGCTATTCATCCAAGGCCTACTGCACGTCAGGCTCTGGTGCTGCATCCCTGTGAGAAGGGAAGCACAGGAGTGTACAGCACCGGATGAGTACAACCTGGCAGAGTCACATGATTCTACAATTCTTTACTAAGATTAAAATGTCTTATTATTCGTATTAGTTTAAATGCTTATATAGAATAATCTTAAATAAATCTTAAGGAAATGCTACATATTTTATACCTCTTTTATCTCTTCTCACTTTTATAGTTAAATTGCCCATCATTCCCTATCTCTTAGCCTGAGCGTAGAGTTGCTGACATAAAGACCAAGTGAATCTGGGTAGCTACCTAAAACTCAGCAGGGTTGGAGTGTTACTGAGAGTGGAGAAGTGGAATGCTGGGTTATTTCCTGCAAGTAGGAGAAAGTTGTTGTTCTCTCTTGTATCAGTAGAAGTAGATTTACTGTGTGTGATTTAATGTGTTGGAACCCTGACTTGCTTAAAAATTGTAGTTTAATGGCTTGCTTGGATTTTTTCCTGCAGCATGTATGCCATGCCTCCACTTGGTGGCACCTTCTGTTCATTTTTAGCTAACATGTCTTTTTCCTCAGTGTAGAGCACTTATGTCTCCTTGTATACTGAAATAGCTCTCTCTCTCTCTCTCTCTCTCTCTCTCTCTCTCTCTCTCCCTATCCCTATCCCTATCCCTATCCCTCCCTCCCTCCCTCCTGTTGGCCTGTGTTCTAGTTTTTTTGTTTTTATTGTCTTTAAAGAACAAAGTTATAGAAAGGCTTGTGGGGTGGACAGAGGAGAGTCAAGAGTGCATCACGGATCAAAGCACTGAGTCAGGCCGCTCACAGACATAGAGAAGATGCAGTGGGTTGTGGTGGTCCATGCCTGTATGCTCAGTAGTAGGGAGGTGGGAGAAGAAGAATCAGGAGTTGAAGGCTAAGCTGGACTAAATACCACCAACCTGGGCTGCGAGTGCCTTGTACCAGGGAGACGGGGATTATAGAAGACATAAAGGTAGTCAGACAGGTGGGCGGGCTGGGAGAAGGAGAGGTAGGTAGTGGGTGGCTCAGGGTAGAGCATTCGTGTTCCTGCACAGGGCCCTGACTTCAGTCTGGAGTTCCACAAAGGCACAAAACAAAGCAAAGACTACTTGTGGGGTGTGACTGTTAGAGAAACTTGGCAATTGAGAGGCACACGGTGCAACCAGAAATAAACTCTGAATTCCTTGGCTTTTGAATGGGCACCCTTAGGATTCCCCTCACCTGGTCCACAGATATGGGTCGACTTTTATAGAAAAGGAATGTGTTCTTTTTGAGAGAGGAGGTCTTGTTGTATTGCCTAGGTTGGTTCTGAACTCATAGGTTCAGGGGGTCCTCCTGCCTCAGCCTCCTGGGTAGCTGCTACCTCCGTCCCCTAAGAATCCCAGTGGAGAGGATCCTCCTGCCTCAGCCTCCGTCCCCGAAGAATCCCAGTGGAGAGAAGAGATGGTAGTTTACTGTCACCTCCTCTGTAGAAGAACGTTTGTGGTTATAAATAATAAGCATTTGTATTTGTGACATACGCATGTAATTTGTGGTTTCCTCCCCCGTTCACAGACACTTCCTGCGTCTCAGCAACATTCTGCCTGTTAGTCAGTATTCCAGTAGCTGGGGCTTTTGTACAATGGCAATTAGTATTTAAAATTAACATCCTATTTATTGCAGCTGTAAATCTTAAACTGTAGTTCTTCTTAAGCCTTGAGGCTTAGCTCATAAGCAGAATAACAAGATTAGTGAATTGAATACTTTCTGCATAAAAATAAAGAATAATCATTTTCTTTTGTTCCTTGATGAATGTTTGATAAACTCTAATGGGAAGGATTAAGTTCTCCTAAACAGTTATATCTATTTACAAATTTAGTTTATTACATTATTTTAAGCATTTTAGTTAGGTTACATCTATAAATTTAATATATTTAATTTTCCCCAATCCTTCAAATGCCCAGTGAATAGGGCGTCAACTCAGTGTTCTGCTCACATAGGCAATTCTTATTACTCAAACCAGAAACTTGAGGGTCATTTCACCTCCTCTAAGATCTGCCAACTACTTTTTTTCTGCCTTGCTTCCTTTTAAACTATTATTAATGTGTCGCCCTCAGCATTAACTGTTCTGTTTTCATACTTGTGTCATTGATAACATGTCCTCCCACCCTTTTGTACCCCCTCCCCTGTTCTCTTTTTACAATTGTGTTCATTATTATTTGTGTACAGTGGGGTGCTGTGAGGTAGG
Organism: Mus minutoides; assembly: GCA_902729485.2. NCBI lineage: Eukaryota > Metazoa > Chordata > Mammalia > Rodentia > Muridae > Mus > Mus minutoides. Next base: position 50,505 of record LR751034.1, read on the forward strand.
CCCCTGATTCCATAAAGCAACCAAGCAACAATCCTTATCTGCAAAATTATTCTAGGGTGAGTGCCATGACCTGTTATTAGAGAGCCAAACATCTGGAGCAGTTCCTTGCTCCAATGCAGCAAGCACCTGAGCAATCACCACCTTGTCATATCTTTGTTGAGATTTTAGCCTGCAAACCATCCATAATATTAAGACACCGCATCNGGAGCGGCCCTCTACAATTTTCTATACCTAGTGTAGAAATAACCTAGGGTTGTTCTTTTAAAACAAGGAGCTGTTCTTATTGCCAATATCCAGAATTTTAAAAAAAATCTTTGTTGTAGATTTTCATAGGTTATCATGACTGTGACATATTCTGGATATATTACAAATAGTAAACTTCATAAATAGATACTTTCAACATTTCTGTATGACCGATAGTGAAAGGCATTGCATTGTAGAAATGGCCTGGGAAAGCATTCATTAAGGCAGACTGAGAGAAACTATCTGTCTACCACTAAAACATCTGCGTGCTTTAAAGAAAGCGATGCTGTTTAAATGGTACCATAAGTTAGATGAAATGAACCGGAAGTCATTAGAATCTATTTATAATTTCAGGGTCATGACAGAAGACTTGGGTAGGGTTTATAAACCATTTCCCAAACTGGTTTGATAAACGGTATGTCTTTTTAATATGCTTCAGTTTTTCTTATTAAGTAATATCTTTGCTTCAGAAAATAACAAAAGAAATAAACAGCCTGTTGTTCCACCAGATGGAAGCAATAACTAGTAACATTTTGATAACCTGTCATTCTGATCTCCTTTGCTGTCTACACAGGTCCTTTAGCTTTACTCTTTAACAAATTTAAATTTTTAATTTTATTCATTTTTATGTGCATTTGTGCACACATGAGTTTATGTGCTCCAGATGCACACAGGTGCTTGCTGAGGCCTGAAGAGAGCATCAGATCGCCTGAACTGGTGTTAAACACACCACATGGGCGCTGGGAACCAAACCTGCTTCCTTGTCAAAAATAATGAGTTCTCTTAGCCACTGGCCCATAAATCCAAGTCCAAAATGTCATGTTTAGGAGTGTGGGTGGGTGTCTGTCTGACAGCCAGACAGCTAGCCATGTATATGGGTACCTACAGAAGCCAGAATAGAGCATCAGATCCCCTCCTGCTGGGGATACAGGCAGATGTGAGCTGCCTTGGGGTGGGGAGAGGGCAGGTGCTAGAGGAACTGAGTTCCCTGTTCTTTGCTCTGCCACCCTGGAAAAACCATGTAAAGTTTGTGTACTGGATCTCTCACTAATCAAAGTGAAGGTATAATCTCCAATTAATTAATTAATTAATTAGCCAATGAATTAATGGTTTTTTAAATGTTTAGAACAATGCCCATGATTTACAAATGCTGTCTAAGGATTGTTTTAAAAATTAACCAAACAACCTGCTTTTAAACCATAAAATGTGGCAAATGGTTATTCAAGTGATCGTCTATACTGTAATTTATAGTGAGAGTTTAGTCCAGTGGCTTCATCATGCATAATTGAAGAATTCCCTTTTATTCTTGGCTTTGTTCATTCCAGTTTCTCACTACTATAACTAAAGCTGTGGCAGACATCCTGCACATAGCATTTGGCTCAGGTGTCCTCTTTCCTCGAGGCAGGTTTCTACAAGAAAGAGGACTAAGTGGAGCACACACACTAAGTAGAGCCTGCACAGTTTGGAAGAAGTTCTTGTATTTCTCTCAAAGTCCATGTGATTTACTGAGACACTTTAGATGCAGATCATCTCTCAAGTGCTTGTTTTAGAAGGTTAATTATCTCTTGGTATTTCTAAGTACTTTGACTCTCTCTGGAATGAATTTTTTAATGTGTAATGGAAAATCTATCTTAGTTTCCTTTTTTAAACAAGTTCATCTTAGCAGTATGTTGAGACTTGCTTTCCCCAATGATGTGAGAAGCCTTCCTTTGGTTGACTTGCGCCTGCCATGGCTGGAGTCTTCCTGTCTGCTGTGCTTCTTTGCCAGTCTCTGTACTTTCTGTTTGTGACTTAACATTTGATATCTGCTAATGACAGTCTTCCTGGCCGTTCCCAGCATCCATAGTTGTCTTGGGTGGCCGTCCAGCTGATTTTAGAATGATATCATCAAACTCTTGACAGAGAACCTACTGAGGACGTAATTCAGGAGATTTAAGAAGTAGTAATGCCTGTGCTATCAAACTTGGAGTGGGCCATCCGGTAAAACCATGTTTGAGGTTTTTTTATTTTGGTTTGGTTTGGGGTTTTTTTTTTGTTTTTTTTTTTTATGGTTTTTTTCGAGACAGGGTTTCTCTGTGTAGCCCTGGCTGTCCTGGAACTCACTCTGTAGACCAAGCTGGCCTTGAACTCAGAAATCCGCCTGCCTCTGCCTCCCAAGTGCTGGGATTAAAGGCGTGCGCCACCACTGTCATGTTTGAGTTTTTAAACCCCATGGGGTGGGCACGATGAAAGCAATCATTATTTAATATCTTTTTTTTTTCAATTCTGTTGATACACCAGTACATTTGACTATTGATTTTTCCCTAATGTTATATCTTTTCATAAAAATTCTTTTTGGCTTTGTAACTATTCCGCTTTTTGCCAGTATCCTTATTTGTGGTTTTAGGGACTCTGCCAAGATTCGTTTACTGTTTAGGTAACACCAGTCACCAATTTTGTAGACAAGTCTCTTAGAATGTCGGCATCTTTAAGTCACTCAGTATGACCCTTAATTAAAAATACTTTGCAAGTAAAATATTTTGGCTAGAAATCTAAAAGGTATCATTTCCCCCTTTTATTTCATATTCATAACAAAAATAGAAGGGTTGCGTTATTAGCCTGGCAGACTATAAACAGCTTATTTCTTTGTATCCTGTTGAAACAATTACTGTGTGTGCATGCATGCGTGCATGTTTTGAGTTTTGTTTTTTTGACAGGGTCACACTCTATAGACCAGGCTGGCCGCAAAATCATAGAGTTCCATCTACCTCTGCCTCTGCCTCCCCAGTGCTGGGACTAAAGGTGTGCACCACACATCCAACTGATTGTTGCTTACTTATTTCCTCATGCTTACCCATATACTTGCAAGGATTTCAAATTTTATAAGTTACAATAAAAATGATTTTTCTTGCATTTTCTGTGAACTCTTCAATTTCTCACTTAAGTAAGCAAACAGGCATTTGCAAGCTTTGGACTGTGGTTTCTTAAATATCACTTTAACCTTCAGTGGTCTCAAAAGCAGTTAATTGAAAAAAGGTTTTCTTTATTACTTAGTTTGACTCGTGAGGTGAAAGTCAACTCTTTGCACGGTGTCTTAAACTCACATAAAACCCTTTGGGATGGAACAGGCTTGCTTTGACAGCTAATCTCTCTTCTTAGTCATGACAGAGCCTGTCTCACAACCAGCAGCTGCAAGGCTTTCCAGATTTTGTTAACTGGTCCCGGCTGTGGGTCCCAGTCACTAGAATAATCCTGTTGCTTTTAGTGCCTTGGTTCTCAACTGAAGGTCGTGACCTCTTTTGGGGTTGAACAACCCTTTTACAGAGGTCACCTAAGACCATCAGAATACACAGATATTTATATTAAGATTCACAACAGTAGCAAAATTACAGTTAAAATAGCAAACAATAATAATGTTATGGTTGGGAGGTCAGCACAGCACAGCATTAGAGAGGCTGAGAGCCACTGCTCTAGAGGATGTATGATAGGTACCAATCCAGCTTATACAGGCTTCTGCTTGCTCCTTCCTCCCTCCCTCCCTCCCTCCCTCCCTTCCTTCCTTCCTTCCTTCTTTCCTTCCTTCCTTCCTTCCTTCCTTCCATCCATCCTTCCTTCCTACCTACCTACCTACTGCATTTGGCCAGCTGCTCATCTGAGCCATCAGTCACTGCTGGCTGCCAGTCCTACCTAGCAATGTGCTCAGCTTCCTGTTTGCTCGCTGAAGTAAAACCCTCTTCTCTTCTCTTCTCTTCTCTTCTCTTCTCTTCTCTTCTCTTCTCTTCTCTTCTCTTCTCTTCTCTTTTCTTTGGAGCTGCGATTCTAGCGCTGTGGCTCTTTCTCCTCTTAGGGGGCTCCATGGTCTTGAGAGATCTGATGTGACAGCTTCTCCCTTTCCTTTCTCTCCCCATGTAAATTTTCTACTTGGCTTCCTGCTGCTTTTTTTGTCTCTTAAACTTGGAGTGCTTTCTTATTACTGGGTGCTTCCATTTCTACTCCATGTTGAGCCAGTTTTTTAAACTGTGTGTGTGTGTGTACACATGTATGCTATGCTTGCTGAGGCTGCTCATGGTCTGAGGAGTCAGTCTCTTCTTTCCCCATGTGGGCTCCAGGCATTGAACTCAGGCTGTCAGCGAGTTAGTAAGCACCTTTACCCACTGACCCGTGTCTCTGCCCTGCTTGAAATTTAATTAGATATCCTTTGAAGCCAAAATACTTAGGAATTTCAAGCTATGGTTTTATGTATCTGTTTGTTTGAGACAGGGTTTTGTTATCATAGCCCAGAATAGTTTGGAATCTCATCCTCCTACTTCTGCCTCACTATTGTAGGATGACCAACAACCGCTATGGCTACGTTAATTTCTAGCCTCCTGAGTAATTGGGAAGCTGTTGTTCATTTTGTTTTACAGTGTTGTTCCAACCCAGGCCACATCCATGCCCGACCCTCCCTCTATTCCTAAGATCACCCTCCGCTCTGGAAATTGTATTCTTACTCCATTAACATGTGGACCCTTTCAGAACCCTCCTCATTTTACAATGCATTCTGAGTCTCCGTACCTTCAGTCATGACATAGTATGTCTCTTGAGAATTGTCTAAGAAAGTAAAGACAATAGTAAAACAATAGGATGACTATACTCCTTTTAATTTTTTAAAGGTAACCACTAGTTCTTGCTATCCAGTATTGTCTGGTTTTCTTGTGTGCTCTGGCAGTTCATTCTAAAAGTAGAATGTAGAGTATTTAGAGCAACAGTGTAACACTTACATATTTGTGTTCTTATAACTGTGTTTTCATCTGTTTCATTTGAATAGTAAATGTGTGGTTTGCTTATTATAAAAGATAGGGTCTCCTGTTGCCCAGGCTGGCCAGGACTCCTGTGTTACCCAGGCTAGCCTGGACTCCTGAGCTCAAGCGTCCTTCAGCCTGTGGAGCAGCCACGATTGCCCAGCTTGTCACTGTCATTATAACCTTAACAACCTCCCCAGTCCACCCCCTCCCCGCAGGCATGTGTACGCCCTCTCTCTCTCTCTCTCTCTCTCTCTCTCTCTCTCTCTCACACACACACACACACACACACACACACACATACACACACACACACACACACACACACACACAGGGCTAGAGAACTAGGCAAGTGTTCTTGCACCCAGCTAAGTCCGCAGTCCCATGATTTACTGTTTTTAATACAAGTTATTCTTTTCTGTGGTGTTCAGCCTCCAGCTTGAATTGAAGACCTGTGTAGAAACCATTTTCTCATTCATGAAGGACCTTCATGAATTTCAGACTGAGGCTTTGTGAGTCAGAGTAACCTGAGCATAAGTTATACTTATACTCTTTATAATGACTTATACTCTTTATAATTGACTCTAGAGTAACATCTTTACATCTAGTCAGGATCCATGGTATACGCACACTGTGTTTTAATTTCACAGCAGTTTTTTCTGTATTTGTAATACGTAAAATAATGGTGTAAATGAAAAAGGATGGTGCCTTAAATTAGAGAGACTTAGTAAGGATGATGAGCAGAACTAGCCAGTGCTGAGTGCCTGCCTTCAGCTAGAGACTTGGTAACAGTGATGGGGGAAAGCCAGCAGGTGCCTATCTGGGCAGGGATTCTATGAACTCTGCTGCAGTCTGACTTTGACCATAACTCAGATTTCTCCTCTTCAGGCACCGCTGGCTTCACTGCATGACTGACGACCCTCCAACCACAAATCCACCGACTGCTCGTAAATTCATCTGGACAAACCATAAATTCAATGTGAGTGCCACTCCAGAGCAATACGTTCCTTATTCCACCACTAGAAAGAAGATTCATGAATGGGTCCCACCTTCAACACCTTACAAGTGACAGCAGCGAAGACTGTTCCTGCACTTCCAGGCTAGTGCGGAACCATCCTAGCAGCTGACCATGAACTTGATTAAAATTGCTTGACCTAGCAGTGTCTTGTGCGTTTACGCTGTCATTCATCCCCTGCAAAGTAGAAGCTCACACATGAGGGAGGGTGATTGACATAGGTCACTGGGGTGGGGGTGGGGTCTGGAGTAAAGTTCCCAGTTCTAGGAAGTAGCCCCAGGGGCCCTGTGTGTGTTTCATGGTCTTCCCCAGCTTCCATAGCTGGTTAATAAGGGCAGGCCTAATTCCAACCTGAGCCAGCCGTTGGGAAGCTGCATGGAGAGACACAAACACCACGTGGCAGCCTGGCTCAGGACCTCTGGTGTGGCTCTGTATGGAGGAGGTTATTGGAGATGTCCTATTTCCTTCCCCACCCCACTCTCCCTTTGGTTTTGTGAGATAGGATTTCTTTATGTAGCCCTGGATGTTTTGGAACTCACTTTGTAGACTAGGCTAGCCTTGAACTCAAAAGATCTACCTACCTCTGCTTCCCAAGTGCTGGTATTAAAAGGTGTCCACTAAAACCACCTTGCAAGATTTTCTATTTCCTGGGTAATACTTTTTTTTAATCTGTGTATTCTCCACATTTCATTCTAATCCTTTTTAAAGACAGGGACTCATATAGTCCAGGCTAGCCTCAAACTTATCATCCTTGAGCTGAGGGTGACCTGGAACTCCTGATCTTCCTGGGATTAGAGGCATGTACCATCACATCTGGTTTTGGGTTGCTTTTTAAAATCCAGAGATCCTGGCAACCAAGGCAACTTCACTGTGTCCCCCTAGTTGACCTGCAGCTTACTATGTAGACCAGGCTGGCTGTGAACTCAAGAGATCCACCTGCTTCTGCCTCCCAAGTGCTGGGATTAAAGGCAAGCACAAGGATGCCCTGGTAAACATATCCCTTTATAGGGAAGGTTACAAGCATCAAGTATTTCATTATAGTATCAGAGTGGACTACTACTGTCTATCACAATACTAAATGAAAAGGAGATTTATTTGGGAGGTAATTATAGAGATTAGCTCAGCCATCAGAAGCTATAAAGATACAAATATAATTCCTGTTACATCCCCTAATGTATAATGTGCTTCCTGTTCATCAGTGAGAAAGATTTGCTAGTCTTAGAGCACGACAGAGGATCAATAACAAAGCTAAATCTTGAAGTGACTAGCATTGCAGCTGTTATTTGGAAATATCTTCTTTGTTGGAGCAAGTCTAATAAGTTACTTCTAGTCTAACAACTTCACTTTGATCCATTTTGATTTGCACAGCTGATAAGCAGGAATAGGAAAACATTTATAAGTCTGTCCCAAGATTTGTCCATGAAGACATGTAATGTCTCACTGAATCATGGGATGGGACATTAATTCACTATACGTATGCAAAGCAGGAAGCACCGTACATTAGATACTCTGGTAAGATTCAAGTATGCCAGAGATTGGGATTCAAGTCTCATAGAAACAAAGGCACTCAATATTGTAATCAATAAATAGCATATACCGATAAAAAACAAAAACAATAGAGAAACTTGGCAAAAAAAATTCCCAGGGATGCAAAGGTCTAGGTCATATTGAGCTAGTATCTCTAGGGTGAAGGACAAGTTGCTACATGCCATCTCTTCTACAACAAGAGAGGCATGGTACTGCTGGCTGTGGTGGAAAATGTCTGTAATCAGTGTAGTGGAGAGGCTGAGGCAGGAGAATTGAATTTGAAGCTAGCCTGGACTATGTAGTTCCAGGCTAGGCCAGCTTGGGTTACACCTAAGGTAAAAGCCTGTTTTAAAATGGAAAGTGGGAGGAAAGAGAAGAAGAAAGAAAAAGGAAAAGAAAGTGAGGAGAAGGGAAAGAGGAGAGAGCCTTGTGTTGTCAGATTTCTGAGATGCCTTATAATATATAGACTTCTTTATCAGCTGACCTGAAAAGGTGACAATCCAAAAATCAGCCTCTAGGCCAGTGGTTCTCAGCCTCCTAATACTTCAACCCTTTAGTACAGTTCATCATGTCAAACATACAGTTCTAGAAATAGTATGAGTAGTTCCCCTACTCTGTGCCTTAAAATACCCTGTTCCTAGACAATGTTCCTACCAGTCTGTCCTTTTGCCATTGTGGAACATTATTGTCCAATGATCTGACAATGAAAAAGGCCAGCCTGAGCCAGGTGGTGCACGCCTTCAACTCCAGCACTCGGGAGGCAGAAGCAGGTGGATCTCTGAGTTCGAGGCCAGCCTGGTCCACAGAGTAAGTTCCAGGACAGCCAGGGCTACACAGATAAACCCTGTCTTGAGAGGCCAAATTATAAGGAGAGGAAGAGGAGGAGGAGAAGGAAGAATGCAGGGAAGAAAGAGAGAGAAGAGAAAGAGAGAGGGAGAAAGAAGAAAGAAAAAGAAAAAAAGAAAGAAGGAAAGAGAAAGGCCATTTTGGTTTGTAGATTTTGAGTGATATGCACTGCCAGTTGAAGGGCACTGTTTCTATCGTAGTTCCTGCCCAGGGATGCCTGGAAGGACAGAGGGTAGATCTCAGTGGGTGGGATTGTAAGTAATGTTCTTTATCAGGTACTTAGACTTGAAGGATACATGACCAGAGGTCACAATCTATAATCAGTCACTGATAGGATGGTCAGACACTTGAAAAGAGCCATGTTCAAGACTGGTGTGGAAGATTTGGAAGGGCTTTGAAAATAAACCTTGAAGGTCAGACCTAAGATGCTTAAAGATACAGAGCAAAGCATCCAGGAGCTTCCGGAGGTCCCTTCTCCACCTGATCCTCATCTCATTCTTAAGGTCCAGATTGTGGACACAACACGAATGTACTCACTGTCAAGCCTGCACTCACAGAGCAGTAGGTTCATTTCACTGGACTTCTTCCATTCCGTTGGAATAGGCAGTTATCTCGCCTTACCCAACATGCCTTAGCCAACACTAAGGTTTAAGGGCTAAGAACATGGTATCAGATGTTCTTCTCTAGATCAAAACTTATAGGATGAATATATATTATAAAAAACGTATTAGGTTGGCTTACATCATAAAGGCTGGACAGTCCAACAATGGCTGTCTGTACATTGGACACCTAGGAACCTGGTAGCCACTCAGTCCATGAGGCCAGATACATCTGCTGTCTCCTGATGAAGACCTAGAAAACTGGAAGCCCCTGGTCTTCAGTCCACAATGGAAGGCTGAAGAAGCCAGTGTTGAGACAAGGAGGGTGACAGTAGGAACAAAAGGACAGACACCCCAGCAAGAAGTGAAGGTAGACAGGCAGGCAGGACTTCTTTCCCTCTGAGCTCTTTGTGTGTGTAAGTTATTGTCAGAGGGTGCCGCCCACTCCAAGGGAGGGCTTCTCTCCAGGAATCCTTCCTGTCCTCACAGAGCTGCCAAGTGGTTTGCCCCAGACCTAATCAAGTCAACAGTCAAGGTTAGCCATCACAACAAAGGACAGTGCCCTTGGCTCAGAAGTCACAGAAAAGAGGCACCAGACCCAGTCTGTAGGGACCCACACTTAGATTCACAAGGTGTCCCTGGTGAGCTGGTGACTTTTCAGAGATCTTTCTTAGTCTTTCTTCTTTCTCCCTGTATGACTTGCTATAGGTCAGTCTTTCTGTTCCCGAAAGAGCCAATTGATTGTTGTCCTTGACCTTTGCTCTTACTGTTCCTCCTACAACCTGCAATAGCATGAAGTAGCAGGCTTACATCACTTTCTTGTTTCTGTCATTGGTGACCTGCTTTACAAGCACCACTTCCTCAGCACAATGTCCCATGTCATTTAATCTAGCTTCCTCAAGAACTTCCCATTATAGAAAGATGCATTTCTTTTCTTGTGTTTACATCATAGCCCTAACAAACCATCTGTGTCCAGAACACCTACTGTCTAAGTTGGGTTTCTATTGCTGTGATAAACGCCATGTCCAAAACCAAGGTGGGGAGGACAGGGTGTATTCCATCTTAGAGTCTATACATAGTTCTTCATGAAGGGAAGTCAAGGCAGGAACACAAGGCAGGCACCCGGAGGCAGGAACTGAAGTAGAAGCCATGGAGGATCCGTGCTTACGGACTTGTTCTTCGTGGCTTGCTCAGCCTGCTTTCTTATAGCATCCAAGAGTACCAGCCTAGGGTTGGCATCACCTTCAGTGATCTGGGCACTCCCACATCAATCATTAATCATGAAGATGCACCACAGGCTTTCTCAACTGGGAGTCCTCCTCCGGGAAAGTGCTAGCTTGTGTCAAGTTGACAAAGCCAGAGGCAAGGACACTTGCTGTCTACCTACTAAGACTGGAAGTGTGTATCCGTATGGAAATGAAACATTGATCAGATTCCATAACTGGGTGGGATGAGATAACCACCAAAATAGAAATCATGAATAGTAAATCCTAAAATCTCAGACAGTAAAAGCCCTTCTAGGGAATCTATTAAATAAAGCATGCATATAGTTCTAAGTAGAAAACTAAAAAAAGGTTCTTTGAGCAGTTTTATAGGAGAAAGAAAAGCAATGCCAATTATTGCGGCACACTTCATTTCTGAAAGGGCTGGTGGTTGCTTCAGGGGTTTGCAGTCACCGGCATGATGAGCTTATGGAGACCTCTAGACCTTTGCCCTGCACTGCCGTGTTCTTAGATTCAGAGAAAGCCTGCTTGTGACATTGGCCTCTGGAATGACTTCAGAGCTCAGCTTGTATGAGTGAAGTTGTCCCTAAGTGTGCAGTCGCCTGGCTACATGTGGCAGCGCTGGCTGCAGGGTGGTGATATCTGTGGACACACACAGGATCTGTGGACATAATAGAATTGGCAGAAAACAACACTTGGTTGTCTCTCTGTTTCTCTCTCTCTCCCTCTCTCTATAATTCCCTTTGTCTCTCTGTGTGTGTCTCTGTTTCTGTCTCTGTCTCTCTGTCTCTGTCTCTGTCTCTCTGTCTCTGTCTCTGTCTCTCTGTCTCTGTCTCTCTCTCTCTCTCTCTCTCTCTCTCTCTCTCTCTCACACACACACACACACACACACACACACACACAGCAAATCTGTTGGAACAACCTCTTGTCCCAGAGAGAAAGGCTGGGCCACTCTTGGACATTTCACACATTATAGACCCAAAGTGACCGCCTGAAGCTGTGGGCATGTTGGCTCTGAGTCAGCCCACCTACCAGATGTGTCCAGGCAGGAGTCTAGCTCCTAGATGTGGTTAACATGCCTACTCTCATATTAATCTCATCCTAAAGCCATGACTTCTCTTTGGGACCACACCTCCCCTACTTTCAGCCCCATAGGTTAATGGATTTGACTACACTCACTCTCTAACTCCCAGAACTTCACACTTCACACCCTACTAGCTTCAGTACTGGGTCCAGAACACCCCAGTGAAACCAAGTCTAGGTCTTAAATTGGAAATACAGAAACCAGATGTGTCATGCATGAGACTTAAACCCAGAGAGGATATACCTGGTGTGACCAGAAGGTGGCCAGAGGAGGTGGAGAATGCAAAGGGAGCTTAGAGAAAGAACAGGAGATTCCTGAGTTCACTGTCTGTGCTCTCAAGGGTGCCTGAAGAAGTACGCTTCATGGAGACTCTGCAGTATGTGACCCGGTGCATTTCTGCGATTTATATTTCTTTTGAGTCGGGATTATCGTAGTTTTCCCGAATTTACAAGGGAATGTCCTTACTTGTATAAAATCCTCATAGCATGTATGCACATGCACAGTATCAGTTCTCTAGCAATCAAATCTGGTATCAGCGTTTTCTATCCTTGCTAGATAATTGCTCTGATTACGCAATTTCAGCTTAAACAGTGTATCCTTCCGAATCAGTAGTGTTTCCCAGGCATGTATTACTAAAATCTGACAAAGAGCTCTGCCCTGATGGCAGAGCTCACGTTGAAGTAGATACATGTGTTCTATGAGGCCTCTGCATGTGCACTTGAAAATGTAGCCAGGGCCTCAGCTCTCCTGGGTATGGTGGCTGTGTTTCGTAGCCACGGCTGCACAGGGCACCAGAGACTGGAAGATTTGCTTGCTTGTAACCTGTACTTCAAACTTCAACTTGCAATAAAATTGGAAAAGGAGAGAAAGAAAAAAAGATAGCCAGCCATTTAGATGTCACTGAAGCTAAGTCTCAACCCCACAGTTTTGGGTGATTTATGATGGCCTTATCAAATCAGTAGAAAGAAAATAGGGAAGGCTGTGTCCTAACTTGAAATTTAAATATTAGGTTACCATGAAAACCTGTTATCACTTAGAAAAGCTCTCTTTGCCTAAAGTTAGTATTAATACATTTGTAAAACTAGGAATTTCCTCAAAGGAATCACGTGATGGTTTGTATATGCTCAGCCCAGGCAGTGGCACTATTTAGAGGTGTGGCCTTGTTGGAGTAAGTGTGTCACTGTGGGTGTGGGATTTAAGACCCTACTCCTGGCTGCCTGGAAGCCAGTCTTCCACTAGCAGCCTTCAGATGAAGATGCAGAACTCTCAGCTCTTCCTGAACCATGCCTGCCTGGATGCTGCCCTGCTCTCACCTTGATGATAATGGACTGAACCTCTGAACCTGTAAGTCAGCCCCAATTAAATGCTGTCTTTTATAAGACTTGCCTTGGTCGTGGTGTCTGTTCACAGTGGTAAAACCCTAAGACAAAGCATATATTAATTCTAGTTTGAGCTAGGTGGGAAAAACAAAGATGGAATAATTACTCAGCCATATAGGCACATCCCATCCAATTAATAAGGCAAATTCCACAGAGGCAAGAGAATGCCCAGCATGGCACAATTGACCGTGAGAATCAGAGAAATGCGAGAGCCTGGAAAAATGGCTCAGTCGGTAAGATGCCTGCTGTATAGCATGAGGACCTGCAGTTGGGTCCTCAGTCCCCAGGTGAAGAGCTAGGCATGGGGATACATGTCTGTACTCTTGGCACGGAGAAGAAGACAAGAAGACCCCAGAGGTTTGCTGGCCCCAGAGTCTAGTGAATTGGTAAGCCCCATGCTAAGTGAAAGGCTGTCTCAAAAATACAAGGTAGAAAGAAACTGAGATCTTGGCCTCCATGTACACATGCACACATGTGCATACCTGTATACACACACACACACACACACACACACACACACACACACACCAAGAATCTGGGAAATGTCTGTGTTACTTATAAGGAAGGGAGGGCTTATTCTGGCTCCTGGTGTAAGTGTAAAGTCCACCGTGCTGGAGAAGAGGCTAACCACCCTAGCTGCAGCCAGGAACCAAAAACAGATGAATGCTGCTACTTACTTACGCCTTTGATCCAGCCCAGAGCCCCAGCCCTGGGAATGGCTCTACTCACGTTCAGAATGGGCCTTCCTGCGTCAGTTAAACCTCTCTGGAAATGTCCAAAGGTTTATCTTCCAGGTCAGTGGTCCTCAACCTGTGGGTCACAACCATCAGGAGACATATATTTCTGATAGGAACTGAGATACCACTCCATAGCAAAATTACAGTTATGAAGTAGCAATGAAAATAAATTTATGGTTGGGAGTTTCTAAGAGCATCAGAAATATGTGTTTTCCGATGATTGTGACCCAGAGGTTGAGAACTCTCTTCTAGGTGATTCTAAACGCCATCAAGTCGACAGTCAAGATTAGCCACCAGAATATAGAGAGCAAAGTACATGCCACATTGTAAGTCTCATTTTGCATTAGAAAAATGAAGAAAACAACCCACCCTGTTATCGCTGCAATCAAGCTGCAGAAAAGAGAAGTCAGGGAAATTGTCGGCTCTTAGGATGCGTGAGCTGAAGAATGATGGAGAGTGGGTTGACTATGAATAGGCAGGTTTGCGGACAGTGTTCTGCGATTTCTCACCATGACTGTACAGTCTTGAAAACACACTGAAGACTGCTGAATCCTATGCTTTAAAGTAAGTAGATGCTATCTGACTTTGATCTCTCTTTTCCAAAAATATATGAAATTCAGTGACTAATGGGTTGTCGACAGAAACTTTAGTTCAAAATTAAAGAAAAAAAAAAAAAGGACAGTTAGTCCATTCGTCCATAACAGATCTCCTAAGAACAGTTCTGTTCTAGTGGGTTTTCTTTCTCTCTCTGTTTTGTATACATCTAAGCCGTTTTCCTACAAATTCTATTGCCTAAAAGTAAAGCTTAGTGTGGCTTGTGAGATGCTGAATGTGAGTGGGGGTGGGAAGAGGAGGAGGCTGGACTGCCCGAAGCCCTGCATGTTATGAAAACATTGAACAGTTGAACAGCAAATAGAGGAGGGGTAGACCCAGCCAGGATGTGCTGAGGTCGGACTTGGGATCTCTTGTTTGGGGAGGTTGTCAGGAAGCCTTGGCTTCAAAGAAATCCCATCTGGCCTGGTACAGTGGTAGTGGCACTTGCCCGTAATCCTAGCACTGAGGTGACTGAGGCAAGAAGATCGTAAGTTCGAGGCTAGCCTGGGCTACATGTTGAGGCTGTCTCAAAACATAAAAGAAAAACAGAAAAATGTAGCCCAAAGGTTAAATCTAATCTGGTTGAAGGATTTGACAACACATGCAATAGAGTCTACCTTAGATTAGTAACTTGGTTTCTAAGTTCAGTAGCTCAAGAACTTTGTCAAGAATTGTTCTCTCTGCCTTTCCATTCTGCCATCTTCACAGACCTTTCAAATTGTAACTGTTTTTTTTTTTTTTTTTTTTTTTTTTGCAGGCATCACATGCAGGTAATCTCTTCAATCAGAGGGAGTCCTTGCCTTCCATCTAAAAACACAGAACTGTCTCTAGAAACTTCCACCAGACTTCTTCTCCTGTCTCCTGGACCAGAGTTGTATCTCTTGCCTATGTCTGAGCCAATCTCTTGGCCAGGTTCGTGAGACAATACATTTGGCTTATTTCTAGAGGCTAGGGAATGATTCCTCCTCGTCAAAAGATATAAAGAGTAAGAAAAATTAAGGTTCTGTTAGCAAAAGCTTGAGGAGACACTCTGGGCAGGCTGACAATGGATTTCATGCAGAATCCTAACCCGGTCAACCGGCTGCAGTGCGGCCATGATTGACGGTCCCTCAGCAGGTGAATGTGTGGCCTTGTCCATTGGAAAGTTCACCATCATACCGAGGCTTTGTCTCAATACGTGAACCTCTTCTAACAAGTTTCTTCCCCTTTATTTCAAGTTACATACTTCACTGTGACTTCAGATTATCTTCACCCAGGTGGGACCTTACCAAAGAAGCATTAAAAACAATAAAAGTTCTTGCCTGGGGAGGCAGCTCTCTCACTCTACAGGCTGACCTGATTTTTTTTTTTTTTTACTTGAGACTTGAGGTGTTCATTAGTCCTTGTCACACAGCTATGCTTGCCCCAGTTCCTGACTGTCTCCACACCCAGCCTCCACACTCCTTAAATTAAAACCCTTAATGAGTTTCCCACCACTAATGAGGGGTCATGGCTTTAGGCTCAAGCCCCTGCTGTACATGGAGCTCAGTTGTAACTTCTACTGCATAATGGCTGCCTTGGCCTCACTTCCTGTTTGTGTTTTCTGCTTGAGTTTTACATTACGATTCCTTTTAGCATGCTAGAGTTGGTACTCATCCCATCTTATGCATTGCCTGTGTGTTCTACTCTGGTTTCAGACGCTTATATTTTATTCATTGGTGTTTGTTTGTTTGTTTGTTTAAGTAGTCGTGGTGGAGATCAAACCCAGGGCCAGTTCCATACTAGGCAAGTGCACTCCTACAGAGCTGCCAGCTCTGGAGAACATTTTACAATTAAGAAGTTGGCTTGTGCTGGGTAGTGGTGGCGCACACCTTTAATCCCAGCACTTGGGAAGCAGAGGCAGGCAGATTTCGGAGTTCGAGGGCAGCCTGGTCTACAGAGTGAGTTCTAGGACAGCCAGGGCTACACAGAGAACCCTGTCTCAAAGAAAGAAAGAAAGAAAGAAAGAAAGAAAGAAAGAAAGAAAGAAAGAAAGAAAGAAAGAAAGAAAGAGAAAGAAGAAGTAGGCTTGTGCCAGGTATGGTGGTAGCTCACAAATTTAATCCCAGCACTGAGAAGGGAGAGGAGGCAAGAGGGTCTCTGTGAGTTCAAGGCCAGCCTGGTCTCTACATTGTGAGTTCCAGGATAACCAGGGATGCATAGTGAAACCCTGTCTCAGAAAAACAAAACAAAAAGAGGTTGGTTTGTTGTTTGGGCCTAGTGGCATACTATCGTAATCACTGTACTTAGAAGTCAGAGTCAGGAGGATGTCTGCAAGTTCTCTTCACTGAGAGAACAGAGACATGGGGTATGGAGGGCAGGGAGGGAAAGAGGGAGAGCAGATTCCTGTCTTCCTTCTGTTTGCTCAGTCCAACCTGGATTTCTTCCTTGGCAGCGAGAGAAAGTGCCTTGGGCATTAGCATTCTGCACTGGCTACTTGGCTAACAATCAGAGCTGTCCAAATTTATGAGGAGAGTAATGGAAGTCATTTTCATTCTTGTGAGGCCTCATTATTAGCATCTCATTGAGCATTGTGTGGCTTTATAGAAGTAAATGTCATTTGTCATTAGATTAGAGGGGTTTATTTGAAAGCGGTCCGTGACCTTTTAGTTCTTTACAGATGAAGTGGTTTTGTCTGGCTCCAGCTCCAGCTCCAAGCCTGGACTCTCAGCGTTTTGATTTAGGGCCATATTTATGAGGCAGTCTTTGGCCCCGCTCACACTGTTGCTCTCACGGTGTCTCTTCAGCATCCTGACGGCAGGGTCAGCTCACGCTTGCGGGTTTCAACCTGTGGGTTGTTGCCTAGGCCACGGGACTTCTCGCTGCATCTCCGTGGCCATTGCGAATCGACTCCTGGAGCTTGTATCCCTTGACGTGGGGTTCTTTTCAGTGGTTGCTAGGATACGTCGTCAGAATCCGCTCACCCTTGAGAATCACAGCCAACTTGAGTTCTTCCTGACTTCTCAGTATTGAAAAAGCAGGGGCAGTGTGAGCATCCTATTCAGCTTGCAGCGCATCATTGGGACTGTGGCTAGAGACTGGGGAGGGGGTGGGGGCTGTACAGCTGAAATGTCTTCTAGAGTCTTCCTGCCTCTTTTGATCTGAATAAAAATGGTTCAAACTGCCTCCCTCCCCTTCATTGGACTTTCAAGTCCAATAAATCATGTACTCTGTCAGATTAACCTTGAACACAACATTCCTTTTTACTCTCTTCCATTTTCTTTCTTCCTCTCCCCCTCCTCTGTTTTGCTTGGAGTCAAACCTAGGACCCTGTGCTATACCAGTGAGCTACTTCCTCCACCCCCGGAGTCCCAGTCCTGCAGAATTCCCTCCAACAGACGATGTAGTCATGCTGTGCTGTTTCTGTCCATCAGTCCACACGGACCTCATCTCCTCTCATGATTTTCATATGATAAATTCCTCAACGGCACAGACCATACCTGGAAGCCCATGGCTTGGAGGTAGAGGATCGAGGGTCAGCAGTTCACAATCATCCTCAGCAGTACATCCAGTTGGAGTCCAGCCTGGACTACCTAGCTCAAAAAACAAACAGAAAGTCAGCCACAATAGATATTTGTGCACACTTCAAAATGAAAATATGGAGTGACGTAGGATCCTACATATCAAAAAGAAACCACTAATAACCTCAATGTCAGTTGTTGGAACGTGGCCCAAGAATGGAGTCGTGCAAGGAGATGACTGAGTGCTTGTGGGAAAACTCCAAGGAAACAAGTGTCTTGTGACCTCGGTTTCTTCCAAAACAAGGAATTTTCCTTGGAAGGTGCTTGTGTGCCCCTCCCCAGTGTAGCAGAAAGGAGTGCGCTTATTCATTACAACTGGCTACTATTATAACATGGTTCACACGCTTCTATGAAAAACCATCTTTGCTCCATGATACGTTTTACTCATGTGACTCCTCCTAACCCTCAGAGTATAAATTGTCTGATGCTCTGAATAAAGTTGGCTGTTGTCCGAGACTTCGACTCATTATAGGCTCCACTGTCCCTTATGCCTCCAGAGCAGTAAACAGCTAGCTTATTGTTGTGTTGGGGATCAAACCTGAGAAGGAGTTGTGCAAACCAGCTACACCACAGCCCCGATATTTACCCTTAAGTGTCCTTCTCCACCGTGTGCTTATTGTTTGAGTATCTCTTACTTTTTTCCTGTTATATCCTTCTCTGAGGAGAAGAACGGATAGAGGAAAATGAGTATTTGTTGTTTTAGGTTGCGTGTGTTTGTGGGAGGAGGAGTGGGCACGTGAGCCACAGTGTGCGTGGGGTGGTGTCTGTGGGAGGAGGAGTGGGCACGTGAGCCACGTGAGCGTGGGGTGGTCAGAGGGTGACTCTGTGGAGTCAGTTCTTGCTTTCTTTCACCTTTATATCTACTCCATGGATTGAAATGAGAATTCCCAGGCTTGCACGGAGAGCCTCTACATATGCACTGAGCCAACTTGATAGCCTTGCTTGATTGTTTTCTGAGACAAGGTCTCATTAGCAAGTCCAGGCTGACTAACCTCCAGTTCAAGACTCGCCTCCTTCAGTTTCCCTAGAGCTAGGCTTGCAGACGTGCACCACCGTGAGCTAACTAAGCCTCGTTTTAAAAACGCAGACCAACTCAGCTTGCATAGGCCTCTGAGTATCTAAGTACTTCATTCTTGCTTTCTTGGTAAATAAGACCTTTGTCAGTACAGTGCATAAGGGCCAAGTTACTAAGAGACAGGGATGTGGCTCATTTTGTCAGACAACATTTTTTAAAGATTCATTTAAAAATATTTATTATTTAACTTCTTATGGATCCATGTGTGCCCCAGTGCATGTGCGTGCACTGTGTACATGCAATGCAGGCATTGTGTCCTCTGCATTTGTCCAGTGCATGCACGTGCACTGTGTACATGCAATGCAGGCATTGTGTCCTCTGCATCTGGAGCTATAGGAGCTGTGGTTGCTGGGTGGCCATTAGGATTCAAACCCTGGTCTTCTGCAAGAGAGGAAGAAACAAATCACTCCTGACCCCTGAGATGCCTCTCTCTAGCCCTCACACCAGCATTTATGAGACCCACTGTGTTCCAGCCTCTGTGCTGAGCGCTTTAATGCACGACTTGCTTTCCATACTCACTCCATGATCAGGTGCTTCACCATCTATTCTGCAAAGAAGGAAACAGAAGCAATGAAAAATAAACGGACAGGACCAGGGAAGCTCAGACAGCTGGTCTAGAATTCAAGTTCAAGAGTGTTCTAGAGGGCTGGAGAGCTGGCTCAGCGGTGAAGAATACTGACTGTTCTTCCAGAGGTCCTGAGTTCAATTTCCAGCAACCACATAGTGGCTCACAACCATCCATAGTGAGATCTGGTGCCCTCTTCTGGTGTGTCTGGAGACAGCAACAGCGCGTACTCACTTAAAATGAATATTAAAAAAAAAAAAGTGTTCTAGAAACCTAAATTTAGCCAAGTGATTCAAACATGTTGACCTCATGGTCTGTATGAGATTGTGTGTGTGCATGCGCGTGCGTGTGCATATGTGTGTGCAAGTGTGTGTTATGTATGTATATGTTGTATATGTATCTATCAGATTTTACACACACACACACACACACACACACACATTGGAAGTCATTATTTTCTCATGTTACTGGCAGCTGAATACAACACTGGAATCTACCTATATTAGGCTGTGCACAATAGCAGAACCGAGTACTGAGGCAGGAAGTAAGAGGCATGTACCTTTTCTTTGGATAAAAAAGGGGTTTTCTCCATTGGTGCTTGGCAACAATCCACCAGAGCTTAGAAAGCTTTGGGCAGCTCTTTTGAGTTATTTGAAGATATATTGGTTTGTTTCATCTACTTTTTTTTTTTTTTTTGTCACTTCGTGTCCCTCTGTGGCAGGCTGGAGAACAAAAAAGGGTGCCATGGGACTGTGTTGCTGCAAAAACCAAACCAACCAACCAAACAAGCAAACAAGCTGCCTTCTGGAAAACAATCCCTGGCATGTGAGCTTTTGATTCTGGACTCCTAAGCCTCAGAAGGAAGGTGTTTCTGACTCTGCTGGAGCAGCAGCAGCAGTAGCAGCGGCCACTCCTGAGACCTGGGCAGAGGGGCAGCACTGGGGAGAGGTAGTGTGACCCTCAACGAGCCTCTGAGGTCGACAATAAGACAAGCTGGGTGTCACCTGGGAAAGTTGGAGGACTCCACAGTGACTCTAGGGACTGTGGAGGGGCACCACCCCTTATCAGGGTCTGAGCATCTCAAGACGCCTCTCCTGGGAGCAAGAAAACGCCTTCTAACCTTGAGGCATCAGAACATCCCCATGGTGATGGGGCTGGCCACAGCGGGCGGCCTGGAAAGAGTCCATGGAAGCAGTGGGTGATAGCTGAGTGGGAAGAGGGGAGCAAGGCTGGCTGGCCTTCCTGAACCCCATTCCCGCTCTGATTGCTGCTGCATTGCCCAGGTGCACAGGAACTGGGTCCCTCCTTCACCCCACAGAGGACATGCACCTGCTTATGGGAACAATTCCAACGTAGCTAGAGTTTAATGGAAGTATGATAAAAAATGAACAGCAGCTATAGTTTTAAGTGAAAAAAAAAAAAACCCTCAGCTGCACTTTTTTTATTATTGCCCAAGCCATAAATGTACATGGTAAAAAGTTAGATAATGAAAAGAGAAGATTAAAGAAGAGTATTTATGATCCTGCTACCCACAGAACAGTATTGTAAATACCTCTAAATACATCTTTTCCTTTTTTTTCTACGCAAAACATAAATACTTTATTGTCTTTATAGAAGGGTGACTTTTTATCTCATTTTCTGACTTTTTTTTCCTACTTAATAAAAAATACTGTAACTGTCATGCAGTTTTCGTTTTCATCTGTGAGATCATTAATTGGAAAAGTTTCATCATAAAAATATATCATAATTTATGTAAACACTTACTTCAGCATCAGACCAGACTTTGAAATCTACTGTTATATTCTGATCTATGTGGTGGAAATTTCTACTTAAACTACTGGCCAATAACCCAGGAGCATCTATTGAACAATTTTCATAGAAAGAACCTTACAGCTCTTTTCCACACAATAGAACGGCTGCTATGGTCTGTGTTCTGTGTTATATGACTTGTTTCTAGCCAGGCTACTCTACCATTATTAATTATGCCTCTTCCATAACCCGGGAGATTCTCCTGTGCGTGAACAACAATCCATCTTCCCAAGGCTCGCTTGAACCGTAGTGACACACTGAATGTTAACTTACCTCTGGAGTTCAGGAGAAAAAAGCAGCCAGAAGATAAATAAAGCGAAACCTGTAACAGAACATTAACTCTCTGCTGAGGTGTGTGCACATCCTTCCAGGAACAGTAGGTAAAGGGTACAAGATCCATCTTCAGAGAATATTCGTGTGAGTCTGTCCTCCCTGTGCCTCCACAGCTTCACACTTTCTTGTCTTGCTACACCCCCCCCCATGAGTCAGCTTCAAGAGAGAAGTTTACTGTTTATCTTTTCCTTTGATTTGGTTTGGAGGGTGTATTCCATAAATTCCTCTTTTCCTCAAACATCCTGCACATGCTCTTGGCTGTCTAGACTGCATTCGTCTTCCCTCACTACGCTGAGGTCCTGTTTTCTTTGGGGGAATCCTCACCCCACCTCCACCCCATTTCCAACCATGTAATGGACTCCAACAGCATCTCTTGGTTAGAATGTAACAACTCTTCTCCTAGACACAGTGTTTGGTTGAAAGGAAGGCACAACACTTGACATAGTCCAATTGGCTATCTATCCTCCAATAGGAATCCTGGGAGATGGGCTCCTTCCTTCTCTCTTTGACACCAGTGGTGAATGTCTTCCCATCCCCAGGTTGACATCTTTAACAAAAGAAGATCCAGGTCCTGGTTGCAGAAACTAGAGCTGAGGCGACCCTGGGTTCTTTAAGATGCTGGGTGGAGCTCAGCCTACATCAATAAATATTTGGGGTGGGGTGGGAATCTTATATCCTTAATCGGCAGAGAAATGGAAAACACAAGTCCACTGGGATTCCATTTCAACCCAGCCAGAAAGGTTTTCCTCAAGACAACAGAGGACTGTAAGTCCTGGCAAGGCTCTGGTTGGAAAAGAAACATTCATGTCCTGGTGGGAATGTAAATTAGAATCGCCACTGTGACAGTCAGCCCGTATGGAGGCTCTTCAGTCAGCTAAACCCAGAGCAGAAATGATTGAGTTATACCACTCCTGCTGCCTATTTGAAGGAACTTAAGTGAGCATACAGTAGGGACACCACAGATCTGTGTTTATCGAAGCCATTGCTCACAGCAGCTAGGTTACTCTAGGTGCCCCTCAGTGGATGAACAGATAAAGAAATTGTAGCATATACACACACTGGAGTGTAAATCAGCCACAGTGAAGAAAATGGTGTTATTGCAGGAAAGTCAGAGAAACTGGAGATCCCACATAAAGTACACCAGACTCAGAGGGTCAGGATCACACGCTGTCTGCCGTGTGTGCAATCCAGACTTAACGGAGAGATGGACAAGAGGCAGGGGAAGTGGGATGGAAGCACAGTCGGTACACAAAGATGTCGTGATGAAACTCACTGCTTCTAAGAGCTTTTTAAGATTCCTTTAGTTTTAATCTATTTTATTATAGTTTATGTGTATGATACATGTACATCTGCCACCTATGAGCAGTGTCCAAGGAACCCAGGAGAAAGTATCAGATCCCCTGGAACAGGAATTACAGACAGTTGTGAGCTGCCATAAGGGTGCTGGGAACTGAACCTGGGGTCCTCTGGAAGAGTGGCTAGTGCTCTCAACCACAGAGCCATCTCTCCAGCCTCACATTTACTTATTTTGTATGTGGATGTGTGCATGCTATGGCACATGTGTAAGTCAGAGGATAATTTTCGGTTCCATTGTGTGAGTTCTGCCTATTGGATGCAAGCTGTCATGCTTAGTGGTGAGGGCCTTTATCTACTGAGCCATCTTGCTGGCCTCCAAGCTCATGAATTTATTCAATGAATATTCACTAATTTATAAAAGAAGTAAATACATGAAAAAGTTAAAAATCTTTCCTAGGGCTCGAGAGATGGCTCAGAGGTTAAGAGCCCTCTGGCTCTTCTTCCAAAGGTCCTGAGTTCAATTCCCAGCAACCACATGGTGGCTCACAATTATCCATAGTGAGATCTAGTGCCCTCTTCTGGCCTGCAGGCATACATGCAGGGAGAACACTGTCTAAAACTATAAATAAATAAATGAATGAATAAATAAATAAATATTAAAAAAAATTTCTTCCTAAAGTCAGTTGCCCAATTGTCCTTTTAAAATATAGAAATCAGTAATTTTCTTTTCTAAGTCAGTTTGGGAAGAACTCCTCTAACATTTGTACCTGAATTAAACGATCTCATTTATGAGAAACTGTACCTTGGCATTAATGCAGAATTCATTCCAACATAAGTTTGATTCTTTTACTCCCTGGTACAACCAGGGATAGAAAGTATTTTTTACCTTGGGGGACAATTGTAGTCAACAGGCAGTAAGTCTGGCGATCTGTGTAGGGAGAGCTGCAGAAACTGACTCTGTTCTCAGCAAAAATGTGTGCAGCGATCGCTTGATGATGTCTGCGGGGCTATAGGATGTCGAGTGCCTAGGCGTCTCTTGATTTTATTGCCATCTGTCTAAGTGAAGGTCGTCAGGCTTAGTAGCAAGTGCCTTTCCCTCTGGGCCATTTCACTGGCCCAGCTGTCTTTCTCTTGCTGGAGTCTCAAGTGGTCCAATCTGGCCTTGAACCCACTGCGCGTAACCTTGAGCTCCTAGTTCTCCAGTCCTTCTTCCCCGACCCACCAGTGCTTGCATTCCAGGCAGGAGCCTCCACACCTGGCCCAGCTACTCTCTTCTTTCTCCTGTCTGTCTGTTCATGTGGATTCATTCCTATTTTCCACCTGCTTTATTCCTTTACAGTCATGAGATTTCAGAAGGGAGAGGGATAAAAGCCCGTGTTCAATCTCTTTTACTTAACCATCAGGAATCAAAGAAGCTTTTTTTTTTTTTAAAGGCAGTCAGCATTGCCCCAGGTAACCTAGCTTTTACAAGCTCCTGAAACACAGCAACTTAAGCAGAAATTAAATCTGCAAATCTCAATAACTATTTTTAAGGAAATGTGAGCACCCTGAAACCCAATACGCTCCAGGGCAGAATGTCTTTGCTCTAAAAGAAACAATAAATTCCACCCTAGGAAAGAATCCCGATCTTTTCCGTGAGAATAGTCATGGTCCTGCAGTTTCACAGGTGAATCCAACTTGATGTGGGCTCCTACACCCCTCAGACCCGCATCTGCCTTATCCACCGTGAGATCGACAATCGTCATTGGAGCCCCCACAAAGACGCCCAGCTCGGTGTCAGAGGGTGCGTTCTGAGGGAGCGGTGGATCGGCCCAGCCCTAGCTCGGAGGCCTTTCTCCCTCTAGACTATGGTGGGGGAAGCTGTGACAACACAGCAGCAGTTATCCGCTGCTCTTGCAGTTCTGTCTCTTGGTATCAGCGGCCACCATGACTACAAAGCAGAAACAAAGAGAAATGAGGACTTAAGTCATTCTTTGAGACCAGCATGCAGGAAGTGGACTTGTTTACCTTGATATGATACATCTTGACATCTCTGGGGTCAGGACAAGCTGCTCATTCAGATAATTTTCTTTCAGTGTCCCCGGATGTAGGCTCCCAAAACCTTCTGCCATCACCTCCACACACAGTCAGCTCTCAAAGTAATGGCGACGGCTGGGGAGGACCCAAGTTCCATGGAAGGTAAAGCTTAGGAATAGGAGGATGGAAATTCCTTCCACAGGAAACAGAACACGGAACCGTGGATAGGAAATTGAGTGTAAAACTTAATGTTTACTTAAAATGGGGAAAGAAATGACAGAAAATTATAAAAATTTAAAACGTGACAAATTCTACAAAATCTAGAAAGAAAAGTATCTCTTTAAAAAACATTTTTATTTTGGGTGTGTGTGTGCATGACTCTGTGTGTGTGTCTGCGTGTATTTCTCTCTGTGTGTGTGTCTGTGCATACACTAATGCTATGGTGCATGTGTGAAAGTCAGTGGACAGCTTTGGGGGGCTGGTTCTCCCCCTCTACCATGTGAGTCCCAGAAACTGAACTCAATAGTGAAGCTTGGTAGCAAGTTTCTTTACCCTCTGAGACATCTCACCTGTCCACCAAAATAATATCTTTACTATTGACTTCTTAATACACTATTTAATATTTTCACCATTCTTTTAAATCTGAGATAGTGTCCTCCCTCACCCCCCCACCCTCCACCTCTCACCCCCCACTCCACGCCACCAAGTACTGAAGTCACAGGCGTGATGCCAGCTATAACGTCATTTCCTTCTGAGCGATAGTTCAATCTTTCCTGTAGTCTGGGAGAGTCTGTATAACTTTCAGCCTAGGCTTAGGTCTTGGCAAACTGAACATTTTCTAAATTGTCAACTTGAGGACATTTTTATTAAGTTGGCTTTCATAAGTGAACTAGAAGATTTCGAACATATTTCAGGTTTACTTGTGTGGGAACTAATGTTAAATTTCTTTAGCTTGATGGGCTTCATATTTTCTCCAGTTTGCTACCTATAGCCCCACTATCGTGGTAAATGATAATATCAGTTTTTCATTTTAGATTAAGAGGAAGCATATAGCCAGGCAATGGAAAAGCCCATTCCATTTCTCTTAATGCTTTGGGTATAGTTTATTTATTATTATTATTATTTTTTTAAGGAACACGAGTGTTTGGGGAAGGGCTAGAATTTGCTTCCTGATGCTGGAATAGTTGCTATGGATTTTTACTACGTATGCCTTCTTTTCTCCCAGCCACAGCCCCACCCACATCACAAGCATCTCTCACACGTCCGGACACTCTGGGCTGAACCCCAAGCTTTCTGCACAGCCTGTGACACCAGGCTTGCTACCTCCTGGAGTTCCCACCGCTCAAGTCCTAGCTTGGATTATTTTTTCTTCTATTCTAATCTTCGGTACACTGTCACTGTCTTCAGACACACCAGAAGAGGGCATCAGATCGCCATTATGGATAGTTGTGATCCACCATGTGGTTACTGGGAATTGAACTCAGGACCTCTGGAAGAGCAGTCAGTGCTCTTAACCACTGAGCCATCTCTCCAGCTCCCCCATCTTTGTTTTTATAGTCAGTCTGCCTTTGCAGGAAGAAGCACACCACCTCTGGTGATCTTCAAGATTGAGGTCCTACAGTCTAAAGACTGTCCTCAGATCTATTTGTTTATTGGTTTGTTTGTTTGCTTCTGAGACAGGATCTTACTATACGGGTAAGGCCAACTTTAAACTCACAGTCCTCAGATCCTCTCCCGCTTGAGTACTAGGATTACATCAGATTTTTGCTTTGTTTTCCCTTAGAGGCCTAGCCTTGAGGTGATCCCTGTACTGTTGGCTTCCGAGCCAGTTTTCTTTTTCTTCTTTAATCTGTTCACATTGCAGGAAGCCACCACCTGCAGTGGGACCTGGAGGCTGGGGAGCAGGGTGGGGGCAGGGAAACAGAAAAACTGTTTCTTTTCTCTGCCTGATGCTTCTTCTTGGAGACTCTTTAGACAGCCGTGTGTGCTTCCTGGGTCCAGCCTTTCATTAGGGGACCTTGATTGGAGTTCTTATAGCCACCTGCTTCTCCTTTTGTCCTTGCAGCTCAGCGGTTCTCAGTGAAAGGCATATCTGCCTACCCTACACACACACACACACACATACACACACACACACACACACACACACACACACACACACACACACACACACACGGGATCTTTAGCAATTTCTGAAGGAGTCTGCTTGCTACAACTTAGGTAGGTGAGGGGGACACAGTAGACATCTAGTACATAAAGGTGAAACGTGCTGCCTCATACAGGATAATGCTCCTCCCCCAGCAAAAAAAATCACCCCATCAAAACACTGAGAGTACTCACTCTATGAACCCTTGGAAGGCAACAGTGACATCTACAACTGTCACTCCCCTGTTTGCCTCCTTGGCCCTTCTAGATCTTAGCTATGTAACCAGTTACAGGAATTAAAACCCCCTTGTTTAAACACTTAAAGGTCTGTGCCCCAATTTCATCATGACACGTCGAACACATGAGTGGAAACGTCACATGGTACTGTAGAACTGTGTTCAGTTCTTGTAAACCAGTCCATTTTAAAAACAAGCATGTGGAGGCTAGGGTTATAGCTCAGTTGTAGAGCACTTGCCTAGCATGGGTGAGGTCCTAGGCCTCAGTACCACATCCCCAGTACTACAAAATGATAGAACAAAACAGACACTTGAAGGGGCTTCTGTTTTCCTGGTCAGACTGACACCCTCCCCCAAACACAAGCTTCTTTTTTCCTCACTCTATAAAAATTATGTTTTCCTCCCACCTCCATAAATTCTGGACATTTTTACCATGGCTGCATAACTTGTATCTTTTTTTCCTACATAAATATAAGGCAGAGGAGGAGATGGACCAGTGGTTAGAGTGCTTGCTGCATAGTTATGGGGACTGAGCTCTACTCCTCAGCACCCATGTAAAAATCTGGGTGTACCCCAGTGCTCTTGAGCCAGAGACAGGCAGATACCCTGAGCCTCACTGGCTGAAATGGCAAACATCAGGCTTAGTGAAGAGTTCTTACCTCAAAAATAAGATGGAGAAACAATTGAAGAAGACATCCCAATCTCGACTTCTGGTCTTGGCAAAGGCCTACAACATACACTTATACATACCCCGCTCCCTGCAGAGGAATTTTAATCCCTCTGGCTAGAATGCAGACATGTCCTTAGTACACACCTTTAAACCCCAAACAATAAAGGTAGTCTGTAGAAGGAAGCGGCCATGTTTGAAAGTGATGTATCTAATTGAGGGGTAGACAAATGGATGAGTCAGAGAAAGGTTTGACAGAATGAGTAAGAGATAGGTTACACCCAACTTCTCAGGAAAGGGAATCTATTGAAGAGCAGGCAGGGAGAGAGAGTCAATGAGTTTGGGTCAGTGCAGTGCGGTGCAGTGCGGTGCGGTGTGGTGCGGTGCAGTGTGGTGCAGTGCAGTGGAGTTGAGTTCCTTAGTGGGTTCATGCAGTTCAGTGCAGGTCGGCAGAGGCAACTGAAGTCAGAGAATAAGAGGGAGTCAGAAGATTAGAACAAATTGCCAGAGTTAGTTTGAGACCAAGCAGAGCAGTTCAGTCAGAAGCCCAGGGAAGCCAGATTGAATCAGTCGTCTTGGAAAGGAGTTTGAGCCAGAGCAGCTGAGTTGAACTAGCCAGAGATCAAAAAGAACGAGAAAGGGTGAGCTTATTCAGCAGTAAGTCTATGAAAGGATGTTTACATCTGGCAAATCTGGCAAAAAAAAAAAAAGATAAATTTACATCCCCCCCCCCGAGAGAGAGAGAGAGAGAGAGAGAGAGAGAGAGAGAGAGAAAACATTCAAATAAATCCAACTACCAAGACCATTCAAAATGCATTATTAAAATAAAACACCTTTGATTAGTTTAATACCACTATACATATTAAGATATGTATTAATTTAAATCAGATTGAAGTGTGATCTTTGGAGATTCTTCTGAATTTCTTTTTTTTTCAGATCTTCTGACTTTCTTGTTAGGCTTAATTTTGTAGAGCAACATCAAGTTTTTGTGCATGTTCTCATTCTTTTGCATAAAAATAAAATTGAGGAAAAATTCTGGGGTACTAAAAAGAAAAGACAAAGAAAAATATTTTGTTTTCTTTCTTGCTGTAGGGTATATCAGCTTCTTGGATATTCCCAAACAATAGCTGGATGGATTAAAGAACAACTTATTGTTTCTTTCCTGGGGTCTAAAAGTTCGAATCAAGGTGTTAGGAGGACTGTGTTCCCCCTGAAGGCACCAGGTGATATAACTCTTACAGAAGCTTCAGCCATGCCTGGGTTTATAAATGTGTTAGACCAATCTCCTGTCTTCATGAAGTTTCTCTGTGTCCAGACATCTTCCCTCTGGCATGTCTGTCAGTCATCCATGTTAGATTAGAAATGCTGACCTTTGGATTTTAGAGGGAAAAAAAATTCCACCTTTTGCACCCTAGTCACTCAGTTTTTAAAAAAAGACAAATTCTCAGTGTGGCCTCAGGATCATGGAGATCAGATTGCCTCTGCCTCCCAAGTGCTGGGATTAAGGGTGTGTGCCAGTGTGCCCAGCGTCGGCTCACTTTTACTTAAATATCTCAAGGGAACAAGGAAGCAGAAGCAGGTGGGTGGGGCGGGCCAATGTGAGTAAAATACTCATGATGGGTATATGGGAACCTCAGAGCGAAACCACTGTTTTATAGACTCACTAAAAAAAGTCAATGAAAAAAACAAAAATACCCCATTTCCTCCCAAAATTTCAGGAGGCTGAAGCAGGGAGATCCCAAGTGTAAGGCTAGTCTCTATGTAATGAGACCCAGTCTCAAAATAATAATAATAATAATAATAATAATAATGCTAATTATATATACTATTTATTATTATTAATGATAAAAAATAGTATTTCCAAATTAAAAAATAGTATTTCCAAATAAGGTCACAAAGTGAGTTCTAGGACAGCCAAGGCTACACAGAGAAACCCTGTCTCGAAAAAAAAAAAACAGAAAAAAAACAAAAACAAACAACAAACAAACAAACAAACAAACAGGAGTTAGGCCTTCACCGCTGCTGCACAGGTACAGTTAAACTCAAAGCAAAGGCTCCTAATGCTGTGCACCCTTCAAGGTCTGTTTTTGAATGACGGGGATCTATAAATACATTCAAAATCAGTAGAGATATTTTAACATTGCTTTCCCCAGAAGGGTGGTATGTTAGTGAGAATCCCGTTACTGTAGCAAGATACGTCTATAAGGAGGAGAAAGATTGATTTGGGGCTTACAGTTTTAGAGAGTTTCTGATCAGGAGAACTGCTGCTTTTCGGTTTATGGTAAGGGGCCAGGCTTAGGCTGAGGGGCCATATTATGTATGCATGTATGTATGTATGTATGTATGTATGTATGTATGTTGTATGTGTGAGCAAAGCTGGTGAATGTTGAGCCCACTGAGCCAGAGAAAAAATAATAAGAATAGGTGAGAGCGTGCAACCTCTTTTGGAGACAAGCCCCCATAACCTACAGAATCCCACAGGCCCCCACCTTTCAAAGGTTCCCCCACCTCCAGATGTTCTACTGTGGGACTAAGCTGTGGCCCTTGGAAAACATTCAGGATCCAACTGTAGCAAACGGTTGTGACTTCTGTTTGAAACAGAAGTCTCTAGTGGATGTGTTGAGTGGGTCCAGACTAGGCCAGGCATTACCCTGGGACCTAAAGATGAATGTGGATGCACAGCCTCAGCTGCCAACAGGCTTATCATGGGCGAAATAAATCTGAGAACAATGCTAACGAACCTGAAATGTGTTACTCCAGGGAGGACATTTGTGAGACCCTAGGAGGTAAAAACATGGAAGGCCTCCCCTAGAGAGGTAAGACCCAGCTCAGATGCACCAGCCCCTTGAAGGCTCCAGGGCAGGTGAGGTCACAACGGGTCCCAGACACAGTGACCGTGGAGCAGGGATGAGGCACAGGATTCTAGTCGCTGCTCCTGTGAGCAGACAGCAGAATGAGGGCAGATAGAGGCCAATGGCCAATTGCAGATCAATACAGCCCACTAAGGAGCTGGTGATGAGCCGTGGAGGTTTTCAATCAAAGGAGCAACGTTTCCAGATTTGTCTTTTAAAGATCAGTCTGGGAGCATCACTGCAAAGCGTGCTTTTTTATTTTTTCCTTTTCTTCTACATCCAGAGGTCATTTCCCTGTTCTCCTCTTACTGCCTCTCAACAGCTTTCATCAGAGCAGGGCGCTCCCTTCCTGAAATAATTTCCTCTTCATCTCTCTCACCCTAGCTGCTGCCCTGGTTTCTTTCCTGACTTACAGCTTCTCTTCTATTGTTGACCTTCTCACCAGCTCTCAAGACCCATGCAAGAAATCTGGAACCTTCTCCTTCCTTCCCACCCTGTCTCTGACATCGCATCCAGACCCAGATTTGTTCCCCAGCTTTAGGCTTTCACTTGAACCCCAAACTTGCCCACTTAATCTATTATTCTGCCCCAAGTCCCTTTAATGTCTCAGATCCTCAACTTGTTAATTCTGTTTCTTTTGAACTTTCCAATATTAATAAATGTCCCTATATTCAGCCAGAATCAAAGGTTTAATATAACTCTTCCCTTTTCTCCCTCTCCCACATATAGCTCCCTCGAGGGCTCTTCCTGGTCTCATTACCAAAGCAGAGCTTCAATTCATCTGCAGTCCTCCTGTCTCAGTCACCAGCACCACCTTAGAAGGCACCCCAGTTGTCCATTACCTAGACAACTGCAATAGTTTACCCATGCGCACACGCTCGCGCGCGTGTGCGCACACACACACACACACACACACACACACACACACACACACACCACACAGGGTCTCATGGAACCCCAGGCTGGTCTTGAAGGTACAATGTAGCATAAGATAACCTTGAACTTTTGACCACCTGAAGAGTACCATGATTACAGGTATGTGCCACCCACCCAGTAAGAATTTTAACCAATTATATCAGTCACTGTTGAATCCGAACTCCTTCCTATGCTTTGCAAGATCTTCTATGACCTGTTTCCTACTTCTGCACAAGTTCTAACCACTGATCTACCTCTGTTCCCTGAATATATCATATCCACCCCTCTTCTGCCTCTGGGCCTTTGCTCTTGGCATTCTTCTCACCCCTTACTATTCATATAGCAACATCTTTCTTATCCTTCCATTCATACTCAGAGATGCCATCCTGAGCTTTCCTGTATAAAGGAGGCTTCCACCTTCATTATTCTGTGTGGTGATTTGAATATGCTTGGCCCAGGGAATGGTACTCTTAGGAGGTGTGGCCTTGTTGGAGTAGGTGTGGCCTTGTTGGAATGGGTGTGGCCTCGTTGGAGTAGGTGTGGCCTTGTTGGAGGAAGTGTGTCACTGTGGGCATGGGCTTTAAGATCTTCAGCCTAGCTGCCAGGAAGCCAGTATTCTGCCAGCAGCCTTCAGATGAAGATATAGAACTCTCCTCCCATACCATGCCTGCCTGGATGCTGCCATGTTCCCACCTTGATACCGGACTGAATCTCTGAACCTGTAAGCCAGCCTCAATTAAATGTTGTCCTAATAAGAGTTGCTTTGGTCATGGCGTCTGTTCACAGCAATGCAAACCTTAATTGAGACACTCTGTATCTTACTACTCTGTTTCCACCAGGGAACTGATCACCATGAAGAGTATATGCTTGCTCATTTGTTTAGGTTTCTTTCTCTCCATACACCACTCACTCTTCCCAACTCTTGAGTTAGAAGCCTATGCAGTGATTGCTATAGAGCATGGTACTTCAGGGAGAGCTGGACACACCTATAGCCTATCTGTCTTCCAAGTTCTCTATACTGTATCTCTTCATTTACATTGTAACATTTAATTTTCCCCATTGTCCTGTGATAACCCCAGCTGTGTCAAGTTGACACAAAACTAGCCAGTACAAGGTGGCAGATAGGAAGCAGAGTGTAGCAGTTTGCATCATGGAGGCCAGAGTGTTGAGAAAGAGGATGGCCACACTCCTGGCTTTCTCCCTCCTCACAGGACAATCCTTCTCTCTTAGGTAACTCTCTTGGGGTCACACTACCACAGACACACCCAGAGGTATGCACTAATCCCCAGGTACCTTGTCATCAGAGTGAAAAACTAGATTAATCATCATGGTTAGCTTTCTTCCTCCATGACTCCCAGTGTCCATGTAGTCTTTGGTAATATAGTGGCTATCCCTGGTTGTCAACTTGACTATATTTGGAATGAACTACAATCCAGAATTGGAAGGTTCACCAGTGACCCTAACCTGGAGGCTGGGAGATAGAAGTTTCTGATCTGGATCTTGGTATGGAGATCTTGAAGCATAGTGGCTATGGATTCCAGAAGATTAAGACAGGGAGATCTCAGAGAAAGGAGCTTCAGTTGTGGAAATGCCTCCACAAGATCCAGCTGTAAGGCATTTTCTCAATTAGTGATTAAGGGGGGAGGTCCCCTTGTGGGTGGGACCATCTCTGGGCTGGTAGTCCTGGTTCTATAAGAGAGCAGGCTGAGCAAGCCAAGGGAAGCAAGCCAGTAAAGAACATCCCTCCATGGCCTCTGCATCAGCTCCTGCTTTCAGACCTGCTTGAGTTCCAGTCCTGACTTCCTTTGGTGATAAACAGCAGTATGCAAGTGTAAGCTGAATAAACCCTTTCCTCCCCAACTTGCTTCTTGGTCCTGATGTTTGTGCAGGAATAGAAACCCTGACTAAGACAACACCGTCATGTTCAGCCTCATGTCAGGTCCAAACCAGACCAGAGACAAGCCCTCAGAAAGCATAAGCCCAAGCCAGCCTTCCTTCAATGCATTACTTCACTCAGGTCTTTGTCACAACGACAGTAAACATAGCCAAACTTGCCAGTGTGGGCAGATCTGAGATCATGGACTGTATCTCTGCACCATGCTCTCACGTCTGAAGCCCATGGCCTGTAGAAGAGCCAGAAGGAACAGGAAAATGTACGCTTCAGTTTCATCTCTTCTTTCATTTGACCTACTTTGAAGAACAAGTCTCTGATCCT
Source organism: Mus minutoides (assembly GCA_902729485.2). NCBI lineage: Eukaryota > Metazoa > Chordata > Mammalia > Rodentia > Muridae > Mus > Mus minutoides. The sequence goes on from LR751034.1 coordinate 84,175, forward strand.
GTGTCAAATAAACTGGTCTACCGTGCTTCAGCAATGCTTTCGCTGTTTATGGGTTTCAGGTTTTCCCCAGTGTTAAGGATTAAGTCCAGGCTCTCTGAGTGCTAGGCAAGTTCTATGGTTGAACTAGATCACCAGTCTTAGTACTTTTGTTTGGGGGAAAACACCCAATCAGATGGCTGCTTCCCCAGTCTTCTCGCTCGGTATAGGAAAAGGCATGTGGTCCAAATCAGGCGAGGCAGCATCTCTCTCTCTCTCTCTCTCTCTCTCTCTCTCTCCCTCTCTCCCTCCTCCCTCGTCCTTTCTTCCTCTCCCTCTCTCCCTCTTCCTCTCCCTCTCTTCTCTTTCTCCCCTCCCCCTCTTTCTCTCTTCCTCCTGTTCCCCTCCCTCCCCACCTCTGTCTCTCTTCCTCCCCCGCACACATGCACGCATGCACCGAGCATGCCTACTTTCTCATATTCTCTCTCTCTCTCTCTCTCTCTCTCTCTCTCTCTCTCTCTCTCTCTCTCTCTCTCTCTCTTGGAGCATTGCTTGAGCTCTGAGACAAGAATTCCCCCCGGATTTTCATTCTTTATCACTGTAGTAGCCAGGAGCTGCAAGTGGCCATCTTTAGTAGCATGGAATCTTCTGGAAAGAGAAACTGGACAGATGACATCATGGATGGATGGAGAGAGACAGAAATGGACTGATCAGCACAGTTTCAATCTCAGAGCCTAGCCATTTACTTATTCTGTTATTCGGTTAGCATTTACCTCCTCACTAAATGGTTCCATAAGCTTGAGAATGATATCTGCCTTTGCTCCTTATGGCTTCCGGGCCTCAAGGCAGAGGCTGTCAGGGTGCAGGTGTGTCCATTTGCATGGGGATGAGACTCCTGCTCCCACCCCACAGCAGCTCCCGGCATAATGCTAACATGTAAGAAATAATTTCTATCTATGGCTTTTGGAAGGAGCTGCTTGGACATTTGGGGTCTGATTAAAACACAAGGAAGCTCAATTTTAGAGTCTTATTCAACTCGATAATACATAATGAGTCCTTTAATTTTTTTTTTTTTTTTTTTTGCTTCCAATGAAAGTGGATTGAAACAAGGCAGGGATAATAACGCTCTGGTTGTGCTTTTCAAAAAATGTGGGTCACATCTTAGGCACTATAATTTAATTTGACTCTAATATGTCTTTGAGTACCCTGTCAGATTATAACCTGATTCACCACTCACTTGGTGGCTAAAAATAGAGGGAGATACAAGAGGGTCACATCACTTAGCAAGGAGCGTTTTTTTTTTTTTTTTTTCCTCAAAGAACCGGACATAAATCAGAGGCAGCACGTCACGCACTTAGCCAAAGCCACAGGCTGGGTACGCGCGATGCCAGGCAACTGTTACCGAGTGAAATGACTGTTGAGCTCCAATCAGCGTCATTCAGCAGAGGCAGCCTGAGATGGTCACGTGAGACCGCTTGATAGTTGGGCCCCTTGTGGGTTTCAGCTAATCAGTCCCTTCTGAAGAGGCGTGGGTGCCTGATTACGGGCAGTTTAATCTGGTTTCCAGGGGAGCGGTTGAAACCATGTCATGGCCTAAGAGGAAGGAAGGAAATATATCTCGTGAATATTTCTTGGGGAAAAAAAATTTCTATTTCACACTGTGTCCTAGCTTCCCTCTGGAATAAAAGTAGCTTGTGCACCGGCGCTCCACACCTGCAGTGCGCTAAGTCCTCAGCGAGCCTCAAAGGAGGGGCAGTGGGGAAATTAAGGCTATTACTTCTTATAGTGCGGGCTCAGAAGTAGAGAAGGCGCTGACCTCTGATGCTTCAAAAAGAAGTTCAGGAAGAAGGAATGAACGAAAGCACCGTGATGGTAGCTGCTGTGACTGTAGGCAAAACACAAGGCTGGACTTGTGGACGGGGACAGAAATGAACAGGGATAGAATATGGAACTGTACACTGGACGTGGCGATGTGGTGCTACCCACAGGGTTGGTCAGAGCAGCTTGCTCTAACAGGGCATCGTGGGCCAGGTAGCTTCTGAGCAACAGATCCTGGTTTCTCTCAGATCAGGGTTCTGGAGTGATATGGTTCAAGGGAAGGCTGTTTGTTGGCTGAGTTTTTGTAACCTCCTAAAAGGCACCGAGTGAGCTTGGTAGACACTTAGAAGCGGCCAGTTTGTTTCCATCATAGTAAAGAAAGCAGGGTGCTCCATGAGTGCCCAGGGCCCCCTGGCAACCCCATGACCTAAATTCAAGAACTATAGCTCTGCCAATGATGGTTCCTGCAGAAACATGGTAGGATCTGGCAGGGTACACTTGGGCTCTATCACACATATCACCTTTTCTCTTTCTGAGTCATATATATATATATATATATATATATATGTGTGTGTGTGTGTGTGTGAATGGTTCATATATATATATATATATATATATATATATATATATATATATATGATTTCCAGAATACCTGGCTCTAGATACGCGCGGTACATGTGATGCCCAGTAACTGTTGTCTTGTCTCCTCCCATTTGTGGGAGTATTCTTTCCTAACTCTCCGTGGTTTACCATTCAGTACTGTCTGCACAATGTTGGTCTTGACGACCAGAAGTTCATTTATTTTTATGCAGCGATTCCTAGTGCTCTTTTCTAATGTCTCTCCATACTGGCTTCCAGGATTAAACAAATCACCCTTCTGTGAGGAGAAATCATTCAGTGTGGTTAATGCAGTTCATTTCTTCTAGTCTTTTAATATTTTTTCCTGACTTAAGTTTTTTACTAGTGGTGTGCATATATGTGGAACTGTCATCACACATGTGTGGGTCAGAGGACAGCTCTCTGGAGTGGGTCCTTTCCTGTCACCTTTACATGGGCTCTGGGCATCAACTCAGAGTATCAGGATGGGGCAACAAGAGCCTTCGCCTGCTGAGCACAAAGCCCCTGTTTCTCTGAGACAGGCTCTCACCATGTAGCCCAGGTTGGCCTTGAACTCAAGCTCCTCCTGCCTCAGTCTTCGAGGAGCTGAGATGACAAGTCTACGCTATCAAGCCATATGAACTCATATCTGTGTTGTTGTCCTCAAGATATGGAAAAATATTACAGATTTCCATTTGAATCCCTGAGGAACAGGTTCAGAGGGACAGCTAATCCTTATGGGTGACACCCATGTGTGACACCCACTGTGACACCCACTCTGATGGTTTGTATATGCTTGGCCCAAGGAGTGGCACTATTAGGAGGTGTGGCCTTTTTGGAGTAGGCGTGGCCTTGTTGGAGTAGGTGTGGCCTTGTTACAGTGGGTGTATCACTGTGGGTGTGGGCTTTAGGACCTTCATCCTAGCTGCCTGGAAGCCAGTCTTCTGCCAGCAGCCTTCAGATGAAGATGTAGAACTCTCAGCTCCTCTCACATCATGCCTGCCTGGATGCTGCCATGCTTCCTGCCTTGATGATAATGGACTGAACCTCTGAACCTGTAAGCCAGCCCCAATTAAATGTCCTTTATAAGACTCGCATTGGTCATGGTGTCTGCTCACAGCGGTAAAACCCTAAGACACCCTCGAAGCTTGTAAAGTGGATTGGTTTTATGTGTTAGGATGTGAGTGGACAGAAGTGAAACTTACTCTTTGTCTTCTTCAATCCTGTTCCCTAGAAGCCAGACCTGAGGCCATGATCCAATGGCTGGCCGTGAAGACAGTTCTTTGCTTATGGAGGTGGTAGCTGTTGATACCGTGCCACTGAGGCTTTGGATACTGGGGTGCCTGGCCCAGTGGGGGGGGGGGGGCTACTACACAGCTGTGGCTTGTCACTGAAGGCTGCTAGCGAAGGCCCAGCTGCCTATTGTTTGCCAGGTGTACCCATGTCCCAGCCGCAGCTGACTCTGAGATTTGCCCTCAGCCACTAGAGATGCCCATCCAGGAGGCAGGCAACTCTGAGGCCCTCTCTGTGTTCTCAGGCTCCAGCTGAAGCTCATTGGAGTCAGAGACCCTGCCCTAAGTGAGCTGTTTGGGAGTTCTGAGGACGGGGTGAGGGGCACACCTGTGCTGATCGTCTTGGGACTGGTTTCCAGGGAACAACAGCCCAGACCTCTAGTGAACCTCATTTCTTAGGCCCAACATTCTAACATAACAAGAACATCGATGGATTCTGTAGATAGCATGAATTCAAGGCTAACAGTTGTATTTCAGAGGGGTTAATTAAGCAAGTGGGAAAGTATAGATTGCCAACCATTTTTGGAAATTTTTACCTTTAAATGTTGAAAGTTCAGAAATTGGAATTAGAAGAGATAATATGAATATTGTTTAATGCCAAAATCTGGATCTCATCTGCACAACAACTATTATTATTATTATTAACCATCACCACCATCATCATCTGTCTAGGGATTGTTCATGTTCTCTAAACCTTTTTCTCATCTTATTGAGAAGGGAAACAGTATGCCGGGCTTTTGAATTTGTCCATGTACCTTTTGCTAAAACGATACCCACCCTCCCCAAGTCTCACCACTAAATACCATCTGGCATGTTACCGAGCAATTCCTTTCATCTCAAGGCTGAATCAAATCTTTCCACGGGGATGTCAGAGTATCAGCTGGCGCCCAACACCAGCTGTGAGATAACGCTCCCTTCCGCTCAGGCTACCCTCCCAAGGCACCACTGAGTAGATTCCACTCCTTCTTTCCCTTCCCAAGCTTGAGCTTTTAGGATCCCATGTGGTCTTGGCTCAACCAAAGAAACCAACTTGCTTAACATGAAGCAGGTTTCGTGGTCCCAGCCCTAAGGCCGCTCAGCCACCCGGGGCAATCGTGGCTGGAAGCACGCATGCGTGGCGGGCTCAGCAGTTTGCATTCGCTTCATTGATCTGTCCAGCAGTGATCTTTTCCTGGACTCTGAAGTCTGTCACGCTCCTTCGGCTTATCATGATTGAACACACCAAACACAAGGCACTGTGTTTGGAAATGAACAGGAGTCACTGCTGGGCCTCATGTGGGGTTCCTGCCTCTGTTCAGAGCATCCCTGAGACATGGTTCAATGGAGACTTACTTGCCTGCTTGATTCAGACTCCTGAGAGCTCAAGAGAACTGTTGGAAAACTTTAAAGCAGTATCCTGGAGGAATGTAAGGTGGGGTAGGAGGCTGAGAGTTAGGAGAGAGGAAGGCCGTTGGTGGTGGTGGGCTTTTTCTGCTCATTCTCCACCCTAGTGAGAGCTGGACACTGGGCTGCCGGGGGAGATACAGCGTTGGAGCCACCACAGGTCTTCCGACTTTGGTAGTTGCTTCCACGATCTTTTATCATTGGGAGGCTCTTTCAGGTAGATTCGGATTAGGTAGCCTCCCCCCAAACCGGCCTATCCCCAACTTGAAGTACCTTTGCCTTTCCCTAGTAACTTGGCTACCAAAGCTTGTAACACCAAATGTGGGATACCCAGATAATTAGTGACTTCAACCGTAAGTCCCTCTCACAAATGTCTGTCCTGGTGATGGCCTCTTAGGCTTGTTGTTTGGGTTAGAAGGGGCAGTGGGTGATACTGCACTGTGATGGGTGGTTGACTTCCTGTGCTAACTCATGCTTAGGGAAGTATAATAACCCTCCCAAGATCACACAGCCGGTAACCACATAGCTAGGACTCAAACCCACACACACTACAGGAGATCAGACTTCATAGCAAATACGAAAAGGTGATTAAAGTCACGTGAGTTGTTATTTTGCTTATTACACCTAAGGTATGCTTATTTAAGTTGTCTATGTAATTCTCTTAGAATGAAAGGAATTTATTTTTCTGAGCATTCTTTTGGGATATTTTTCTAAAAGAAATAAATTTATCACCAGCTTCTGTACTCAAATAATCCAGCGTGATGGAAACCGGGATTGTTTTAGCAGAATTACTTGAGAGTTTCATCAGTTTTCCCAAAAGTCTCTCCCAAGCTCTGTTATCCAAACAATCTCCCTTTGAAGTGTCTGAGCAATCAGTTTAATTGTATTTACATTGTAAACTCACACAATTAGCACACATTTGCTCTGGCAAAATGAGCCACACACTAGCATCTTGAGGAGAGGTGCTTGTTGGAGCCGGCACTGATTTGATAATTCTAGTGATATTTTCATCTTAAGATGGCCTTTGCTTCCCCAAGCAACCTGGCAACAGCAAAGACTTGGACGATGAAGGTTAAGTTAATGAGGCCCAGCCAAGCAGTTCACAGACACGAGCCATCCTGTCTCCCTTAGGTGCAACACAGCTTAGCTGATTCAGTGAGGCTACTGAACTCATTATAGAGGCAAATAGACTCTAAGATGGCCCTCAACAATTCCTGCCTGCCTCTTGGTATTCATGTCCTTGTGTGACACTCTCTTAGTGTGTCTGGGACCTGTGACTTGCTTCTAATATGATCACTAGGGTGTTATGAAGATAAGAATGTGTTCCCAACCCCTAGGCTCTCCCTTGCTCTCCTGAAGTCAGTGTCCTTGTCATATATGGTACAGTGGAGAACCCCCGAGGTAGGAGCTGAAGGTGATCTCCAACTGACAAGCAGCAAAGCCCAACCCACAGAGCTGAATTCTGCCAAAGTCCTGTGACATGATAACTGGATCCTTCCCTGGTTTTGTCTTGAAATGACAGTACAGCTCTCGCCCTCGGCTAACTGTGGCTCTCAGATGCCATCTAGAACAGGGGACTCATTACTCCTGGCCCACAAAACTGTGAGATTAAAAAAAAAAAAACAGTATGTTGTGTGAAGCTGTTACATGGGTAGTGATTTGGGACCCAGCATTAGGTAACTAAGACAACTACCCCAGTGCTTTCCAGTGGGATCCCACGGGTGGTATATTACACTTTCTGTGGGGACATCATGATAAACAGGAATAGAAAAAAATAAGCCCCACAGATTCAATGCAATTCCTAATAAAGTATCAGTGATTGGGGAAGTAGCAGAAGGATGGTTCTGGGACCCACTGGGATCATTGTAATGGTCCTACCACGAGTAAGCTCTACCCAGTCCTGTTTCCCATGAACTCTCACATGAGGGACATCCAGAATGACTATAAGCTAGAGGTGGGAATAATCCAGGAAAATCCCATCAGAATGGCAGCCAAGGCTGTTCTGTTCTGTGGTTGTTTGCGTCTTAGAGTGTTTGATCTCTGGAGTTACCTGACACCCTCTGATATTTCTCTATTCCGCCTCTTGAGAGAAGGGTCATTTTTCCCAGGCGGTTCCCTGAAAGGCCTGGTGGCCTGTCAGTTTGGACTGTTGACAATTCGTTAATCTTCAGCATCCACATCTGCCTTTAATTTTCGGCATCATTAGCCCTGTGCCTGCCCGAGATGGTGAGAGTGCTTTAGGGATGTCACAGAAGGGTCCTTACTTACTGACTGAGCTTTGAAGTGAGAAGCAAAATCCTTAAGCCCATCTTAAAAAGAGAGAAAAAAAAGAAAACTGAAAAGGTTTTCTGTGGAGTTAGGTAGACTTGCTGACCACATAGCCTTTATAATCCTCCCTCTCCTCAGTCTACCAGGCCCTCGCTGTCAACCGGCACTTCAAGTCTATTGGGCCTGGAGGTGATAATTTTGCATTTTGCCACTGGCTACTAGAGACTGATGTCAGCACATTTTATGCTGAACTGAAAAATGTAGTTTGATTTGTGCGACTACCAACCAAGCTTCATGTAGGGGCTGGAGAGGATAGCCTTCCTCCTCTGTGGAGGAAGCAACCATCAGGTTCCAGGCTTCTCTTCCTCCCCTGCTTGGCTTTGCTTCTACCTGGTGGATGCCGTTCTTTTCTTCTCCACTGCAAAAGTAGGATAGAGAGGAAAGGGAATGAGCAGAGTGTAGGTGAGCTACGGTTTGATCTCCTCTCCTCACACATGATTAAAGATAGCAACCCCTGGAGTCTACAGATGGATGTCATAAGCTAATGCTGTCTCATACCTTTCAAGCGAGGTGCCCCACAGGTCCCTGTCTTACGGTTCCTTTGAGTCAAGTGGGTGACACTCATTCTAGTTTGCCTCTTTCAGCTCTGTCCTCAGCCTTGGGGGATCCAGCTGTGCATGTCCTGCCTTGATCTTGGCTTTCCTCATATTGATCTCTTTTGTCCCTTGACTCAGCAAGCCCTGAGTACTCGCTGAGCTGATCCCAGGGCAGCGTCCCTATTCTACCTCTCATCGCCAAAGCCTACAGCCAGCTCTTCTTTGACTTTACAGATTTTTCTCAGTCTGAGTTGACTTTAGCCCACAGATGGCATCTACCTCCTTGCTCCTTAGTCAGCACTCCCCGAACCCCAGCCCTCCGTGGTGGGCGGGGGGCTCCTCTTACAACTCTCCAGGTGGTCTGTTGAAAACCTCTTCAGGCTTAGGGTAAGGAGACAGCATTCCCACCCCTCATCTAGAACAGCAAGGACTTGCATGAGAGCCTCAAAATACTCATCAGCCCTCGGCTTCAAACTCTGATCCCTTCATCCTCACGGTCTCACAGAGAGTCCCAGGAGGTGTGGGTCAGGTTTTGTTCCATCCATGTAAGTTAGAACGGGAGGGAAAGGTCTCTCGGAACTGAGGCAGAACACAGTCTTCCTGGATTCTATACAACAATAGTTTTACTGACGACTCATTTGTGGCTCGCTGTTATATTTTATCTCTGTCCATAGCATGTTCAAATCCAAACACGGGGCTATCCCCCAGTTCTCAGCATCTTGGAATCCCTTGAGAAGAAGAATCTACTCCATGCAGTTTCAATCATGCTTTATTATATGATATTAATTAGAACTGCTGGTAGGAAAGGCCAAGGATGCCAAAATCCAGATGTTTCATAGCCCAAAGCCAAACATGATGTCTCGAATACCCTAAGGCTGTAATAGAATAAATCCAGATGTGGTTGCCTGATGATAATCTGTGGGGCAATGGGTTATGTACAGACGGCCTGGTCTCCAGTCGAGCTGAGGTAGAACCCCGGTGGTAATTTTGACCTACATGGGATGGAAGGCATTCCCTCATGTCTCCTGGACCCCTGGCTCCTGTCTAAGTTACCACCCCCACAGCTCCCACAGGAGAAGCAGTGGCTGACAGTCACACAGACAATGTCCCAAGCTTCTGACCTTCAGGCTAACCTCCTCCCAGTTACCTAGCAACAACAAGACAACAATCCCACCATAAGAGGGGTTGCTTGTTCTCCTTGTTCTCTCCTCTCCCTCTTACTCTCTCTCCTCCCTCCCTGACTCTCTAACCTCTTACTTTCTCCAACCTCTTACTCTCTAGTGTTTCCTCTCTCTCCCTTTCCCCCTTCCCTCCTCTTGGCCATGGCCAGTCTCTCTCTCTTTCTACCTTCTCTCTTTCCCACTGCCTTTCTACAATAAAGCTCTAAAACCATAGACTGTCTCTGTTCGTCAAGGACCAGACTAAGGACTCTGGCCTGCATGGAAACCTCTCTCCCTCTGCCCTCTTCCTGTATCTCTGGGGTCAAGAGTGTCACCCGGGGGCCCCTTTTCTGTTCTCAGCTCCTCCACCGTATCCAGCATGGGATGCGGGAGACTGAGAACCTGGTACTGGGCCTGCCCCTTGTCCTCTCCCTGCAATGTGGGGTCAGTGGCTTCACACAGCCAGATGCCCACCCGGGGCCATGTGGAAAGCGTCCAGCAGTCCTCCTGCATCTGCCCGCCCAGAGCACAGGAACTCTGGCAGGACTAGGGCACTCTCTCCCTTCCCCCTCTTCCCCTACACCCACAGCCCCACAATAGTCAATAGCCACAGGCCTACAAATGGCTGCCAGCTTGATTCCATATAAGGTCCTACCGAAAACCAAATGCTTCTCGATGTCCATTCTGCAGTGTCTACAGCCCTCTGTGGCTTGCTTAGATTTAGAGCCTATTGGTAAATGGTCAAATGTCTATATATTAGCAGCAAAAACTCTTGAGAAATATACCCTCATTTCTACCCATGGAAAAGATAATGCACTCTGTAGAAATAAAAAAAAATATTTGAGACACACATGTACACACACACACACACAATGTAATTAAAGCCATCTATAACCTTGTGGGTTTTTTTGTTTTTTGTTTTAGATTTATTTATTATATATAAGTACATCGTAACTGTCTTCAGACACACCAGAAGAGGGCATCAGGTCTTATTACAGATGGTTGTGTCACCATGTGGTTGCTGGGATTTGAACTCAGGACCTCTGGAAGAGGAGTCAGTGCTCTTAACCACTGAGCCATCTCTCCAGGCCAACCTTGTGTTTTTTAACCTGTCCACTTTGTTCCCTGAAATAATGACTCTGAGACTTCTTATATATGAATAAATGCTAGGTCAATAGTTTTGCTTGCTCCCTGACTAGTTCATAACTTAATCATCCAGTTATTCTATTCTAAGTTCTGCCACGTACCTGGTTGCCTGACCCTCAATTTTATGCAAATGTCTTCCTCCAAAGTTTGGGGTGAATCTCGTTTGTGCCTGGCTCTATTCCCAGAAATCCTCTCTCTGTCCCGGAACTCCCACCTCCCTGTTTCCTGCCTAAGTTAATAGGCCAACAGCATTTGACAGGTGATGCTTCCATCAAGAAGTACAAGAGAGTCTTTCTATATTTCCCTCTTTTAGTCTAATAGAAGGCTCTTACAATAATGAACTATGTTCTATAATAACAATTATGAAACAGGTGACATTTCATTTATAATGTTCATGTCCAGTCCATGTATATATTTGGCAACTTAAGAGAAATGACTCTATTATCTAGTCTATCTTGGTGAGTTCATCTTCTATAATAACTTGTGCTAACAGCCTAAAAACATCTTCTTATACCTAAGAACATTTTCTTAAATCTTAACCAACTTAAACTTTTATTGTGACCAATAACTATCTTATCTTCAATCCCATCAGAGACTTGAAAAGGAATAAATATTACCCGAGTGTGTAGGAAGTACAGAGCACGCAGCTTCCACAGCTATAGAAATGACAGAGAAAGCTGGCTGCTGGACAGTCCCCTCAAATTTCTCTGAGTTATAGGACCATCATCTTAAGCCCCATGGCCCAGAATATCTGGCAGACTTTTTTTTGTTAAGCAGAAATAATGAAGGACTGATTACCTCGTCTTGGCAAAGCTCAGCAGTTGACTTCTCTGCATCCCGTTTGTCCGTTTTGGACAGCATACTGTCAGCAGTTGAAGCAATGGCAGCTTTTTGCCCAGTGGCAGCTTGACATATTTGAAGCAAACTCCATAAGGAAATTCTTCTGTGGTCATCATCTTCTTTGAATTAGAAAGGAGTGCTGCCAGGAGCTGACATGTCTCATAGTCAAAAAAGCCCTAAAATAATAAAACATCATAAAATGCTATAAAATGGTTTTTGAAGACCATATATCATAGATCATATAGACTTAACCGTTTGTAAGGAACAATGGTCGATAAATGATAGAAAAGTTGGATCCTTTGTATAAAAACATTAATTACTTCGATCGTAGATTGTACTGATACTCATAATAACTACTTAACAATTGAACATAATGAATTAATAGGATTTGTCAAACATTATCGTCGAAAATTTTCCTGATCTTGAATTGTTTGCATTTTTAAAGACTTACATAGGTATAATACTTTAAAAGGAGTTGATACATAGTATTTTGTAACCAAATATAACTTTAGTTTTGTATCAATATACAAAGATCTATACCAATGTGAGATTTCTGGCTAGTAGTAGCTCTAAAAGTTTAAGAGTAAAGTCAGTAATCAACCCTTTATTCATATTTTCCCTATATGCTCCCCCTTTCCTTTCATCTCTTCTCCCCCATTTTCCCCAATTCTAGATATGAGAGAAGGAAGGATAGAGGAAAGAAAAAGAAAGAGAAAAGAACCCCCTGAATCTAACCTCTATCATTTTGTTTCCTCCATGCCCAAGACTACAACAATTTGTGAACTCCCCTTTCATTAAATGATGACAAATATCCATCATCCATTGCATGATTGAAAAACATCCACCTCACCTCTTGTGTATGGGGCAAAGTTCTCTAAAATTGCTTCCTGCTGTCTTGGGGCATTGTTTTCCTTTTGGGGAGCCCCCTAACATTTGGGATATTGATTAGTCTTAAGGAAGCTTAAAAGTAAATAGAGCATTATTTAAATTATCTTTGTGAGATTTCATATCCCCCTTCTACTTAATGAGCATTTCCTTTAAAGTATGATTCAATCTCTCCATAATTGTTTGACCTGTAGGATTGTGAGCTGTATCTGTAACATGTGTTATGCCATAATGTCTAAAAAAGAATTGTTGTATTCTAATGGATACATCTGTTGAAGCATTATCAGCTTCAATTTGTAAAGGCATCTCTAAGAAAATTACCATATCTAATAAATGTGCAATCTTAGAATCATCCTTTTCAGAATTCAAGGCAAAAGCCCCCTGGAATTCTGAATGTCTATTATGATGTACCAATACATGTATATATCTTAATTTTCCAAACTGTATAAAATGAAACACATCATCTATTTATTGTAAGGCATCGTTCTAAGGTAACAGCAAACAAAATGTTTACTCTTTTTTGAAAGATTTACTTATTTATTATATGTAAGTACACTGTAGCTGTTTACAAACACTTTTTCTTCTCTCTCCAGCCCCACTTGCTCTGGCCCAAAGATTTATTTATTATATGTAAGTACACTGTAGCTGTCTTCAGATACCCCAGAAGAGGGCATTAGATCTCATTAAGGATGGTTGTGAGCCACCATGTGATTGCTGATATTTGAACTCAGGACCTTTGGAAGAGCAGTCAGTGAGTGCTCTTAACCAGCTGAGCCATCTCGCCAGCCCCCATAATGTATACTTTTAATTAAATATATTGAATTATGGGTTGCCATTCTAATTTCTCAAGTCCTTGTGGATGGATGTTTTCATCTGCAGCTGTCTTTCGTGTTGTTCCAGACCCTCTAGTTTCTGTTCTGTTGCCTGTAACCCAGTGTTCCATCTTACAACCCTCTCCTTATCTAAGTCTGTTTTATTCTGATCGTTCTTGAAAAGGATATATACAACTAAAATCATAATTACTTGCGTGCTGATAATTGGAACAAAATTATATAGGGTCCAAGAGCCCTCTGTCATTGTTTTTCTCTATTTTTTTTTTTTTTTTTTTTTTTTTTTGGTTTTTTCGAGACAGGGTTTTTCTGTATAGCCCTGGCTGTCCTGGAACTCACTTTGTAGACCAGGCTGGCCTCGAACTCAGAAATCCGCCTGCCTCTGCCTCCCGAGTGCTGGGATTAAAGGCGTGCGCCAAATTTCCTTTTTAACATTTAGCTCTCTCTTTAGAACTTCACTTTCTTATTTTAAAACTAAATATTTCTTCCTGCGATTATTTACCTTGTTTCTTTTATTTCTTTAGGACCTAAACACATTTTTAAAAAGATTTATTTTATGCATGTGAGCACACTGTCACTGTATCGGATCCCATTACAGATGGTTGTGAGCTACCATGTGGTTGCTGTGACTTGAGCTCAGAGCCTCTGGAACCGCTGAACCGTCTCTCCAGCCCCCACCTAAGCAACATTTAAACATAGTGTACTTGTTCAGAGGTTTTCCTCAGTCTGAGCCTGGCTACTGTTGCAAGCCAAGCCTTAATGGGCCAAACCTCCTGCCATGATCAACAGGACAGAAAGGGGTGGTCGCCATGCTGTGACCCTTTTGCCAATTTCTCACCAGCCCGGGCCACAGTGGCTAGCCCAGGTCTCTGCCAGTCCTGAGTGCCTGGACTTGCCAGAGAGACTGATGCGTAGCTCTAGCACTTGTGGGTTGAGCCTGCAATACATAGTCTCTATTCAAGTATCTGATAGCCTGCTGCTTGCCCCCCTTGCTGTAAAGCAGGGAATCTAAATGAGCTGTATCGAGCCTCTCTGGTTCCCATCCCCACCCTTCCCTGGCTCCTGTCGCCACTGGGACTTTCGCTGCTCTGCTCACAGAGCAGCCACTGGCTACCACAGAACAGAATGCCAAACTGTCCTTCCCAGTGGCTTTTGAGGCTCCAAGCCTGGAGTCTGTGCCTGATGTTCAGTTCAGTGTGCCATCTGTAGAAAAACCCATTCTGTAGTAAAAAACCATCTGCAACCTCGTGTTTTCCCACCCGTCCACTGTGTTCCCTGAAATAATGACTCTGAGACTTCTTATATATGAATAAATGCTGGGCCAATAGTTTTCCTTGTTCCCCAACTAGCTCATAACTTAACCATCCGATTATTGTATTCTAAATTCTGCTTGTTTTCCTCCAGAGTTAAGGGGTGACTCCCTTTTGCACCTGACTCTATTCCCAGAAACCCTCTCTGTGTCCTGGAATTTCTACCTCCTTGTTTCCTGCTTAAGCTAATCGGCCAACAGCATTTTATTGACAGGTGATGTTTCCATACAGTACAAGAGATTCTCTTTACAAAAAACAAACAAACAAACAAACAAAAAACAAACAACAAAAACAAAACAAAAAAACATTCTAAAATGTGAATGAAGAAGTTTCTGTCTTAATAAACTATGCTGACTATAAAGTAAAATCCCTTCTTTTGTGTATCTTTAAAATTGTGTATCCTTAACATACATTAAGATGAACTTAAGTTTAATTTTTAAAGGCTCTTCCTTTCTGCCGTTTTTTCCCCCTTACTCTTCTTCTCTCTTCAGCTGCTGAGGTCTCCAAGGGTCTTCTGTCATTGGTGTTCTTTAACACCAGAAATCCATTTGACTGAATTTTTTATAATATCTGGTCACATTTAGTTCTTGTGGAATAAAAGTGAGTAAGTCAATCCATCCAACCCTTAGGGTAATGACTGGCACCCACCGGGCATTCAGTGCTCCTCTGACTGGCACCCACCGGGGCATTCAGTGCTCCTCCCTGCCGGTTATTGCCTATTTGATCCGTTATTTTCCTTGTTGTTGTAACAAAAGTCACGGCTTAAAGAAGAAAGGGTTTACATTGGCTGCGGATGGGGTGGGGGGCTTTAGAAGAGATGGATAAAGTCCATCACAGTGAGAAGGCATGGTGGCAGGAGAGTGAGGTAGCTGGCCACACTGCATCCTTCCACAGTCAGGAAGCAGAGAGGATGGCTAGACCGCAGAACATAGGCTTGTTCCCAGGGACCTACTTCCTACTTCCTTCCAGCTCCTAAAGCTCCTCGCCTTCCAAATTAGCAGTGCCAGCAGGGGACACAAGCCTGTGAGGACACTTCACTTGTACGACAGCAGTTTGGGTTTTTATTTTAAAGACCTCAGTGAGTGATAACGTCTTTGAGGGGACTGTGGATCCATGTTCGGTCTCACCACTGCTGGGGTGTGTGAACTTCGCTTGGGCAGACAATATGCAGAATGCTAGGCTGCATTTACCCTACACCACCATCACCATTGGGCGATGGGCTTGCGGGAAGCAAAGATGCTCCTGCCAGGGTGTGGGAGAATGTAGTTTAGGATGGGGGCCTCAGCCTGAGTGAGAAACAGCACAGGCTAAGGCCAAAGCTGGGGTTCCCTGACTCCTGGATATCCAGATGCTGCTGGAAATCTCTCGAGGAGGAGTCGGGAATGGAGAGGGCCTATGGGCCTGGAAGGATGGCACCTGCCTGGGGCTTGGGGTGAGAGGAGATACCCCAGCTTAGCTTAGCACTTAGGCTGTGCTACTGTAGATGAAGGCTTCCTCCATGTTCCCCACACCTGTTCTTGATGAGAGAGAGAGTCCTGGTTTGTCCATACTGTTTATTCACTGTTAATCTTGGAAAATGGGAGCATACCACTTCCTCAGGGTGGACCAGATGTTAAATACCTTTTGTAGGAAGGAATGTCCAGGAAGGGAAGATTATTTGATAAACCCCCAGAGTCAATGACCCAGCTACATACCTCATTTGCATGGAGAACTCTGTTCTGCCCTATGTGACCACTAGTCTACTCCTTTATGTGTGAGCTGTGGTCACGTGTTCCAGGCCAGGCATCTGGTGGTGGTGGGGAGGAGGGGGTAGAGGAACTCCTACCATTCTCAGGTGGGTGTTGGGGTTTCCAAACCTACTGAACTTTACCAAGTTTCCTGGCAGAATCCACTGCCCCACAGGGGACTTCCAGTTAGACTATCCTCCTGGGGGAGGGGATTACATACTCATTAAGGTCACATACAAAGGAGGGAGAGTCGATCCCTAAAGAGCCCAAAGATTCAGGAACTAGCTGCACAGAGGAGGCAGTGGGAACTGGGAAGCCTGTAATGTCTAGCAATCAGTTGTAGGCTTTCTGATTATGTTTCCCCAAACCCCTGCCCTGCTACTTACTGAGAAACTATACCTCTCCAAGCTCCAGTTTTTAAGTATACAATGACATGTGTCACTGTCATCTAATGACAGTATCTAGCTCAAAGGCTTTGGGCTATGCTCTGTATTATATAGCAAGTTTGATTTCTGATTTAGTTTACTCAAAAGTACATGTTAGAAAAACTAATTCCCTCAACCCTCTCCCAGTGACCTGGTAATCTTGCATGTCATGTCTCCAGGCTGTCACAAGAATAAGCTTAAGATGTCTTAAAGGGAGATACTCATAACGAGTCAGCCTCGTTATCTCATTAGTGATAAAAATGGAAAGGAGTCTGAGAAGCCTGGAGGTAGAGTAAGTGTCAGGTTGAATTTAGTCCCAAATTTCCTAAAAGAGGAAGCTTGTCTTTGGCTGAGGCTGGCATCCATTTCATGGTGTTTGGTTTGTTGTGAATTCAGTTGGCTTAATCCTGACCGGGCCATGGGAAATGTGACATTTCACACATTGGGTCACACAATCTGTGTGACAATGAGGGATTAAATCGAGCTTATGGAAACCTCCATCTTCTCTTCCAAAGTGGCTCAAGGAAAATTGATAAGAGCTTTCAGGTTAACTACCCAGAGACCCCTGTGTTGGTTATGACTTTCAGTCATGTGGCCCTGGCCCACTGGTTTTTCTGTTGTTCCATTCTATTTCTGAATTTAAATAACAAAACTTAAATACTGAATTATAAATATTGCTTCATGTGTGTGTGTTTGTCTTGGTGTGTGTGTGTGTGTGTGTGTGTGTGTTTTCATTTGTCTATCTGTGCTGTATGTAGTGTATGTGGTGTGCCATGCATGTGTGTGCTCTATAAGTGGTATGTGTGTGCATGTGTCTGTCTCTCGGTGGTGCATGTATGTGTGGTGTGTGTATGTGTGTGTGTGCTGTGTATGCCTGCCTGTTTGTGGGTCTGTGGTGTGTCTGTGATGTGTGTGTATCTGTATGTGTTTAAGTGGATGGTGTGTGTGTGCTATATGCTGTGTATATGATATGTGTGCCTGTTTGTCTCTCTGTTGTGTATGTGTGTCTGTCTGTGGTATGTGTGTCTGTGATATGTATGTAATACGTGTGTGTGCTGTGTATATGGTATGTATGACTGTCTGTAGTGTGTCTCTGCATGGCATGTATGTCTGTTTTGGGGTATGTATATGTGTGTCTGTGGTTTATATGTTTATGGTATGTGTGTCAGTGGTATGTATGTGTTGTGTGTGTCTGCATCTGTGGTGTGTGTATATATGAATGTAGTATGTATATGGTTTGTGTGTCGGTGGTGTGTGTATTGTATGGTATGTATGTGTCTGTCTGTCTGTGGTATGTGTGTATCTTTAAAAATGAGTGTGGTTTGTATATGTGGTGTATGTTTCTGTTTGTCTGAGTTATATGTGGTGTGTGTGTGTGTATTGTGTATGTGTGTCTGTCTCTGTGCAGGTAGGTCAGAGGACAACCTCTGGTGTCATGTCTCAGTCCTCTTGTATCCTTTACTTGAGACAGGAGAGACCTGGAGAGACCCTTTTTGCCGAGTAGGCTAGGCTAGCTGTCCAGAAAGTGCTTTACAACTGGACCAACCCGCTATAGACTGCTTCTTCTACGTAAAATTTCATAAATGTCTTGCAAGCTGTTGAGAAGATTTTGAAAAATGAAATTTCCACATGTAAAAATTAAAAAAAAATTTTTTTAGGTTATTTTATTATTTCACCTTTTCAAGTAAATGTTATCCTGCAAACCTGATGTTCTCCGGCTTCCCTGGTACATACGCTGGAATAGAGGCTTCCCTGGTCCATACACTGGAATGGAGGATTCTCTGGTCTATACACTGGATGGAGGCTTCCCTGGTCCATACACTGGATGGAGGCTTCCCTGGTCCATACGCTGGAATGGAGGCTTCCCTGGTCCATACGCTGGAATGGAGGCTTCCCTGGTCCATACGCTGGAATGGAGGCGTCCCTGGTCCATTCGCTGGAATGGAGGTGTCCCTGGTCCATACACTGGATGGAAGCGTCCCTGGTCCATACATTGGAATGGAGCCGTCCCTGGTCCATACACTGGATGGAGACACACTCCCTGTAATAACCCACATTTTGCTGCATCTGTCTTAGACCGTCAAGTTTCATTGCAAACTCTCAGAGGACAGATTGCAAGCAGGTCTATCCATTGCAGTTACTAGAGAATGGGATTTCTCCCAATGTTCTGGGCTAGTTGCCCAGTAAGCTATTGGAGGATATACATTTCCACCGCCTAGGCTGCCCAACGGGGACCCCTGTCGGAAGTTGCGACAGGGTTCTTGAGAATAGAAACTTACTTGAGGTCAGTTGGACGGGAACTCTGTGGTCTCATCAAAACACGAGTAAACTTTGTTTTCACCCCGTTTCGACCCGGTGTAGGGAGTGTCCTCTTTCTCTTCCAAGACGACACACCGTGAAACAGTGTACCTGTGTGTCTTCCGACAGCATCTTCAAGAGGGAGCCTATGTCAAGGAGGGACTCCATGGTCTGCAGCTGCTCTCTTCACAGAACTGAGATATAAAAGCTATGCCAAGCACCTCCCCAGGCCTGTCTCCCTCTTTCCAGTGAAGAAGCGCTTCTCTCTCATGCAAATCATTTATGGAAATCAATGCCTTTCCTCTCAGTTCATCAGTGCGTTTGTTGGAACCCTTTTGGTTATGAATAACACACCACAGCTAGAGCCAACTGAAGCAAGTAAAGGACTCAATTGTGAAATGAGCTGAGCGAGGGAGCGTCTGGTGAAAGAAACCAGCAGTGTTGCAGCGTCGCCACTGGGGCTCATGGAGAACCTCACAGAGGTGACTCAAAGACTTCATGACGCCTCCTCTCTGGCATGGATGAGTTTTCTCTGACCTCTCCTCCACCTGGTGCATGACTGGGAAGGGGAAACACACTGAACTGGCTATTTCTGAGTCTCGAGGGGATCGTAGGGTTGGGCCGGGGAAGGAGCTGGATGTCAAATTGGAGAGACTGATGATAGCGGTCAGATCACAATGCCGTGTGACAGACCACAGAGCATTAGCCCGAGAGTAGTGAGCAGTAGAGTCACCATTAGGCAGAAAATGGAGCAAGCACATCGGTACGGATTGAATACTACCTACTGAATTATTTGGGACCAGCCATGTTTTGGCTTTCTGAAGCCTCACTTGGCCTAGAACTTACTCTGTAGACCAGGCTGGCCTCAGTCTCACAGAGGTCTGCCTGCCTTTGCCTTCCGAGTATTGGGATTAAAGGCATGGCTCCCACTCCTGGTGGCTTTCTGATGTTTTTAAAGAGTTTTCAAGTATCGGTATCTATATAATGAGTTTTCCTGGGGGATAGACAAAGAAACAGGGAGTTCATGTGGAATATGAAATTCACATAATATGTACATCTTACAGATCCATTTGTAGGTTCCTTTATATAGTTAAAAATTCAATTACTGATTAACTAATTTATGTGTGTGTGTGTGTGTGTGTGTGTGTGTGTGTGTGTGTGTGTGTATGTAGGTGGCTGGTGGCTGCACCCATGTCATGCATGTAGAGATCAGAGGATAACTTGAGAGGTGTCTTTCTCCCTTTCCAGCATGAACATCTCAGGGATGCTACCGAGGAGATCAGGCTTGGTGGCAAGCTGAGCCATCTTGCTGGCCCACCTTTAGTTTAGTTTCGCTAATGTTTAGTGTACCTGCGTTTTGATTACAACTTGTATGGGGTCAGAAACAGAATATTCCACTTTCGGCATCATGTTGGTATTTGAAAAGTTTAGTTTTGAAATGTCTTGAATTGTGGGCATTTGAATTTGAGATGCTCAACCTGTAATGTGGTTCTGATATTCTTGCTGGTAACTTTCAGAGAACAGACAGATGTGAGGGAGAAGGACCAGAGACAGGTAGAGAAGCTGGGATATTTGTAAAAACATTTGGCAATGGTGAGAGGTTTCTGAATGTACAACCATCAGAAATGAATTCAAAACCTGCTGGGTAATGAATCTGAGCTGTTTCTGGGACCACTCATCTGGAGAGTACCGTATGGTTTTACTATAGCCTGGGTTCTAAATATCCAGTACGTACACTTCTCACCACATGACATCATACCACACATTGCCATCAAACACTGCCTGAAACAGTATTTATTACATATACGGAGTCTTCTGCTTCTGTAGAAGTATGGTGGCTTATCTATGGAAAGCAAAGGCTTAATATGTCCCTACCATCCTTAGCATGAATCAAGTCAGTATCTATTTGGACTTATTATATTAGAACATTTAACTTTAAAAATTGTTCTTGAAGTTGCTGACATAAAAACTTTAAAGTTTAAAAAAGTTTCATAAGAACTTTAAGTGGATCTTGGCTTTGGGTTAGGATAGAATTATCAGCAGTTAAATTTATGAACTGATGAATTAAGGATATTTATGTAACAACAACAAAAAAAGCCAGGCAGTGGTAGCCTGGTGGTACATGCCTTTAACTCCAGCACTTGGGAGGCAGAGGCAGGCAGATTTCTGAGTTTGAAGCCAACCTGTTCTACAGAGTGAGTTCTAGGACAGCCAGGGCTATACAGAGAAACCCTGTCTCTAAAAACAAAACAACAAAAAACCCCCCACAAACAACAACAACAACAAAAAGAATATTTATGTATATGTAGTTGTATTACATGTTTATATAAAGCTATAAACAGTCTCAGCTTTGACAAACACTATGTCCTAAAGTATCAACTACTCATCTAAGACTTAATCTTTTGTTTTCTTTTGTTTCATTATGTTTTTTTCAAGATGGGGTTTCTCTGTATAACCTTGGCTATCTTGGAACTTATTCTGTACAACAGGCTGGTCTCAAACTCAGAGATCTGCCTGTGCCTGTCTCCCGAGTGCTGGGATCAAACACATGTGCTACTACCATCCAGATACAACTTAATTCTTTATGTAAAAGTAAAAAAGCACATTGTGGTAGTTTTAATTGTCAACTTAAATCTGATAGGTCCCTGGCTATATTGTAGGGATTTTCTTAATTTTATTAATTGAGGTGGGAAGACCTGTCCACTATGGGTGGCATAATTCCCTAGGCAGGAACTTGTGGACCATATGAGGAAGGAAATGAAGCTGAGCACTAGTATGCATGTACTCACTGATTTTCTGACTGCAGATATGTGATTCAAGCTCCTGCTGCTCTGACTTCTCTACCAGGATAAACTATAACATGAAGTTGTGATCTAAATAAATCTTTTAAAGTGCTTACAAATCTTACTTTGTTTTATGTGCATGTGTATTTGTGGGTCTGCATGTGCCACAGTGCACATGTAGAGGTCAGAGGGCAACCTGTAAAGTGAGTGTGTTCTCTCCTATCATATGGGTCTCATATCAGGCTTAGCAGCTCACTGTCCCCTTAAGGTGCTTTCATCAGGGTGTTAGGGTATTTTATCACAGAACAGGAAACAAAACCAAGACACACTTCTGTCTCATTAGTATGCAAATTTGCTTTAAGCTTTAATGATTTGTCAAATTATAGCTATGCCAAGAATTGTTTTAGCAATGAGTTGATTTATTTTAAGTAAATGTTTGGTTTGCATACCTGTTTTATATACTGTTTACTCAGGGCTCTATAAAATTTCTCATCAAAAAAGGGCCATGAGAGGAAAGGGTTTAATAAATCCTGGTCTACATATAGCTTCTGGAAGACTCAAAAGCAGGGAAGGACTAAAGAAATATTTAGGAGGTAGAATGCCGCGACCCCAATCTCTGACCAGCAGAGACTGGGAATAACGACACTCACGCCAAGGTAGGTTCTTCAACAGCAATCTCCATCTTTTACTCAAGGCAGTAACAGCGCTCTCTCTCAGCAATCTCCTGCAGTGAACTCCTCCCTTTACTCAGGCCGTTCCATATATACACAGCCCTCTTACATCATCTCACTCCACTCATTGCTCTCCAATCAGCATCATCCTGCCCCTAGCACAAGTTGCACGCACAGGCGGGACAACAGATCATTGGCCAACACTATGGTAAGGCTATGTGACGTTTCAGATCATGCGTTAGGCACGGATGACTCAGCTTTAGAAGTTTTAGTAAACAGGATGGGGTTACGAGGCTTGGCACTAAGCTGGGTGCCATCTTAGCTCAGTGGTTACGTCCTCTTCCCACAGTAGAATCCATGGGACTTTATCACTGATTGACTACAAGGAGAGGGACAAAAACTCAAAATGACTACTAGGCTATTGGTCTTAGGCTTCAGGTAAATGTCTTCCTGATAGAGGCAACAATCCCCAAGAAGGAGCAGATGTCTGTTTCAGGAAGTGGACATGGTCCCCTTGCCACCACGGGACTCATCTGATCACACACAGTAAACTAAGCCAGCTCTGCACTGTTGGTTAGGAGATTGTCTTAGAAAATGTATTTTGCATTATGCTATGGCTAGGTTTGGCCCCCATAGACTCATGTGTCTGAACAAGCCTATGGGACCAGGGAGTGGAATATGGTGGTTTGAATATGCTTGGGCCAGGGAGTGGTGTTGGGGGGTGGACTTTGAGACCCTCCTCCTAACCACATGGGAGCAGTCTTCTCCTAACAGCCTTCAGATGAAGGCCTTCAGCTCCTCCTGCACCATTCTTGTCTGGACATTGCGGTGTTCCTGCCTTGATGGTAATGGACTGAACCTCTGAACCTGTAACCCAGTCCCAATTAAATGTTGTCCTTATAAGAGTTGCCTTGGTCATGGTGTCTGTTCACAGCAGTAAAGCCCTAAGACTGGAATGCTTAAAAGATTCTTGAGTGGAGATGTAAGGAAGTCAAGAATATTTAGTTCAGTCTCCCAGGGAAGCTGATGCTTTACTTTCGTAGTAGATCTGGGATTGATCACCATGCTGGTTTGGTTCCATGGTAACACTGGCCAATACCACCCAAGAGCAGCTTAGAGTAAGAATGGTGGACATGGGGTGGAAGCCTGGAGAGTGAGGTGCTAACAGGAGAGGGAGAAGGGGGTGGGAGAGGAGGACTGTGGTGGAGACAGGGGGAGACATCCACAGTCACCATGATAAAAGCAGTGGAGAGGATCAATGGGAAGACTGAAATGTTTGCTCATTCAGCTAAACACAGGCATTTCTTTGAGCAGTTATTACGATCAGCATACTGTTGCTGTTAAGAACTTAGGGTTTGAAGCTGGGAGATGTAGCTCAGTGGTAGAGAGCTAGCGTGTGTTAGCCCTTACGTTCTATCCCCAGCATCACACATACACACAAAACAACAGCAGTAACAACTCATGCTTTGGAGTTGGGCTGTGTGGGTTCTGAGTCACGGCTTCAGAATTCACTTCTCGAATGACCTAGGACTGGTCATTAGCTTCTCTGGGCTTCTATTTTCTCACTATAAAATGGCAGCGATAGCGGCAATTCTGTTGTGAGAATGGTGTAGAGTTAGGCAGCACTGGACACACAGCGCTTACATAATGAATGCTATCATATATCAGTCACTCGTCTGGGCTTCAGACTTTAGTTTTGACTAAAACTGAGTCAAACTGAGAAATTGCTATGTTTTATTCAAACTAAAGCCCTGCTCCTGATGGAATTCACGTCATGTTTAGGAGGAGGAGGGTGAAAATGGTAAGCAGTGACAGAGAACACGCACGGGCTGCCTTGCTGGGACGCCTCCTCAGGGAGATGAGGATCAGGGAAGGCCTATGACATTTACACCAGAGCTTGCATGATGAGTTAAGGTACTGGAACAGGGTGTTCTAAGTAATGGGTGAACAGGTGCAGTCACCCGAAGATAGGGAAGAATTTAGGGTGTCCAAGGAAAAGAAACCGCACACCCATCTAGCCCAGGCGCACTCTGTCACCTGGTTTTTCTAGCACAAATCATGCCATAAACCTGTAGCGAAGCAGGAGGCCCTATAGCTCTTGCTACGGTTGTATTTGCTGTGCTCTGAATGTGACACGTGACCCACGGGTTCGCTCGCGGGTTTAAACACAAGGCTCCTAGCTAGGGGTGCTGGTTTTGAAGCTGGTGGCGCTAAAGGAGATAAGGCTTAACTAGCTGGGGTGGGTTTGCTATTAGCCTGGCCCTACTTCTGACCCAAACGACCTCTGCTTCCCCATCAGTCCCATGGAACAACCGGCCGCTGCAAACATCCACTGCCCCGAGAGTACCTGCCACCATGCCTTCCCCACGCACGATGGGCTGATTCCCCGGGACCGTGTTAATCTCCACACAACAATTTGAATCACTTTCCACACAGTAGTTTATTATATTCTTGAAGCCACTATGCCGGCGCTTCACAGACTCGGAAGCTGCGTATGAGTGGCCAAGGGTCTTCTGTCTGCTACAGATTTGTTGAGATGTCCCCCACGGACTCTGCAGCTTATCCTTCAAAGGGCAAAATTCTGTTTGTTTTTTGTTTGTTTGTTTGTCTGTCTGTTTGGGTTGTGTACCCAGCACTACTTTAAATTGATAACCTTTGATGACCTCTAATAGATTTCCACATGCTTTAGCGGTTACTGCATGCTCTCTCCTTCCAGCCCCTGGCAAGCACTGCTCTACTTTCTGTCTCTAGATCTGCCCATTCAGGAGTCAGACCATCCCTCCTGCCCGTGAATCAGCCACATCGGCTTTGCCTGCCAATGGCAGCCCAAATGGTATGGACCTCATTATAATAATAGAATATTTTTCCAACCAATTTCTACACTTTTAAAGTAAAGCTAGAGTTACTAAAAAGGGGATAAAACAGCAATTTCTCAGAAAGCACTCTGATGCTTAAACTCTACAAATGAGAAATTAGCAACATATCAAAAAATTGACACTGGTCAGAGAGGCTCGCAGGGAATTATGGGAGAGCTAGAGAACCTAGGAGTGGATGTGCGACCTTAGAAAGACAGGCATTTAGTCACATTACTCAGTCACTTGTCCTCTGCTGAGGCATTGCCACGGGCTGTGGCCTGGCCCTTTCAGGGAGGCAAGAGCAATTACAGAGTTTGTTTCCACGTTAGAGGAAGCTGTGCATGGTCACTAGAGGGGAAATAGAAACAATCTCGTACAGCTGAAAAATTTAAAAATTCAATTAAAACATCCCCAGTAGATTTAAAAATAATATAATCGTTACTTTTATGACTTTTAGAAATGATGAAGATATTAAATATTAAAACTTCTCTAAACCACCTACATGACTCCTGTTTTTAACTTAGTCTTTCCTTCTCCCTGGGTACACAGGCACACATACACACACACACACACACACACACACACACACACACACACACACGCATCAGTGATTCTAAAGCATGAAACATTTTGATTGTCGTTGCAGCTTAAATTTATGGCCTGGACATGACTTCTAATCATGGACTTGTTCTAGTTTAATTAGAGTTGGGACCGGGAGATGGCCCAGTGGGGGGTGAGAGCACTTGTGCCAGCATGAAGACTGGAGTTCGAATCTCTAGTGCCCACATAAAAGCTGGGCATTGCCTCGAGTTCTTGTGGTTTTAGCATTGGAGGACAGAGACAAGTGGATCCATGGAGCTGGCGAGCCTGCCTGACAAAAATGGTGAGCTTCGGGTTCAGTGAGAGATCCTGACTCAAAGGAATGAAGTGCAGGAAATAGGGAAAAAAACTCAATATTTTGCACATATGCACACATGCACACATGTCCTATACACCCATACCACAATTCACTGTTAACAATTATTTTAGTTGCATGTGAAAGAGTAATGTAAAATGTTTGACAAAAAGGAGCATGCATATGCAAATACATACTTAAAAGATGAGGTAGACACTCATGCTGGTTGAATGTTCCAGAATACTAAAGACACCTGTCTTAGGGTTTTACTGCTGTGAACAGAAACCATGACCATGGCCACTTTTATAAGGACAACATTTAACTGGGGCTGGCTTACAGGTTCAGAGGTTCAGTCCATTATCATCAAGGTGGGAGCATGGCAGTGTCCAGGCAGATGTGGGGCCTGGAGTTGCTGAGCGTTCCACCTCTTGTTCCGGAAGGCAGCTAGGAGAAGACTGGCTTCTAGGAGGCTAGGGTGAGGTTCTTAAAGCCCACATCCACAGTGACACACCTATTCTAACAAGGCTTCACCTAATAGTGTCACTCCCTGGGCCAAGCATATACAAACCACCACAATACCATTGCTGACTTGTGTGTCAGAAAGGAGAGCTAAGCAGGGGAACTGCGTCCTGCATGTGGATGTTGTATATATTATATTATATTATATTATATTATATATTTTATATATATTATAAGAGTGTGTGTGTATGCAGGTGTTTGACAGAGAGAGAAAGAGAGAGGGAGAGAGAGAATACACACACACACACACACACACACACACACACACACACACGTATGTATTTTTGTATCTCCTGAAACTTAGACCCCATTGAGAGACTCTGGCCTGATGACAGTTTTGCTAATAGTAATGCCAGAGAAAAGTTGTAGCTCATCACTTGATACATTACTTTCTTTGTATTACTTTTTTTCTCTGTATGTAACTGTATCCTGTGTATGTACCTTCATCCTTTCTTTTACGTACCTGAATCCTCTGGATATATTCAGATTCTTTGAGCAAAAGATGCATGTATGTCATCTGTCCTGGTTTCAGACACTTGGGATGAATGTTTCATGCTCATTCCCAGGATCTAGAACCTTCAGTTTGATTTTAGGAGTTGCCAAAAGCTTCACTTTAATATTAGGAGCTGCTGCAGATACTAGAGGATTGGGCAATGCCTCCCAAATGAATCAACAGAACTTTGTTCTAATAGGCTTGTTAATTAATGGAGAAAGGAATTCTATGTGGACAGAGGCTGAGCACAGTTGTCCCTCAGTATTTATGGGGTAAGGAGTGGCTCCTGGACCTTGCTATGGATATTGTGATAGTCATTATCAATTAACAACTTGATTAGATCCAGAATCACCTAGTTAAGCCTGTAGAAGGTTATCTCGACTTGGTTAAATAAGGTGGGAAGGCCTGCCCACTGTGGGTGGCTCCACTCCCTGGGCTGTGTGAAAGGGAGAAAATCACTCTCTTCTTCCTAACGAGAGGTGTGACATGACCAGGTGCTTCAAACTCCTGCTCCCTTGATTTCCTTACCATGATGGTCTGCACCTTTGAACTGTGAGGCAAAAATAAACCTTCCCTTAAATTGCTTTGGCCACGGTATTTTTTTCACAGTTGCAGGAAAGTAACTAAAACAATCACTAAAATTCACAGGTGTGCAAGACTCTTAAAGCACTGCCGTATTTGCATGTAACCTTTGCAATCATATTTATTTATTGCTTATTGATTCCTGGGATCAAAACAAAGACCTTGTATATGCTAGACAGACTTGCTATCCCTGAGTTAAGTCTTAGGTCTATTTTTTCCCCCAAAGAAATGGTTTCACTATGTATCTCATGCTGGCCTTGAACTTAAATTCCTTCTACTTCTGCTTCATGAAAGTTGGGATTGTAGTCATGTGTCACCATTACCAGCCTCAGAGATACTTTTAATCACTTCTAGTTCCCTTACAATGGAATGGCAAGTATATGAGGAGTGCTGTGCAGATGGCTATTGAAGTAGGGCACAGTTTTGTATGTATGTGCGTTCGTGTGTGTGTGTGTGTGTGTGTGTGTGAGAGAGAGAGAGAGAGAGAGAGCGTGTGTGCAGGTTTCTGTGATGAGAGAGTATGTATGAAAGAGTATGTGTCAGAAAGAGTGTGTGTGTGTGTGTCAGTGTGTGCATCTATGAGAGAGAATATGCATGTGTAGTGTGTGTATGAGAAAATGTATGTGTATGCAGGTGTATGACAGAGTGTGTGGCAGGTGTGTATGTGTGAGAGAGTGTGTATATGTATGTGAGAGAGAGAGAGAAGGTGTGTGTGTGTGCGCATGCATGCACGCATCTGTGCATGTATGTACATATGTATGTGATGGAGGTCAGGGGTAAGTCTAGGTTATTATTCCTTAGGAAATACCAACCTTGTGTTTTGAGAGAAGGTCTCTCCCTGGGACCAGATGGTGGCTGCCTATGCTAGGGTGGCAGGCAGTGAGCTTCGGGGACATTTTTCTGTCTCTGCTTCCTCAGTGCTTGGATTATAAGTGTTCGGTACCATACCCAACTTTTTATGTGAGCACCGGGAATCCAACTCATGTTCTTACAATTACACAGCAAGCGCTTTACCAGCTAACTCTCCAATCCCCATTTAGGGAATACTTTTGAAAAGTCATTATGTGGTTCACAGCAACACTTTTATTTTACTTTATTTTATTTTAGTATTTTCAAACCATATCTGGTTAAATTTGCAGTTGGTTGAACCTGACACTGAGGGCTGACCGGTCTTGGTGTGGTCTGAAGGTCCAAAGGAACTGACTGTAACCACCTCCCCTCACAATGGTTGTTTACAGGCAGTTGAAGGCATCACCTGGGCTTTGAAAGCTTCCTGCTCAGTCTGTCCAATCTGAAGGCCTTCTCTTCTCAGCGTGTGCCTGCAAGCACAAGCCTGGAGGAACAAGAGAGTACAATAAATACAGTGTGCTTTGCAGCTGACCTTTTGAACTCATTTGGAGTGGCCATCAGAGTGAAGAGATTTGTTTCTTCCCCACTTGAACAACAAGATTTTTCATCTCTGGTTTGGACGCTTAGAAATAAGGTCCCCAGGCACATTTCTATCTGCAGCTCGCTGTGAGCCAGGACGCACAGGGAGTCCTTACATGTGGCTTTACCAAATTAAGTGCCAGGCAGCCAGGAAAGATCTGCTTAGGGTCATCACAGTTGTGACACCTAGGGAGGTACGTAGAACAGAAGAGAGGTAGGCAGGGCTTTGGTTCCCAGGCAGAGACCACAAGGAGAGGCAGGGAGGAAGAAGACACCATGGGGTGGGTGGATTATGAGAACATGGTCACGAGGGACTGCCAGTTGGAGCTATCCAGGCAGAACACAGCAAGAGATATGTCAGGGTTACTGACAGGGAAGTAAATAAACCAACACAGAGGGTTGATATCTGCCCAGCTCTAGTGTTAGTGAGGCTAAGTATAAATACAAAGATTTTGTGTCTTTTATTTAGGAACTAAATGATTAAAGTTGGGGTTTAAAAAAACCCCAAATAATTTTTACAGAAACTCAGCGTGGGGTGCCAATTGCAAAAGAATTATCTTTAATATAAATATAATCAGTGAATTAATCTGGCAGCTATATTTCTTTACCTTATGCTAGCCCCCCAGTAACCACCCAGAGAAATCAAGATTTTTTTTCACATATTTTATTAGATATTTTCTTCATTTACATTTCAAGTGCTATCCCATAAGTCCCCTATACCCTCCCCCTGCCCTGCTCCCCTACCCACCCACTCCCACTACTTGGCTCTGGCATTCCCCTGTACTGGGGCATATAAACATTGCTAGACCAACGGCCTTTCTTCCCAATAATGGTCAACTAGGCCATCTTCTAATACATATGCAGCTAGAGACATGAGCTCTGGGGTTCTGATTAGTTCATATTGTTGTTCCATCTATAGGGTTGCAGACCCCTATA
This sequence comes from Mus minutoides, assembly GCA_902729485.2. NCBI lineage: Eukaryota > Metazoa > Chordata > Mammalia > Rodentia > Muridae > Mus > Mus minutoides. The sequence goes on from LR751034.1 coordinate 113,888, forward strand.
GTTCTTGGGTAATCTCTCTAGCTCCTACATTGGGGACCCTGTGTTCTGCCCTATAGATGACTGTGACCATCCACTTCTGTATTTTTCAGGGACTGTCAAAGCCTCACAGGAGACAGCTATATCAGGGTCCTTTCAGCAATATCCTGCTGGTGTATGCAGTAGTGTCTGCATTTGGTGGCTGATTATGTGATGGACCACCCGGGTGGAGCATTCTCTGGATGGTCCATCCTTTCATTTTAGCTCCAAACTTTGTCTCTACACCTCCTTCCATGTATATTTTATTCCCTATTCTAGGGACGAATGAAGATTTATTGTAAACTGCACTTCCACAGCAGTCAGATGATCTATCTTAACCTCCTACTCTAACCTGGCTCCCTCCCTCCCCCCATTTCATGGTCCTTGTAAACTATTATTGATCTGGGCTTCAAGTGTGTTTCCGTGATCTCTCTCTGGATCCCTTCCCCGGGGCTACGATTCCTCCATCCTCACAAAGGATCTGAAGTTCCCTCTCTCCTTCCTTTGGTTGGCAGATGTCCCACCTTCTTCTCCATTCTGCCCACCCACTGGGTAATCAGCACTTATTGACAAGGCGGAGAATAAAATGGTAAGAACTGTTTACACAAACTTGACCCAGGACATTCTTGGTATAAGCATTACAATGATGGTGTCCCACTGAAACTTGATATGAGGGCAGAGAAATCAGTCTTTAAATGACTTTGCACAGTGCACAAAAACATTATGCCTACAGGTCATGAGGACATCTCAATGACTGCAGTAGAAAAAAGAGCAAGTGGGGAGGCTCGTGCATAGGAGAGATCTGGTATGGAGGCCAGTGATTGGTACATGTGTGGCTGGGAGGAAAGGAGAGCTCAGGCCCACTCAGGGGAGTGGCTGGGCATTCTGGTCCATTGTGAGACTCAGACTCCTCTCTGAGATAAAAGACTTTAGAGAAGTTTAAGCAGACGATTATTACCATTTTCATTGTTTTCATACAAGTTCTCTGACGGCTGTGTGCAGACTAGGCTGTGGCAGGGGTCCAGATCAGAAGTCGGGGTACTGGGAATCTACGGCAGTGGTCCAGATCAGAGGAAGAGGACATGGAGGTGTTAGCAGTCAGAATGAACTTGGAAGACAGAACCAATATGATGAGCAGGTAGGCTGCCTCTCTCAGAAGAGGTCTGGGAAAGGAGTGAAGGCAAACTTCCATGACTTTGGATTGGCCCACTCAAAAGAGTGGACTGTCACATGCTGAACGAGGGGTCCCAGAGATGGAGCAGGGTCTTTGGTTAAAGTCCCATTTGTAGTTTGCTAAGTCTGAGAATGCTGGGTGAAGGAGTTTTGAGCATTAAGGGAAAGGTGTCTAAGATATAAGTTTGAGAATCGTTCACCTATAAGTGATCTTAAAGTGACAGAATGGTTTGTGGTGTGTGTGTATAAAGATATACGGAGAAAACTAAGGGCAAAGTTCTGAGACTGAGGAGTCAAGAAGACTGTGAATACATGACCAGAGCTTTACATCCCCTGGGGATTTTCCCGGAGAGAACACAAGAGAGTAAGGTCCTCATCTGGCTGGCAGATGTTGGTGGGAGATGTGTAACTCAACCAGGGCCCCGTCTTTACAACACAAGAGAGTAAGGTCCTCATCTGGCTGGCAGATGTTGGTGGGAGATGTGTAACTCAACCAGGGCCCCGTCTTTACAGTGAGTAAACCAGTGTAAACCTGTCTTGATGTTGCTGCCCCTGATGTCACCCGATGCCATCAAGATTAGTGGGTACAGAGGGAATGCCCCCACTCCTCCACAGAGCCACTCCCAGGACACCCTAGTGGTTAGCTTTTTTTTTTTTTTCATCTTAACCTTGAGTAATTGAGGAAATCACAGTTTTATCCTGAGAATGAAATTTGCATCCTGTTTTTGCTTTATCCCAGACGTGGCTTTGAGCAAGTCTTCCCCGAGAGTCTAAACCCCGAGTCCCTCATGTACACACATGCTGCAGGGTTGTTTTGACGACTGAATAGCATTTGCGTGGAGAGGCATCCACTGAGCCCGGAGAGTGAAGCGTAACGATAGTTTCCACTGTGTGCCAGATCCAGTTCCATGTATGTCTTATGCATTCGTGCACTTATTCCAACAACCCTCTGAAGCAGGTATGGCTTCTTTCCTCTCTAGATAAGGTTAGGTGACTTGGCTGGAAGCTCAAGTAGCTCGGCTGCAGGAATTAATCACTTAACCACTGTGCCAGACCATTGCTTCAGGATGCTTATAATGTTTCTTTTTTCTTCTCCTACTTGCAAGTCATTTAATTAGATGGCTCCAGCTTAGGAGTCACAATGTTTCACTCTCCCTTGTCACTCAGTAGCGTTCATTATTTGACCCCAGGACAACCTTCGTTCTCTTTCTATTCAGATGGGCAGTTTTGCGCAGTGGCAAATAGCGAAAAATTCAAATGTCTGGAAGAGAACTGATAAAGGCTCATCGGCAGCCTTCTGTAATGGGAGCCTGGTCCTGCAGCTCAGGATATGAGCTGTGCTGCAGTTAGAGGTTTCTTCTAGAAGAGCCAGGAACTGACCAGAAGGGAAAAATTATGGTTTGGGAAAACCATTAAAGTCAGAACAGAATGAAGGATTGTGTTTTGGGATGCTAAAAGTCCCTTCATCCTTGGCAAGCACGCGAGAGTGTGTGTGTGTGTAATTGAAGGTGGGGTGTGGATGCACACACATAGGATATGTGTGATCCTGTGCACTGGAATAAATAATATGGCCCTGTGGGTATTTGGCACAAAGGGATGGGCTGGGATTAATTTTCTGGTTTCTGAATCTTCAAATCATCGAGCTGATAGGCCTAGAGAAGGAAGGCAGTCTCCAAGGAGAACAATAAAACCACATTCCTCATGAAACAGACCTGCCATATTTAGCCAATAAAAACACAGGACGCCTAGTTAAATCTGAATTTTTAGATAAGCAGCAAATAATGTTTTAGTATACACAGGTTCCATGCGGAATTCAGGACATCCTTTCTGCTCCCCACCCTCGTTTCAATTCAGATTTTACTGACCACGCTGTGCTTGACTGACAAACTCACTACAGAAAGAACGGATCTACCTGCTGGTTTTAAAGCAATTTAAAACTTACAAACCACATTTGGACTGAAAAAGACCTTATTTTCTTGTAGGGCTTGTTCTTTTTATTTTTATTTTTTTCCAGGAAGCCCCGTAGTCACTAGACAGTGCCATCTGAGAAATGGAGGCAGTGGTCATAAGCAGCTCTCTGCTGTCTCCTGTAGACTTCATATCTGTGGAGTCGTGAACGATGACACAGGCCCCTTCAGAGCACTGTACTCACACTTCAGTAGAAAAACCAATTAAGAATGTTTTCAAAGGCTTGCTTATAGCGGGGCTTTAGTAGCCAGCGTGTATCCTGGAGTGTTCAATTACTTCTTCTCTCTCTACCTTGCACACTGATAGACTCCTCCCTAACACACAGGCAGCCGAGAAGCCTCTGGACTTCTCCATAGGAAAGCACAAGAAGAAGGTGTCCCACAGGTCCTGCCAGAGGAAATGCCATCCTCACCCTAGCTATTGGAACGGGAGTGATGCTGGGGCCTTCAAGGGACATCCCTGTGTTCATAATGTGTCACCCCAGTTGTCGGTTAGACCCACTGCTCTTGTGGGTCGGGGACTAGGCTGAGTACTGGTGCCAGAGTCTCAGAGCCATTGTTAGGATGTCATCAGTGAACGCAGGCTCTCAGGAAGCCCTTGATCAGTGTTCGTCATCATTGTCACCTAAGACTCTTACTCCTAACAAGTCCAATTGTGATTTCTATAAATAACCTTTTCTGATGGTGGCTGTAGTGCATATTCATGGAACAGCATGTCAACAGAAAACCAGGATAAAAAACGTTAAACAGAAATCCTCCATTTTTTTTTTCTCCTCACCTCTTACTCTATCAGTAAGGACTGCCTGGAAGGCTTTTAGAAGCACAGATCTCTGGCCCCCAGTTATATCTAATAAATCATAATCTCTAGGAGTAAATCTAACATACCTGCACTTTAAAAAAAGGAAGGAAGGAAGGAAGGAAGGAAGGAAGGAAGGAAGGAAGGAAGGAAGGAAGGAACATTTGTCAGTGGCTAGAGAAATGGCTCAATGCTTAAGAACACTGACTGCTCTTTCATAGGTCCTGAGTTCAAATCCCAGCAACCACATGGTGGCTCACAGCCATTTGTAATGGGATCTGATGCCTCCCTCCCTCCCTTTTTCTTTTTCTTTTTCTTTTTCTTTTTCTTTTTCTTTTTCTTTTTCTTTTTCTTTTTTTTTTTCTTTTTTTGGAGACAGGGTTTCTCTGTGATGCCCTGGCTATCCTGGAACTCACTCTGTAGACCAGGGTAGCCATGACCTCACCGAGACCCACGGGCCTCTGCCTCCCAAGCACTGGGATGAAAGGTGTGGACCTCCATTGCCAGGCTAGATCGCCATGCCATCTTCCTACAACTTAGGTTTTCTTAAAAGGCTTCAGCCATGGCAGCTTCTCATCCTACAGCCCTCTCACAGCACGAATCCAAGTTACAGATGTCACCACTCCTACCTTCTTGTGCCTCTTCAGTCTGCCCCGATGACAAAGAGAGGCCCCTGTCACCGTTGTGTGACTCCTCTCCCCTCTGACTTTCGGTCCCTATTTGAGGGCCATGTGGACTAGCCGTCATTCCCTGGTTCTCTTGCTAATGTTAGAAATTCCCCTCACACACCCCCGCCTTGCAGTGGTCAGGCCAGTGGGGGTTTGTACATTTTCCTTCCTGAAATATTAATTTGACATATAACACTATTTTTCATTTAGTGTTCAGCTGACCGTGATGGTTATTTCAGCTCAAAACAATCTTCAAGGACTCTAGGGGGAAATGTCCTTGGCTGTCCAACTGACATTTTAGGAAAATAAAATGGAAGTGAAAGGCTATAAAAACCCCTCAGAGGTGGCTGTCTCCAGTTCCTGAGAAATGAGAATGGATATGGAGAGAATAAGGACCTTAAACCAATTAGGAAGCCAACACGCAGGGCTCTGTGTGTGTGCGCGCGCACATGTGCGCATGAGCGCGTGCATGTGTGGGTAGGGGTAGAGAGAACAGTAGAGCGAAGTCCTGTGCTCAGTCCCTATAAACAAGGTATGTTACCCATAATTCCACCACTTAGGAGGTAGAGGCAGGAGGATCCAAAGTTCAAGTTGAGTTTAAGACAGCCTAGGCTACATGAGACCCCGTGTAAAAGAAAGAAACGAACCTACTGTCAATGAACTTGGAAGAAACAAGGAGGAACAGGGTTTCATGTAGCTCCACCCACCATGCCCCGCTGGGTTGACACTCCATCCAACTGCATCCTGCAAGCTCAAGGGACAGTTACTGGAAAAACCTTTTAAAAAACCCGGTGGAACAGGCATTTCTCAAATCACTCCTTGGGAAATACATTTTTGGGTCTAGCAAGTAGAAGCGGGACTGTCTGGTTACCATTCCCCGTGGGGTGGGTGGGCAGGTCTGTACCCTTAAAGTATTTGTGTAGGTGTCCCAGCTGGGCTGGCCAAAGGGATGGTAACAAGGGCTGCTGGCTGCTTGGCATTTGCTGTACCCGGAGGACAGAGGAGCGCTGCCAAGGAAGCCCAAACTGTTCCGTGAATGAACACATGATTCACTGAGCAGATTTTAATGAAGGTAGCTTCTAATTGCCGAGGAACAGCATGCCAGACACTCTCAGGTTGATTGAGGAAGCATGGGAGGACAGCCTCTCCACTCCTGGGAGAGTAAATATTTGGAATGGTGCTGGCAGAATGGCTTTCTGTTGAGGAGAGAAAGGGATGGGGATAATTGGTTAGGCAAAGCCCATGGAATTAGGATGTGCTGGTCTGAGTTCCCTTCACTGCGGGGCTTACGAAGAGGAGTCTTAAATAGGTGGACACCTCATTGCAATAGGAATAATGTGGGTTCTGCCCCATCATTCCTCAGTATACATGGAATACATGAATGCTCAAAGCCTTATGTAAGTTGTGTGTTGACATAAAATCTTTGCATTTCCCCCATACTTTTGTTGTTGTTGTTGTTGCATGTGTGTTTATGTGTGTGTATTTGTGGATGTATGCTCAAGTTCAAATGCACGTGAGTATAGAGCACAGCTTTGGGTGTCATGTCTCAGGTGTCCTTCCCATTAATATTTTTGACAGAGTCTTCCACCGGCTTGGAACTCAGCAAGTCCGCCAGGCTGGTTACCCTCAGGGATTCGCCTGTCACCAGCTCTACAAGGGCTTCGCACCGCTCCAGGCTTTCTCTTCTTCTTCCATGAGTTTTGGGGATCGCACTGAGTTCTTTTGTGCTTACACTGGAAGTATTTAAACCAACTGAGCTGTCTCTAATCCCTAATACTAGTATCATTATTATCATTACTATTTGAAACAGAGTCACTCTATATAGCGTTGGTTGGCCTGTAACTCTCTACTTCTGTGGTTTTCAGAGTTCCAAATGCTGCAACCCTTTAATGCACTTCCTCATGTTATGGTGGTGATCCCCCACAACCCAAACAAAAAAAAATTATTTTGTTGCTCCTACTTTATATCTGTAATTCTGCTATTGCTATGGGCTGCAGTGTAAATATCTGATATATGGCCCTTGTGACAAGGTTGTTTGTCCCTCCCCAAAGGGGTTACAGTTCACAGGTTGAGAGTTCCTGCTCTACATGGACCAGGATGGTTTGCAGCCATCCTCCTGCTTCAGTCTCTGTGGTGCTGAAATTATAGGTGTGAATCACCACATCAGCCCTCCCCTATACTTTAGGTTGACAAAAATATCCAAAAGCAGCGTAAAAGCCGCATGAGTAGTTGGCATATTATACTGTTTAAGATCTGATAGCGAGAAAGGGTCTTCCCATACTCAGTGCACATGCAGCCCACCCTACCCGGAGTGTTTTCAATACAAAGTTGGTTGACTCTTGACTGTGGAAACTGAGGACATGGAAGCCATCTCTGCTCACACAGACATTCGAGTTCCCACTTAACTCATTGTTTACCATCTAGAATCCTAGTTTTTTTCTTTGCATAATAGGGCAAGGTATCCACTTCATGGTGGGAGGACTAAAACAAAATCATAGGAGTCTATACTTACAGGGCCATATGACCAGGAGGAGAAACTGATGCAACTAGATTGACGCTTCTAGGATCTTTGGCAATAATAATAATAATAATAATAATAATAATAATAATAATAATAATAATTTTCTTTCTCCTCCTCCTCTTTGATACAAATACATGAATGTTTATTAATACACTATTCATAGTAACTAAGGAGTAGATCCATCTGATATTTTTAAAGAACATTTTGTCAGCATATATTAACAATATATAATAATGTGTTTTATTGTGGCATTTTCAGACATTTGTATCATTACCATATTTGTCCCTCATTGGCCTCTCTTGTCTGTCTCCCACACCTGCTAGTGCCCTTCCTTTTCCAGACCACTCCCCCTCTGCTTTCACATTCTATCTATCTATCTATCTATCTATCTATCTATCTATCTATCTATCTAGGTGACCTGAGTTTCATAGGACTGCTTGTAAGAGCTCGGGTGAGAGGCTATTATCAAGAGCGAGGCACCCTAAGTGTCTCCACTACTGAAGACAATGTCTCTTCCTCACCCAGCAGCTCTTACAGGTCCTCAGGCAGAGGTGGGGCCTTGTGAGTCTCTCTCCTTCCCACAGCATCTCAGGTGAGCCTGAATGCTGCTGCCTATCAGCCTGAAGACAGCTCTCCACAGCATCCACTGCAGGCTCTGCTTCTGCAATGTTCCTGAGCCCTGGGGACATTGATACAGATGTCCTGTTTACTCTCAGCACTTGGAGCATCCTAAGTCTGAACTCTCCACTCCCCACTGTAAACAAGAGCTTGTCTCACCAAAGCCAACAGCACCAGTCTATGAAGACAGGATTTTTTTCTCAATACATTTTTTTTTTGAGATTACAATAGAATTATATCATTTCCCTTTTTCCTTTCTCCATCCAAATTCTCTCATATAACCCCTCCCCTTGCTCTTTTTCAAAGTTGTGGCCTCTCTTTAAATAGTTGTTGTTGGTGGTGGTGGTGTGTATGTGTGTGTGTGCCTAAGTAGATAAATACAACCTGCTCAGTCCATATGACCTTATTTATATGACGTTTCTAGGGATGACCTTTGGTATTAGATGAGCAGTTTGTATGCTCTTCCCTGGGGTGGGCATTTCCCCATCTCTCAGCATTTCTTAGCTGCCTGTAGTTCTTTGTCTAGGATTGAGGTCTCGTCGTCCTCCCCCCCACCCCCGCCCCTTGTAACCCTGTTCACATTAACGTGTCCACTGGTGTCAATCTTGCTCAGGTCATGTCCAGGCAGCCATGTTGGTGAGACTTCATGGGTGTAAGTTCTAACATTTTCTCACTTTCAGGGAGACTGTTCAGGGAAACTTATCTTTGCAACAGACGGAGACATTACAGAAAACCACGCTGATCACCGTGCAGACGGAGACATTACAGAAAACCACGCTGATCACCGTGCAGACGGAGACATTACAGAAAACCACGCTGATCACCGTGCAGACGGAGACATTACAGAAAACCACGCTGATCACCGTGTAGAGTGCTTTTATGCAGAGGGTTTTTGTGGCTATGTTCTTTTTTGGGGGGTCAGACAGGTGTCCCCTTCTATTTGGAACTGGCCCTTACATCTTGATGTGTCTTTTGATAATGGACAATAATAGTCCTACATCTTGGTCTGTTCATTCCTTTCATTTTACATGAGTTGTTTTTTTTTGTTTTGTTTTGTTTTTTTTGTGGATAACATTTTTCTCTTTGGCTATTCTGAATGCTGTTTTGTTTTTTGTTGTATTTTATTTTCAATATAATGCCTATAACGTGCATGCAGTTCTTCATATCTTGCTCAGAACATACCGTGTTGCCTGTGCGTGACGATTCCTATCTCTCAGCCTTCCAGAACATTCCCAGCTTCGTTGTCTGGACTTGGTGGCTGACCTTCCTTACAGCTTCCTGTCCCTTCTAGTTCCTACAATTTGGACATTTGATCTAGATGCCTGGTCACCTTTTCAGTGAGGAGACTTTATAGGAGGTAGGGTTTGGTCACAAAAGTGCATGGCATCTATCTCGGTGGTATGGCAGCTCCTGGCATTCCCTGCTGCGATTTCCATCTCACTGGGATTAGCCAGGAGGTCTCTCTTTTGCAATTAGAAACCCACACACTGGGTTTACTGGATCAAAGGATATATATATATATATATATATATATATATATATTTTTTTTTTTTTTCCCTCAAATTACAGTCCAAGGAAGTCACACCACACCACTGTGCATTCCTGTTTACAACATATAAGAAATGCCCCCTAGAGTATGTCATCTAGAATTCTTCCTGGTGCCCTAGCTAGGTGTGAAGCCCCAGTGTGGCCTTTATATTTCTCTTTTTGTAGCTGCGCTTCTGTCTCCTTTACAACTCTGGTCCCTGTCAGAAGCTGGCAGCATAGGCTTGAGAAGCAATGAAGGACAGAGCAGAAGGCTAAAGGAGTATCCAAGGAGACGGGCGGGGGCAGGGTGACATCCTAGGTGGCAAAGTCCTTCCCACCACAATTGGGAACAAAAGGCCAGCATAGCCAGCTCTAACTACCAGCACATCCAGAAGTATTCATGCCTGGTTGTCATTTCCTCCCAGCACCGCCTCACCGTCTTCTTCCTTGCCCTTTAAATGTCACGTTAAATAAACTAGTATGTTGCACTGTGCTATGCAGGGCTCCCAGAAAGGAACAGAGAGGCTCCTTCCCAGGCTGGAGCAGTTGCCTCTGGATCTGGTCACATGGGACCTCGGACAGGGTTTATTTACAACCAAGGGAAGACCCTGCCGCCAACCCACGCTCAAAGCCTGAGGCAGCAACTCAGCAACTTAGCAGGGGTATGCTTTCGTGGGAGATGTATCGGAAGGCGAAGCTTCTCTGTAGTGGCCCTCAGCATCAAAGTTCTCTTTGGAACGGTGTCCTCTGTGGTCAGAGGAGCTGTCATGGCTGAAAGGTTCTACCAGCGAGGTTCAGAAACTTCGGAAACCTGTTCAATGGAGACATTCAGTGTTAATTCCGTGAAGATTTTATTTCTAATTTCCAAACTGAATATTGCCATTGTTAGTGTTAGTTCAGAGCAGCTTGGAGAGTAAAGTTAACATGCCATATGGATAAATGTGTATTGAGACCTTATAGTGTGCATGGGTGTCTGCACATCTCATGATGATCTTGTTAGTAATAGAAAATTAATAAAGGGGGGGAGCTAAGATGGAGGAGGGATGGAGGGAGGTGGGCCTGGGGTAAGATGTAGCCCCCTCTCCAGCCACATTATTTAACATCTCCATCATTATGGACTCTTGATTTCAACCCCCCTTAATGTCCTATCGCTGTACAGCCACGTGTGGGAGGGGTTAGCATCAACAGATGAAGCTAGGGAACGAGAACACCTTAGACAGCGTTCTGAGGTCTGAACACTGGTAGATACAGTTCACTTGCATTTCACAGAAACGTCAGTGTTAGTAAACACTTCATGGTTGGACATGATCACCTAGAGATATGTGACATTCTAGGTCAGTGCGCGTCAAAAGACAAGAGCTTATGTCTAGATTCTAAGCACTGCAGGAACAGAGCCTTGGTATAGAGCATAGAGCCCCAGTCTTCCACCACCTAAGGAAGAGGTGGTCCTTCCCGAGGACATAACAAGATGGGCAGTTATGGGGTCAATACCTTACTCCTTCATGTGGTCTCTGAGGAAGTCTCAGCGAGGGGAGGGGTCCTCTTGACCGTTAGTCTAGGACTCCAGGAGGAGGCAAATTCTCTGCTAATTTCTCTTTCTGATATTACTTCTGCCATTTGACAAAATGGAAAAAAAAAGTCTGTGTTTTGTTTCTCTTTGTTTTGGAATGGAGTCTTGCCATGCAACCCAGGCTTGCCCTGAATTTCCAATATCCCTGCTTCAGCCTCCCCAGTGCTGGAATCTGTGCCGCCACCATGCCTGCCTTGATGTTTTTAATAAAATAAACCATAATTGCTGTATATGGACACACAAGATCAACAAATTGTTTTTTCAAACTCCCCATTTTATAGCAGGTTTTCCAGCGTCGATCTGAGTGTACCTCTTTTGTCTCTCTTCTGGGCTTTGTCATCCAGGTCCAGTTACAGTTCACTGCTGAGTTCAAGCCTCTGTCTGGTTTCTTGTTTTTGTTTTTTACCCCTTAAGGTTTTTATTTTTTTAATTTATTCACTTTTTACATGTCAGTCCACTATAGCTGTCCTCAGAAACACCAGAAAAGGGCATCGGATCACCACGTGGTTTCTGGGAATTGAACTCAGGACCTCTGGAAGAGCAGTCAGTGTTCTTAACTGCTGAGCCATCATCTCCAGCCCTCCCATACCACCCCCTTAAGTTTCTAAAGGAAAGGAGCAAACTTGACTTCTCTGGAAGGACACACTTTGTCATGTGTTGCAGTGGCTTGTTGAAGAGGTGCGGCCTGGACTCCACATGTCTTTAGTTTATTTCTCTTAGTCTGTTAAGGTTGTGGGATATATAAAATTGCATGTGCAAAGTGCATGTACACAGTACCTGCCCAGTGTCCATGCAACACAACATGAACTGTTACCACTGTCCTTCCCTTTGCAAGTTGTTCTGGGTCCCAAATGCTGGGCTCTAAACTCAACAAGAGCCACCAACAGCCAGTAATTTAAGGTCTACTATAGCTACTTATATGGAATAACCAATGGGGAATAGAAGAGAAAATGATGAAGTTAAGATATATGTGTTCTGCTAAAAGGATGTCGAATATATTATATCAAAAGAAAAGGAGGTAGGGAGGGAGCGGAGACCAGAGGCGGGAAGGAGAGAAGGAAGGGGCTGGAAAGAGGAGAGGAGGAGGAAAGAGGATTACATTGTATCAACTAGATGCTATCAGATTATGTTATATTGCATCAACTAGATGCCATCAGATTGTGCTACATTGTATCAACTAGATGCCATCAGATTATGTTACATTGTATCAACTAGATGCCATCGGATTGCAACCCTTACTCTGATTTAAACATGACTGTGTTTTAAGCAGCTTACTGAGTACCCCTGAGAATCAATGTTAGCATCATGGGGGACCTTCAAATTTCTAACCAAAGAGGAGCCAGGTCCCTCTAAGCACTCAAGAGAAAGCATTAATCTATCCCATCACCTCGTGAATGGGAGTGTCAATCATTTTAAATGATTTATTAACAATGAAGGTGTAAGAGCAGCTGCGCATCCATATTCTGTGGTTGCTTTGCTACTTGTAATCAGGGTTTCTATTGCTGTAATGAAATGCCATGACCAAAAAGCAAGTTGGGGAGGAAAGGGTTTATTAGACTTATGCTTTCGTGTTGGTGTTCATCACTAGGGGAACTCACATGGGCAGGAACCTGATGAATGTGACATCAGGAGCTGATGCACAGGCCATGGAGGGATGCCGCTTACTGGCTTGCTCCCCATGGCTTGCTCAGCCTGCTTTCTTATAGAACTCAGAACTACCAGTCTAAAGGTGGCACCACCCACAGTGACTTGGCACCTCCCCCACTGATCACTAATTGAGAAGATGCCTTAACAGCTGGGTCTCATGGAGGCATTTCCTCAATGGAGGCACCTTCCTCTCTGATGACACTAGCTTGTTTTTCAAGTTGACACACAAAACCCAGCCAGTACGCTAAAGATACTGAATTTTAAGAAAGGCAATGCTAACTAAATTCTATGGTATTGATTTTAAAGTTAAGGACACGAGTTTCTTTGTTGGAGAATCTTTAGTCTTCACAGGTCTTCCAGGCCTGTGCCACGGGGCACAGATGAGACTCATTCATATTATCTGTAATCTCCAAACATGTATGTGTGTTTTTCAGAGGGCCAGTGTTTAGGCATTTTTTTTTTTAATTTCTTCTTCTCTCACACAATGCATCCCAACTGCAACTCCACACAGTCCCTCCCCTCCAGCTCTCCCCTCTCCCCCCTCCCCCAGATCCACTGTTCTTCCATAGGCCTCCCAGGGATATCGGCTGAACATAGCATAACAAGATGCAATAAGACTAGGCACAAACCCTCATGTCAAGGCTGGATCAGGCAATCCAGTAGGAGGAAAAGGGTCCCAAGAGCAGGCAAGAGAGTCAGGGACACTCCCACCTCACTGTTAGGAGTCCTACACATAATCCAAGCTGAACAACTACAGCACAAATGCAGAAGACCAAGCACAGACCCATGCAGGCTCAATGATTGCCACTTGAGTCTCTGCGAGCCCCTGCTTAGTCCATTCTGTGGGCCATGTTTTCCTGGTGTCCTGGATTCCCTGGCTCCTGCAATCCTTCCTCCCCCTTCCACAGGGTTCCCTGAGCTCTGACTAACGATTTGCTCTGGGTCTCTGCATCTGTTATCATCAGCTGTCTGAAGAAGCATCTCTGGTGAGAATAGGGCTAGGCACTGATCTATGAGTACAGCAGGAGAAGGTGACGGGGTAAGTTTGAGCGGGATGATAAAGAACTCACATCTTTGTCCCCAAATCTCTCTCCCCTGGTACCTGAAGCTGTCATATTACCCAGGCCCATGTGCCTGAGTTTGGATCCCCATGTGGGAAGGACATTGAACACTTTGTTGAAAGAAAAATTCCCAGAAGATCTCTCAGCAACAAGTTTCCAATTACTTTACCAAATTCCAGGAATCTTGCTTCAAAAACAGCAGGAAGAAATATATTTATATTCTCTCTCTCTCTCTCTCTCTCTCTCTCTCTCTCTCTCTCTCACACACACACACACACACACACACACACACACACACACACATACACAGAGAGAGAGAATATGCGTGTATGTGTATGCAGGCACACGTAGGTACATGTGGAGGTCAGAGGTCAATATCTATATCTTCCCCCACTGCTCTCCAGTTTACTTTTTGAGATAGAATTTCTTACTGAAATCTGGAGCCAATTTGGCTAGACAGGATGGCCACAAATGCCCAAGATTCTCTTGTCTTCACCTCCCCAGTGGTGAGATTTCTGGTGTGCCAGCATACCTGGCTTTTTATGTGGGTGCCCATGCTTGCAAGGTGAGCACTTTATTGACTGAGCTATCTCCTCTATCACCAGAAGAAGTAAGTTTTGATGGAGATATGCTAAAGGAGATACATATATGAAGCCGCCACACAGTCGTTTCTTCACGCTGCCAACATTTATTGAGCACCTACTATGCGCCACCACTTGGAAACAAGCTTATAGTCTAGTGAAGGGGATGCCTGCAGAGCATCCATGAAGCACAGTGGACCACATTCAGGGTGTGTTATCCTCAGAGATGGTGATCTGGTGAAGGGGATGCCTGCAGAGCATCTATGAAGCACAGTGGACCACATTCAGGGTGTGTTATCCTCAGACATGGTGGTCTGGGAGGGAGGGAAGTTGAAAGAACTGCTTCCTGGAAGAAGTGATAGGACTGATTCCTGAACCCGCCTGGTCCACAGGAACCTGTCTTGTACTCTCTAAACTCCATCCTCTGATCTTTCCCGTTTTATCAATTACTTGGATACATATATCAAAGGTACACCTATCATAGTCAGAGGCACAGAGAGACAGGGGTTATTTTGGACAGTGGCAGAAGGAGGGCTCTGGAAGATCTTCACCAAGTCCCAGGGAGACAGCTCAGCGGGTAAGGGTGTTTGTTGTGCCTGAGTTTGGATCCCCAGTGTCCACATAAAAGCTGGGCATAGCTGTACATGCTTCCAACCCCAGTAAAGCAGGTGGAGATCCTGGGAGCTCGGTGTATAGACAGCCTAGCCAAAACAGCAACTTTTAGGTATGGTGAGAATCCCTGCCCCAAGATAATAAGGAAGCTGGAGCATGGAAAGGGAAGATGCCTGATATCTCCCCTGACTTCTGTATGTACCCCTACATGTACCCCTACATACATGCATACACATATACATATATACATATACTCATGCACTCCCACATATATACCATACACATATATATACTTCATACATACATACATACATACATACATATATACAAACACATGTGCAAACCCCCAAACACATACATACATATATACATATACACACATATGCATACATATACATGCACATACATACATACTCATTTACATACAATTACATGCACATGCACCCCTACATACACATATACACACATACATACATACATACACATGTACACATTCACACACATATACATCCACATGCATCCACATGCACCCCCACATATACACATATACACATACACCCACACATCCATATATACATACACACAACACACACACATACACACACACACACACACACACACACACACACACACACACACACACACCAGAAAGGGTAGAGGAATGTGCACAATCTAACACAGTAAAGCCTAATACAGAGCCACAAAAGGCCTCCTGCTTATGTTTTAAAAATAAACAAGTGGACACAGCATTACCCCAATCATCTCCAAAAAGCCCGACAGGGAATGAGAGATGAAAAACAATTTTTTAAAATATGTTTTAGCTCAGAAGTTAGGAAACTATGGCTCCTGAAGCAAATTCAGCCAGTGGCCTGCTCTTTGTAAACAAAATCTCTCATCTTGTCTAAGGCTACCTTCAAGCTTTGTCAGCTGAGCCTAGCAGCTGCAACTGAGACCATGTGCACTACAAAGCCTAGGGCCTTTTGTGGCTGTATTTGTTCCCTGCCTTCAGGCCACTGCAGTCCCAGCAGGACACAAGAGCTGTGACACGCACATTTAAAGGAACAGTTCTCTATTACACGAGCACACATGCTGAAAGTCATTTGTGAATTGGTGAGTGAACAGAGAAGCAGAAACAGAAAGGAGTGCCTTGTTCTGGTTTTTATGAGCCAGAGCAGACCAGAGAGAGTCCTAGGCTCAGTTCTTGGGATATAGTTTGGCAAGAATCCTGGCCACTGGGCTGTGTGTGGGAAGGGTGCAAGTGGTCCTGGGATAAGGAGAGAGATAAAGATGGTTAGTCCAAGCAAGCAGACTCCCATGACCATCAGGGTCACAATTCTGCTGCTGAGTCATGTGTAGCGGGCTTCCTTCCCCATCCCAGTCTCCAAGGATAGGCAGTATTACGGTGCCTGGTTTGCAAATGAAGAATCTGAAGCACAGGAAGATTCAATTGCCTGAAATCACAAAGCCGGGACTCGCTCCATGCATTCTGCCCCGGGAGCCCACACGCTTAATTGTATATCGTTCATGGTCAGCCGTCATTTCATTCGAAGTGAGTCACCCTGTTTTCCTCTGATTCCAACAGATGGAGCAGCAGGCAGAGGGGAGAGAGAAACAGACTCTGGTGCCCTGCCAAAAAGACCTTTCCAACACCCAGTGATGGAGTGGCTGGTTTTGGATGGGCTTTAGAAAGCTTGACTAATATGTGTTTAAGCAGGAGCCAAGACACTTGACCAAGGTTTCAGAGAGAGAATATTCCCGAATGGGCAAGAACAGATGGTCTCTAAGATGTCTTCCATCTTTTGATTCTGTCATGGTCTGAGACTTGGAGGGGAGCTTCCTAGGGTGACCTCATGGCCATTAGCGAGGAGAAGCAAGGCGGGAGAGGAGAGAGAAAATACAGCCATACCCAACTATTCTGTTTATGTCTTGGGGTGCTGAAGATCCAAGCCAGAGTCTGCAGGGATGGATTCCTTCTGCTAGCACCCCTGAAAGTCTCTATTACCATACAGGGATGGATTCCTTCTGCTAGCACCCCTGAAAGTCTCTATTACCTTACAGGGATGGATTCCTTCTGCTAGCACACCTGAAAGTCTCTATTACCTTACAGGGATAGTTTCCTTCTGCTAGCACCCCTGAAAGTCTCTATTACCTTACAGGGATGGATTCCTTCTGCTAGCACCCCTGAAAGTCTCCATTACCTTACAGGGATGGATTCCTTCTGCTAGCACCCCTGAAAGTCTCCATTACCTTACAATTATATAATCAAGTTAGGAATCTGTCTGTGAATTAGCCCATTGATGAAGGCAGAGCTCCCAGCATCCAATCAACTCCCAGTGACTTCAGGAGCCAGCCGGGGACCGAGACTTTAACACATAAGTCATCTGGTAGACACTTATACCCAAACCACAATTGAGCGCTGGATAATTTCAAAAGTCCCCTTTCCTTTCCCTCCACTTTTTCCACCATGATTCTTAATGTATCCCCCTTGCTGTGCTGGAAATCATTTTATTACTAGAAGTTAATGGCGGTGGTTGTCGATATAATATTCTCGTTTTGTCAGGTGACAATTTATGGGGCCCGATTCTCCTGCTTCAAAGAACCAGGCTCTGAGGTAAGAGGTTCCCTGATGTCCCATAAACTCCTACAGACTAATCAAGCTGTATACCTGTGTTCTTTCACACAGTCCTACCTGAGGGGATAACAATAATGCACCGCTCAAAAGATATGGCTCCTTCCTGTTTAGGCATCAAACTGTAAGAATGCCTCAATTTCTGTACTTTCTATAGAAGCAAGGTTAAGCTATAGACAAGTGTGTGTGTGTGTGTGCTGAGGATTGAATCTGGGGCCTTGTACATGTCGGGCAGGTATTCTGCCACTCACAGGTATACCCAACTATTCTGTTTATGTCTTGGGGTGCTGAAGATCCAAGCCAGAGCCTCAAGCATGGTAGACAAGCACTCTACCATCTGAGCTCTATCCCCAGGTATACCAGCCGTTTCTGCATAGGAATTTCCCCAGTAGATAAGGCGGCAACTTGTTAATAGGACCAAAGCCAGCACACAGTAGGTTCTTAATACATATTTGTTCAAGATATAGGATCAATCAGGATTTATTGACTTTGAGGGAAGAGAGGTGTCAAACTAACTTATTTCTTTTTTTTTTTTTTGTTCTAATAGCAACTCGTCCTGTTTGATATTTTTTCTTGCCAGTAACCAGACAAATAGAACTCTTTAAATGGATTACTCTCCTGAGAAGTGGAAAAAAAAATCTTCATAAGAAAAACTTATTATTTAGCCAAACATTATGTTCCCAGCCTGCTTTAATTCTAGATCTATCCTTCCTCCACAGACAGACAAAGAGTTGCCAATCCAATGAGAGCAGGAATTGTTAAATGGTCGATTCACTCCCTAGAGGAGGGTGCAGGCTTTTGTGTCTAAGGAGACCACTTATTC
The DNA here is from genome assembly GCA_902729485.2 of Mus minutoides. NCBI lineage: Eukaryota > Metazoa > Chordata > Mammalia > Rodentia > Muridae > Mus > Mus minutoides. The sequence goes on from LR751034.1 coordinate 132,096, forward strand.
ATTGTGTACAAGGACAGAGTGTTCCCTGTCTGGCTTGTTTACTGTGCGTTTTAATGAGCTGCCAGGCCTCTCACGGCAGCCACGGCTCCAAAGGTGGAGATAGGTAACCAGAGTTACCCCGGTGGCTCAAGAACTGTTTCTAATTCTATACTTCCCCTCTACCCTCTTTATGCTCAAGGATTTCATTCCTAATACAAAAATGATAAAACTCTCAGAAGGCAAAGGGCCCCAGGGACAGGCCAGGTGGCAGCTAGCTTCTCGAGAGCAAGGGCATTGACTACTTGGTCATGTGCTCCGGCACTAAATGATACCTCACACACAGGAGGGATGAGAGAAGGGGATGACCCCTTCCTAAGTCATACACACTTGTCATGATGTCTCCAGATCCTATGTATCCTTAAGCCTTGTGGGGATCTATCTTGAGGTAATATTCAAAATACTGGTCTGAAACTAGAGCAGGGGCGCTAACCATTTAGCAAGTCAGCCATTGAGTGGAGCAGGATGAACACTGAAGAATTTCTATGTGGTGGGTGTTAACTGTTTGATTCCTTCTTCATGTGGTGTGCACGGGGATAGTAAGAGAATGTTTTGGGGGAGATGTGGCAGGGGATTTGAACAGGGATGGTTTACTAGCTGGAACAGAAGTGTTTAAATAATCAAGTAGTAGCCACCAACAAGGGTGTCAATTTCATTATCAAAACCACCAAGACATCACATAGTTGAATGCAGCCAGAGTTCACCCACCTCCACCAAGTGGAAATAGCATCCCCCCCCCCATCTATGACCACCGTGAATATATAAAATAGAGCAAGCTGGGAAGATGGTTCCTACAGTATAGTTGTCTTGTTTTTTTTTTTTTAATGTCTCCGAATGCCCAAATAAGAAATGATAGATCACCCAGAGGCTAACCCAAAACCAATGATCACATGAACCACTGAGCAAGAATAAGGCATCCCAGGGGCTCCCAATCATCGAAGACTGGGGAGTATCAGCGACTGTGTAGGAGGACGCAGAGGGAGGGGCTGCCTGAGAACATGGGTGTCCTCAGTAGCACGCAGGTACTCACCAAGAATCCATGCAGAGGCAGTCTAGGTACAGGAGCTGTGAGTGCAAGATTTGCTATCTGTAAAAGCAGACGAATGGACTAGGTCTGTAGGGCGAGAGAAAGACGAGAAGTTAAAGACACTGAAACGGTCAGGTCCTGCTATCATCAGCTGCCTAGGGTCCTCTTGTTCTATTTGTGTAGAATTCTGATAGTTAAGGAGTGACTCTTCCAGGCTGACAGTGCCAAAGGCTTATGGATTGGGTTCGCCGGCTCAGAGGCTTATAGAACCAAGCCCTGAGAACTAGAGGCTTATGGCTAAGGCTTTAGAAGCTAGAGATTTATAGCTCTGGGAGCTTAGGGTAGAGGCTTATTTCTCTGGCTCTGATCACCAGCTGCCTGGCGCTTGGCAGCTTACATAACCCTTGGCCCTTAGCAACAACTTGAAACAACCTCAGTCAGTGCCATGTGATATTATAGATCCCAAACTTTGGATGTCGGGATCCTGGGTCCCTAACAGCAGCTAGAATGTCAGGTCTTGGGGCTTAGGGTTCCTTAAGGCCTGGAAACTCCGTGGAGGTCTTCCAGCGACTAGGACCCAGTCTATCGAGTTTGGCTCTTCGCAGATTTCTGCTTCCCCCACTTTCAGCTCTGCATCTTCTCTTGCCTGTACCTTCCGTCCTCTGCCATCCCTCTCCGCTTCCCGCTGCTACTGCCACTGCTACAGTGTTGGCCATCTCCTCATTGTGTTTCCAGATCAGCTTACACCACCTATATGTAATAAAGATTACAACTAGATCACTCCGAGAAGATTTTTATTGACAGTAAGGTTGCAATACCAGCAGGCAGGACCCACAGAAGGATGTCCCGATTGACTTGAAAAATATAGGAAACAACACAGCTGTAGAGCCAGAAGGGGTGTGGCATGCAAATGTGGGAGATTGTAATTTCCATCAATCGCAGAAAAGCTGTTTCACAAAAACCAATCACAAGCCTCCAACAGGAACCAATGATAAACCTGGCTTAGGAACAGCACCCTATCTGTCAATTGCAAGCCGTTCACTGAGACACCAGGGAGCACCCTTTCTCCTTTGGTCCTTGTAGAAAATTAAATGCAGGGACAGGAGCGCTCTGTGAAGCAGATGTAGACAGGGTCATCATGAGGTCACCAAGACATGTTTGTCAGGACTTTGGTTTCAGGTGCTGGGTACTGGAGCAGACCAGAGCGGTCCTTACTGGAACAGACCTCCTGTGGTTGAAGCTGCGGTTTCAGCAGCCAACCTTGGTAGCCAAGGTCACTGCTTCTGGGGTAGAGCTTTCTCCAGGCACCCAAGAAGTTTGCAAAGAAGTTGGGCTTCCATCATGACAGTCTAGCCAGATGACAAAAGAGGGGCTGCCTAGTTATGGGCAGGAGGAAAGAAGAGAAGGCCATGGTGGGTGTATGTGGTAGAAAGCGAGAAGGCCAGGGGATCTCAGAAAGCAAGCTGCCTTATTAAAAAACCCACATGAACATCAGAAAAAAAAAAAGTTTCCATGAAGGTAGGAAAGCTACCGTAGATGATGCTTCTTTCTGAAATTTCAGAAAGATGAATTTTCCATAAACTAATAACAAGTATCAAGATCAAGTCCTGTAGTTATTTTAAGGGGAAAAACAGAACAGAGTAGCATCTGTGGAGACAATGAAATCAGACAAAAAATATGCAGTCAGAACCGATCAAGACTATGAAAGAATAACTCTTTGTATCTTTTTACTTTTCCTGTATATTCCTTAATTATGTTCACATCCTTATAGTCTCCTATGGGCCAAGCATTCAAGCACATGAATCTATGGGAGCCAAACCTATTCAAACCACCACACAAACTATTATTAATGTTCAAGAACTAGGGTTGTGCTGGCTAGATTTATGTCAACTTGACACAAACTGGAGTCATCTGAGAGGAGGGAACCTCAGTTGAGAAAATGCCTCTATGAGATCCGGCTGTAGGCAAGCATTTTTTAAATTAGTGATCAGTGGGGGAGGGTCCAGCCCATGATGGGTGGGGCCATCTTGAGCTGGTTGGTGGTCTTGGGTTCTACCAGAAAGCAGAATGAGCAAGCCATGAGGAGCAAGCCAGTAAGCAGCACCCTTCCATGGCCTCAGCATTAGCTCCAGCCTTCGGGTTCCTGCCCTGCTTGAGTTCCTGTCCTGACTTCCTTCAAGGATGAACAGTAATATGAAAGTATAAGATGTATAAACACGTCCCTCCTCAACTTACTTTTGGTCATGGTGTTTCATTGTAGCCATAGAAACCCTGACTGTGACAAGGGTTATGTTCCTGGGAACCTTTCCAGAAGGTTCTGCGAGAGAACAGGCTTCAGACAAGACAAGCTGGAAGTGTGAATTAAAAATATAGAAACTGGGGCTGTGGAGATTGCTCAGACGTCAAGAACACTTGCTGCTCTTGCAGAGGATCCAGATTTGGTTCCTAGTGCCCCACATCAGGCATTTCACAATTGCCTGTAACTCCAGAACCAGGGAGATATGCAACCTTTGCCCCCCTGCCCCCAGACACTATACTCGTGCATATACCCACATGCAGATGCCCACATACACGTAATTATACAAAGGAACACAACTAGACCTTTTACAATAAAGGTATTTTTGAAGCCTAAATGAGTGTTAAAATGAAGATTGTCATATGTGATGGCTAAGGAACCCATTAGTTAGGTATCGAGCTGGTGACAATGACAGGACAAAATAGGAAGGGTACATACAAAAATGCTCTTAAATATTCTCAGATATAACACTTGGAAGCATTAGTATTGCTCTTTTGAGACAGCTGTGAGATAAAGCAAATGAATAATTGTAGTATATTCTAATTCTGCCAACACACTAACCCATGTTATAAAAAATGAAGATTTTTCATTTGTTAGAAAGAAGTGTAACTATAATTCAGAAGAGGTAAAAATATGAGCAAATATACATTAGAGCTAGAATCAGTAATGTCACGTATATCAAATAAGACTACTTATAGATCATGTACGTCATGATACAATATATGGCTGAAAATACACATGAATTCTTTGTATGAAAAAATAGTCTCTTTTTTTTATAACTCACACATTTTCATAACAGTGAAATTTTCATAAGTCCAATACTCATAGCAGCTATGATACTTTGAATTTCTACACAGTACAATACGGCCAGTGACTGGAATTGAGAGATCTGTGTGAGCTGGTGGCTATAGGTCCAACAGGGATCCCATGATGAGAGACTCTTCATGGCTGTTAACTGTGGTCTCGTTACCTTGAAAGGGTTAGCAAAGGCTGTGCGTTGACTGTGCTGTGTGTGGCTGCCGTCCTGATTCCCAAGCACTGGCTGTCTAGCTGATGGTGAAGGGCTTGCTTTGAGATGCTATCCATGCTGCTATTTTTATGTCATACCAGTTCAAAACTACTCCTGAAGGAAAAAGGCACGCAATCTGAGAGGCTGAAGAGTTGGCTCAGTTGGCAAAGTGCCTCCCACACGAGCCCGGGGACCAGGGTTTGGATCCCCAGCATTCAAGTAAAAAGCTTGGCCCAGCAGCATCTGTAACCCCAGAGCTGGCATCGAAGGATAGAGAAACAAGGCAAGCTCCAGGGTCAGTGGGATGCTCTCTGAGGAAATAGGGTGGAGAGCAACTGAGGTGGATGCCTGACATTAACCTCTGGTCTCTACATGGAGGCTAATATACATTCATGCACACGCACAAAGATGTACATGTACTACACACACACACACACACACACACACACACACACACACACACATGTAATCACTAAATACTGCTTTCTCACTGGAGGATTTTGGAAATTATATAGAAAGGGAATCTAGACGCCTTATCAAAGACCCCATTTGAACAGAAAACTTATAAATGCTGGACCACAAGTCTGGCCGGCTTTCTGAACGGCACTGAGTATGTGGTTAGATGGACAGTCAGAAGCTGTCCCGTGTTTATTGTCTGGCTTGCTGGCATCTTTAGTCCTTTCTTCTTCAGTGTTGTCCTGCTGTTTCTTGGATTGGAATGTCCCTCATGGGCCCACATGCTGAAGGCCAGCTTCCTACCCTGTGGGGCTATTGGGAGGTGGTGGAACCTTCAGAAGGTGGAACCTAGTGGTGAAACATTGCCTGGAGTGTGCCCTGGATGGAGATATTGGTACCTCAGCCCCTTCCTGCCTGTGTTTCTCAGCAGAGATGAATGAGATGACCTGTCATTCAATTATCTATCACCATGGAGCAAGCCCAAGACAAACAACTTAAAAGGGGGAATTATTTTGTCCTAATGTCTGCCCACAGTCCTTGGTCTCATTCCTTCTAGGGAGGTTCAGAGGAAATCATCACAGTGGTGGAAATGTGTGGCAGAGGCTGCTCATCTCATGGAGACAGACAGAGGAAGAAAATGGGAGACAAGATGTATCTTCAAAGGTGCATGTCCAGCTCCCAACTCTCCCAAGTCAGCCCTCATCTCCCAGTGTTTATATTACCTTCCAATAATACTACCGTATTAAGAACCATCAATGGACTAATCTGTTCATGAAACCGGAGTCCTCCCGGCCAATCACAGAAGCTTATCAGCTGCCAAACAAGGCTCAAGCACATGGTTTGCAGGGGTTGGGTCATAGCTGGGACACAGTAAGGCTTCCTCTACCATGTGTCCCTGCATGATGTGAAGCTGTAGGTCTCAGTCTTCCTCATGCTGTGATCCTTTAATACAGCTCCTCATGTTGTGGTGACCCCCCAACAATAAAATTACTTTCGTTGCTACTTTATAGCTGTAATTTTGCTACTATGATGAATCATAATGTAAGCATCGTATATACAAGATATCTGATATGGGATCCCAGAAGGGGTCATAACCCATGGGTTGATGTATGGAACCACAGGCTCCTAAATAATGAGGTCAAGAACCGTGGATTAAATGCTTTGCAACCGTTAGCCAAAGTAAACATTATTATCTTATAAGTTGATTGCCTATGGTATTCTGTCACAGCAATGGGGAATTATTAACTTACCTTTATGAAATCTTTTTATTTCACCACTTACTTCTGATTGCTTGGATATTAGTTTTTAAGGAGGATGTGTTGTTGTCTTACTTCACCAAGGCTTCCTCTGCATATGGCTGGTTGTGATAATTTTGGATCATTTCTCTTCCCTAAGCTCTGTAGAGACCGTTGCATCGTCCTCTGGCACGGAGGTTACTAGGACATGTTTATAACAAGCTTGACTTGATTCGCTCCCACCCCAACCCCCACCCCAAGAAGACCTGTCTCCATTGCACAGATGTCAGAATAAAACTCTTCCCATCAAATCTAGCAACAAAGCCAGGCAACATCTTAATGTTCATTCGAAGTCTGTGTAATGGTTTCTCTTCATTGTCAACTGGACTGGAACTTAGAGGCACCTGGGAGACTGTGACTGTGAGGACATGGCTGGAGACATTTAACTGGTGAATGAAGGTTCAGATGGGATGTGGTGGCAGCATCGTATGGGGTGGGGTCCCAGACTATTGACAGCAGAGAGCAGGGCTCCAACATTCATCAATCCCTGCCTCTTGACTATGGACTCAATTTGACCAGAGGCCTCAGGCTCTTCCTACCACAGTGAGAGTGGCTCCTACCAGCCCCCACCCCGTTTCCTAACATGCCAGGTCATATATTTTCATTAAACTGTGACCCAAAATAAATGCTTCTTCCCTTCATTTGTTTCCAACAGGTATTTTGTCACAACAACAAAAGTAACCAGACAGCCTGTTTCTCTTGGTATATAGATACGTCTCTGTGGGTTTAGTTTTTTTTCATTTTAGGAAAATGTATCATGTGCCTGAATACATATTTTATTACATTTATTGGATCCTCTACACCAATTAACTATACCAATTACCCGTGCGTTTGATTATCTCTTGCTCCTCTCTTACTACATCTTATTATCTTCTCCCTAATTGCGCGACTCCTTCTGTGTCTTCCCTTTGTACACGCCATAATTATCTCAAAGCCTTTTATCCCTGCCATTAATTCAATTCCAGTCATGTATTTCCTGTCATTTGGCATTTTTAATTCAAGGATTAGATCTATCAGTGTTGTTTCAGGGTGTCCTTAGCTGCAAATCCTCCCTTTTCGTTCAGCCATTTTACCAAGGCAGTTTTGATGTCTTTACACTGCAGAGAACTCCGTGAGGACTTCCTGTTTCCTAGGGTCATGCTTCCTGATAGAACCAGTTTCTTCACAGCTCCTGAGCTCTCTTCCCCTCCCTCCATCCATTTCCAACATGCTGTGTTCACATGGTCACCATGTAAGTCCTTTTCAGAGATCAGCCCCCACTGGAGGTCTTACACAGTTAGTGCCTCTTATTGAAGTCACCATACCCTCTTCCCACCTTGTTTAGAGTAAGTTTACTGTCCTTTCAGCTATGGTTTTAGCTCAATTAATTGTAGATTTGCAAAAAGGATTCTTCGTCCTCCATCTTTACCCTGAAACCTCAGAATGATTTTCTAAAATGTGCATCTTATCACACCACATTCTGCCCTTTGATGTCTTTTGAACCATCTTTAGAAAATAGGTCTAAAATTTTTTGCTTTTAAAAGTCTTACCTTACATCCAAGATCCTTTATTATTTGACCCACATCCTTCCTATGTTGTGAGTCTCTCTTTATTCTCTACTTTATTTACTAAGCCAATACAGGAGTGTGTTGCTGAGCCTAGATATGACCTTAGAACCCCTTCCCTCCAGAGGCCTGCAGGCAGCATAGAGGCCATCAGGGCTGTAGTTAAACACACCCTTTTAAACGTAATTCTAGCATTTTCCTCTCTGTGAAGCTTAGCTAGAGCACTCCCCCTCTTTCTTCCCTCATGCACGTTGGCATTCTCTCTCTCTCTTTCTTTTTGTTTTTTTGAGACAGGTTTGTGTAGCCCTGGCTACTGGAACTCACTCTGTAGACCAGGCTGGCCTCGAACTCAGAAATTCACCTGCCTTTGCCTCCCAATTGCTGGGATTAAAGGCATGCACCACCATGCCCGGCTCAGCTTTCCCTCTCTTGTGCTTTTTTGTCAAAGCATTTATCATGCTGAGCTGTAATTGGTTTTCACGGTGTCTGGTAATGAATTTTGGAGCCAGTCTACCTAGGTTTGGAACTTATCTCCCACATTGCTGTCTGTATGACTTTAGATGACATTATGCAACCTTTCTGTCTGCTGGTGGGAATTCATAGTTAACGTATGCAAAGTTCCGTTGAGCACATGCTCAGTAAAGGTTGTGTATTGCCTCAGAAAGGGCATTCATTCTAAATGGCTGTAGTAATGGCCTCATAGGATACAGGAGCTATCCATGGTGCTAAACCCTGCTTCCTACCACTGGACAGCAGTCCCACATCTGGTCACATGCTTAGTTCCATGTAGAGCAAATCCACGCTTGTATCTTTCCAGATGTGGTAAGGAACATGGAAACTATTTCTCTATTTCTATAGCCACCATCCTGATTTTGTCTTGCTTACCTCATGGGTGCCATTCTGTGTGACTAAGTTTAGCCTCCTGACTTGTCTGCCGATCTCCAGATCTTTTAATCACCTGCAATCACATCACTGTCCTCCAAGTCTTTATATCAGGGCATATCTCTACTTACAACTCATAATAGGTCCTCAGAAAGGGTAGAGAGAACTTAAATGGTCTCATGAGGGGTTGGTTAAATGACTGTCATTGTGGTATGTATAGTCAGAAGACAATTAAGGTAGCATAGAAACCCATAGGCTGAGAGAATACAGTAAGGTTTGAACATCTTTCATTCATTTACCTAACATATATAGAGGACACACTTTTTGTAATAGTTCCCAGAGGAGCTATTATTAGTATATTAGTATATAGAATTACATTAGTCTAATTCTTTCTTTAAAGAAGCTCAGAGCCAGCAGGAGAGACAGCCATTAAACAGACTGCACAAAGCATGCATTTCAAAGACTAGGATGAAATATGTATTTGATTACTTTAATCTTACTGCATTAAAATACCCAGGCAAAACCACTCTAAGGGAGAAAGGATCTGTCTTGGCTCACAGCTTGAGCACCCAAATCTATCACGGCAGGGAAGGTAATGGTATGCCTGTGAGGTGGTTGGTTATGATGCATCCACAGCCAGGAAGCACAGTGATGAATGGGAGGGCTCAGCTTGCTCCCTCCTCTTTATTCAACCCGGGACCCCAGACCATGGGATGGTGCCACCCACATTTAGGGTGAGGCGTTTTAGCTCAACTAACCTAATTAGGCACCCCCTCACAAGCACGGCTAGGCTTGTATCCTAGGGAAGTCTAGATCCTATGGCGTTCACAAGCAATATCAGCTGCCACAGAGTATGAAAATAGAGATAGCATTTTGGAGGCATATCCATAAACTCTGTCTTTTAGATTATCTGCTGAGGCTGAGCATTAGCACGGAAGCTTAATGGAGAATCAGACATCTCTGATGCGTATCCCACCAGATCCAATTCTCTTCCACACCACCATGGCTTCTTCAACCCCCCTCTTCCCAAAAAGGCCAGCTCTAGACTGTGCCTCAGAGAAGCTGAACAAACACTTTGAAAGGGCAAGAGGAAGAGAGAAGGCACAGCAACAGCACAGATCGTCAACAGCAAAGTACACAACCTCGAGGATCTTCGAGTGGCTGTAAAGCTCTGGGGAAGAAAGCTGAGGGACCACACACTATCCCCTCCCCCACAAGTGTCTCTAGACCCGCATAGGCCAGATTCCCTCTCCTGTTATCTGTCCCAGCTTCTAAGATGTCTAGTCTCTGTGTGATGCTCCTGCCCCACCCCCAGCTATTGCTCACTCCGTAGGCAGACTCTTCTTCACTCCTCCGATTCTAAGCACATGATCTTCTCCAGTGACATACTCAGCTTTCCCAAGAAGCCTTTTATTAGATAACCCCATGCTACGTTAGTATAATTACTTGGCGGTCACCTTTACCGACAGAGAGACGGAAGTCTGAGATACTCTGATTTCCTATCTCTTATTGGCTAATCTTTGGGGCTCTAGAGTCAGGTTCTATTTTAGACACGTCCAAGTTACATGTGGCTGCATGTGACTGAGAATGGCCGTGAATGTTCCCCAACAAAATTTCATAAGCTTGCCTAAAGACCAACCTTTTTTGCAACATGCTTTGTACAGTTCTTGAGTGGGAACTCCATGGGTGACAGTGTTGCCCCACAGGGTCAACAACTTGGACACCCCTGTTAGATACGTGTCGGTTATTAGCCATAAAACCCTGTCCCTTATTAGCTATGCCATTTCTTTAAAGTTGGTAAATCTTATTTGCCTAATATATCATATGTCCTGTAAGGAGGAGATGGTGCCAAGTCTTGTGTAGGGTTTAGGGACGATGATGACATAGATACATAAAACAACTCATTAATATCTAGGCTACACAATATTTACTGGAAATATTTTTTATTAATCTCAAGGAAATATGGATTGATTTACCCAATGTGTGTACTTCCTCTATAACACTAAATAGATATCTTACAGATGATAAGGGTTGAAAAAGATTTCATGTTGTAGCTTGGGCTAATCTGGATCTTAGTCATCCTGCCCCAGGTGAGGCCTTGCTGGAGGAAGTATGTCACTGACAGTTTAAAGATGGCGGCCACTTTCAGTTCACTCTCTGTGCCTTATGCTTATGGTGCGAGATGTGAGCCCCAGCTTCTGCCCCAGCCACCATGCCTGTCTCCTGCTGCTTTGGCCCCACCATCATGGGCTCCAGTTATGTGGGGACCATTTGCCCAAATAAAGTGTTTCTCTATAAGTTGCCATGTCCCCAACGCTTTATTACAGCTATAGAGATGTAACATATCATTGGTAAGTGAGACTTGAGACCTGGAAACTGCTAGAGGAGAATGTAAGGGAAATGTTTGAAGACGTATAGGACTCTAAGGAGGACTCTCATCACTCCAGAAACCATCTCAAGAACTCACAAATAGGGACATAGAAAACTGACAATCTTTCCCCACAACAAAGAAAACAAATCTCTGAAGTAAAGTGACAGCCCAAAGAAGACACATGATGTCTGTGGTGGCTTGCGTCTCTGTCGGCTATGCATCATGACAGCCCATAGAAGACACATGATGTCTGTGGTGGCTTGCGTCTCTGTCGGCTATGCATCAGATTAATACCTAGAATGCATAGAGAACTTCAAAAAAATTCAACATCAGAAATGATCCAATCAATGAATAGGTCCACAAACTCGGTAGATATTTCTCCGAAGAAGAAACACAAATGTACAATATAAATTGGAGAAAAGTGCTCAAGATCATTAGCCATCAGGGAAGCACTCGTTTAAGCTGCTTTGAGGTTCTGTCTTGCCCCAGTCAGAATGGTCAACATTGACAAGTGTTGGTGAAGACACAGGGGAGAGGAACTCATCTTCAGTGACGGCTGGAACTGAGCATGGCAGGCACCATAGAAATCAGAGTAGAGGCACCCCACAAAATCACAGTAGGACAAAGGTATGCTCTATCTAGGCCACTCTCTGGAACACACCGTAAGGGCTCCATGTCATACTACAGGGGCACTTGCAGATTCATGTTCACCGCTGCACACTGCACAGCTCACAGTCCCTAAGAAACAGAGCAAGCCTAGATGCCAAACCACACCCAGAAAGACAAAGACAGTGACTTACAGACACACCACGGGATTTTACTTAGTCAGAAAGAAAAAATGAACTGGACATGGTGGCACACGCCTTTAATCCCAGCACTGGGAGGCAGAGGCAGGGGGATCTTTATCAGTGAGTGCCAGGCCAGCCTGGTCTATACAATGAGACCCAGGCCAGCCAGGGCTACTGCCGCAGACCCCCTGGATCCCTTATCTGCGTGGGTCGAGTTCTCTTGAGGAAGTGGGCAAAGTTTCGGTGAGTGACAAACAGACACTGACACAAGGGAGTGTGGATCTGAATGTAATGTGTCAAATTGAGCATCAGACTTTTATACAGAAGAAAAGAGTGAGTTAGGTTACACATCTTCAAGGCACAATGAGATCACCGGATGCCCAATGACTCTTACGCAAGGCAGAGGAATGCAGTCACAGAAAGGACCAACAGGAACTGGGTAATAAAACAACTGAGATAAAATCAGCTCTATCTAAGGTTAGTTATGGTTTTAGGAGCCAGGTGTGAGGTCTTAACAGTCCCAGGGCAAGGGGATTCACACACCCAAGTCATGATTCTAATTAAGGAGTTCCATTCTAGCTAACCTTCTCATGAATAATGCAATACTCTAAAACCACAGCTCAATCTATTTCCTAAACCTTTGTAAAATCCTCTATATGGGAGTGACTCAAGTATCTCAGTCTGGTTCCTTCTCAGGTCACAAACCTCCTTATTCTTAGTTAGTGGTGAATTCCTCTGTAGGGCAGTGACTCAGCTGTTCATGCTCAAGGTTGGATCAAGGACTTCCTAGAATCTAACTTAGCTATATGTCAAAATATGAATCCTTAGGAGCACTTATAATGAAGCAATATTAAGGAAAAGCACACAGATCTATTTACCAACTAAAGCAAGGACATTGGAGCATTCTTTATACAGGATGCTATGATTCCAGGAGACTAAGTTTCCGTGAACTTTTTGCCTCGGGACCATGCCTAGACTTGTCAGNAAGACACATGATGTCTGTGGTGGCTTGCGTCTCTGTCGGCTATGCATCATGACAGCCCAAAGAAGACACATGATGTCTGTGGTGGCTTGCGTCTCTGTCGGCTATGCATCATGACAGCCCATAGAAGACACATGATGTCTGTGGTGGCTTGCGTCTCTGTCGGCTATGCATCATGACAGCCCATAGAAGACACATGATGTCTGTGGTGGCTTGCGTCTCTGTCGGCTATGCATCATGACAGCCCATAGAAGACACATGATGTCTGTGGTGGTTTGCGTCTCTGTCAGCTATGCATCAGATTAATACCTAGAATGCATAAAAGAACTTCAAAAAAATTCAACATCAGAAATGATCCAATCAATGAATAGGTCCACAAACTCGGTAGATATTTCTCCGAAGAAGAAACACAAATGTACAATATAAATTGGAGAAAAGTGCTCAAGATCATTAGCCATCAGGGAAGCACTCATTTAAGCTGCTGTGAGGTTCTGTCTTGCCCCAGTCAGAATGGTCAACATTGACAAGTGTTGGTGAAGACACCGGGGAGAGGAACTCATCTTCAGTGACGGCTGGAACTGAGTATGGCAGGCACCATAGAAATCAGAGTAGAGGCACCCCACAAAATCACAGTAGGACAAAGGTATGCTCTATCTAGGCCACTCTCTGGAACACACCGTAAGGGCTCCATGTCATACTACAGGGGCACTTGCAGATTCATCTTCACCACTGCACACTGCACAGCTCACAGTCCCTAAGAAACAGAGCAAGCCTAGATGCCAAACCACACCCAGAAAGACAAAGACAGTGAGTGACTTACAGACACACCACGGGATTTTACTTAGTCAGAAAGAAAAAATGAACTGGACATGGTGGCACACGCCTTTAATCCCAGCACTGGAAGGCAGAGGCAGGGGGATCTTTATCAGTGAGTGCCAGGCCAGCCTGGTCTATACAATGAGACCCAGGCCAGCCAGGGCTACTGCCGCAGACCCCCTGGATCCCTTATCTGCGTGGGTCGAGTTCTCTTGAGGAAGTGGGCAAAGTTTCGGCGAGTGACAAACAGACACTGACACAAGGGAGTGTGGATCTGAATGTAATGTGTCAAATTGAGCATCAGACTTTTATACAGAAGAAAAGAGTGAGTTAGGTTACACATCTTCAAGGCACAATGAGATCACCGGATGTTCAATGACTCTTACACAAGGCAGAGGAATGCAGTCACAGAAAGGACTGACAGGAACTGGGTAATAAAACAACTGAGATAAAATCAGCTCTATCTAAGGTTAGTTATGGTTTTAGGAGCCAGGTGTGAGGTCTTAACAGTCCCAGGGCAAGGGGATTCACACACCCAAGTCATGATTCTAATTAAGGAGTTCCATTCTAGCTAACCTTCTCATGAATAATGCAATACTCTAAAACCACAGCTCAATCTATTTCCTAAACCTTTGTAAAATCCTCTATATGGAGTGACTCAAGTATCTCAGTCTGGTTCCTTCTCAGGTCACAAACCTCCTTATTCTTAGTTAGTGGTGAATTCCTCTGTAGGGCAGTGACTCAGCTGTTCATGCTCAAGGTTGGATCAAGGACTGCCTAGAATCTAACTTAGCTATATGTCAAAATATGAATCCTTAGGAGCACTTATAATGAAGCAATATTAAGGAAAAGCACACAGATCTATTTACCAACTAAAGCAAGGACATTGGAGCATTCTTTATACAGGATGCTATGATTCCAGGAGACTAAGTTTCCGTGAACTTTTTGCCTCGGGACCATGCCTAGACTTGTCAGGCGGGTTGCTACTGGAGTGGATGTAGCAGGCTACAGTGAGAGCCTATCTTAATATAAAATAAAACCAGGAAAATGGATGTAGGTGGAAATCATGATGTCTGTGATGGTTTCTATATGCTCTGTCAAGGGAGTGGCACTAATAAAAGGCATGTTGGAGTAGGTGTGGCACTATAGGTGCCGGCTTTAAGACCCTCATCCTAGCTGCCTGGAAGCCAGTATTCTGCTAGCAGCCTTCAGATAGAGATGCAGAACTTAGCCGGGTGGTGGTGGCACACACCTTTAATCCCAGCACCTGGGATGCAAAGGCAGGCAGATTTCTGAGTTCGAGGCCAACCTGGTCTACAGAGTGAGTTCCAGGACAGCCAGAGCTACAGTTCCAGGACAGTCAGGGCTACACAAAGAAACCCTGTCTCAAAAAAAAAAAAAAAAAAAAAAGTAGAGAAGAGACCGTGAGAGAGAACAGGACTTACCAGAAGGAGGAGACGAAGGAGGAGACAGAGACCTGGAGAGGATAACGGACCAAATGTGATGGGAAATATTTAACCTGGAGGAAGAGAACCAGCAAAGTGAGAGAGCAGATAGGAGAGGAAGTGAATAAAAGCAAAAATGCGTCCACATTTATGTACAGAAACGCCACAAGGAAACCCATTATCTTGTACGCAAATTTAAAACATTGAAACAATCATTCACGTAATGAGTGCTTGAAGATTGCCAAAATGATTATTTATCTAAAAATGATTACCTCTTGCACACTAGGAGTCTTATTTGTTGAGCAAGAATGGTAACCATGAAATGATCACACAGCAAGTCGTAAGCTTCCTTTCTGGACATCCCCTTGGTGTGTCTACTTGGTCCAAGTTTTTATATAGTAGATGAAGAAACTAAGTTACAGAGCTGAGAGAGGTTGACTTGACCAGGACAAGAGCTGGAGTTGTACTTCCGAATGGCACCCTTTGCGTGAAGCAGAGCACAGGATGGGGTACTGGCTGGGAGAGAATGGGCAGACTCTGTTGAAATCCTGGCTGTGCTATCAGCAGGCTGTGTGACTTGAGGTAAGTTATCTACCTTCTTGGAGTATAAAGCCGTAAAATCATCGTTAATGGGGTCGTGGATTGCAAGCGATCACAGAGAAAGCACATGGTTCATAAGTAAGCACACTTACTAAAATTGTTATTATTTCCCCAAAGGCAAAAACATCAAAGAACAATATGAAGAAATTCAGATCAAGGGGAGGAAAACACCCACTGTAGGCAGATCATAAAGTGAAGGAAAAAGGGAAGCAGCAGGCTTCATTAATTTCCTCTCTTTATTCTCTCTAGACATCAGTCAGTCCTCCTTTATCTTTCTTGATAAATACCAGAGAGATCCAGACAAAATGGTTTTATTCATTAGATCAATAGGGTACTTAGTCTGTACGATATTATGGTCTCTCTGTGTTGCTGACAGTCTGTGGGTTCCAGAAAATTATAATGGCACTTCTTTGACAACAGTGATAAGTGATGATCTGTCAGAATATGCTGCATCCATTCATCACAGATGTTTACCCACCAGAGCCTTTGCGTTCTTACCGCTGTCCCCCCACCCCCTGCACACACACCTCTTCCTCATTTACCTGTCAAGGCTAGCTCTGGGTACTCACGCTTCTTTGCAAGTCTTTCAAAGAGTCTTTGGCAAACAAGGCATATTGGTTCGCTATGGAATTCGAGCAATCTTGAATTCTACACGGCTTTCTTCACTTTGTTAGGAGTCAAAGTAGCAAAAGGCCGGGGTGGGGGTGGGGTGGGGGTGGGGTCCATCCTGTCCTGGATCTGACAGAATGGCATCCTAGCTCATAGGTGTGCAGTGTATTCGTGGCTGGGGAACTATGCCCTTTCTCCCTCGCAGCACCCCAGATTAGCATTTGAGGATGGCCTTGCGTTTGGAGAAGTTGTGGTGGGGAGGCTGTGTATTTGGAGACAGTTTTGCAAGCAGGTCGACCTGTGGGTTTTGCTGGCCTGGAGGTTGGGACTGCCCTCTGCTGAGCAACTTTGCTAGGCAGGGACTACATGGACTATGCTCCATGCGATGATGGTCATTCCTCCAGCCCTGACTTGACCCTGCGTTTCCTATTCAACTCTTAAACCCTCCCATCCCCCCACCTCCAAGAACTCCCCAAAACACGGAACCTCTAGAGTAGGAACTGACAGGAGTGTGTCTTTAGCGTGGGAAGGGAAAACCAAGGTACTTTGGAGGTGGCGCATCACCGCCCCCGCTCCCCGCCCGTCACTCCCTCGAACACTCAGCTCCCGCACCCGCCCCGCGCGCGCAGCTGGAACTTTCTCCCGCTGGGCTCTGGGAGCCTCCGGACACAGGGGATCGGCTCCTACAGTGATCGGAGGAGAACTCCAGGCTGAGGCTAGAGCCCTAACAAGAAGAGCAGAGTGCGCGCGGTTTGAAACGGCCACCACAACCACTGTCACCGCGCAGCCCGGCGAGCCCCGCCCGTCCCGATCCCGGCCTCAGTGTACGCGGAGACTACGAGTCCCCTCTGCACCGCACCCGGCCTGCGGGGCCAGCAGCATGCGGAGGGTGAGTGTGCCCCCCTGGTGTGAGCAAGGGAAGGGTGGGAATGGCCTCAGAGAGGTGGCCTGCGACACCTCTGGCCACGTATCCACCTTGGGGCCTGGGTGCATGTGGCCCCATCAGCCAAGGAAACTTTACAGGCGTCAGTTAGGATCCCTTGGTGGCCGCCCAAAGGAGGCGAATGAGAACAGTAAGCTCTGAGTCCAGGTCCGGGAGGAGCTGCAGGGGGGACACGGTGCGGGCGGGGCAGTGGTCCCCACCAGTCGTCCCCGTCCCCCTCCCGCGAGGTGCAGGACTTGGGGCTTAGCCCAGCTAAGCTGCCTGCGGAAGTTCCGGAGGCTCCCTGCGCAGCAGCCTCCTAGGCAGCAGATGTGAAGGGCTCTGAGCTCGGACTGCCCATCTCCAGTAGGGGCTCTTCCTACAAAGATGAAAATGAAAATGGACCGGCTCAGCCGCAGGGGGCATCCCCCTTGGCAGCCCCAGAGAGCAGGAGGGTCCCAGGGCGACCATGACTAATCTGTCTGGGGGTGCTAATCTACATAATGGTATAGGTTACCAGCCCCAGTGTGCTTTTGATTATGACTTTGGGGTGGAGGCTGTTTCACTCAGATGTGTAAATCTCAGCATTTCTAGTATAGACATGTAGGGATTGGGGGAAACCAAAGACATCTCCTGGAGGACCTAACCTTGGTCACCCGGGAGGTACTAAGGAAGAAACCAGTGAGTTTTATTTCTGAAGACGCAAAGCTGAGAAATTGCAAAACAGGGTGATTCTCTTTCCCACCAGGGCCTTTGCTTTTCTTTGGGTTGGACTTTGGGGTTGGTTTATATGTAAGGTATGTATTCAGCTATTGGTTTGGTTATGGCGGGGGGGGGGGGGCGATTTCCATGATTTCTGCCCCTCAGCTGACGGGATATTTCAAAGAGAACTCTACTGGTTTTTGTTTTTAAATTTTACTGTTTAGTATTTTTTGTTTTGTTCGTTGTTTTTTTTTTTCAATGGTGCTAGAATTAAGTCATGTGTGTGTGTGTCCCCTGTTTGTCTGTCTGTGTTGGGGAGTAGGATATTTGGAGGGCACTGAGAGTGAACACAGCCAGTTCTAGTTGCAGCTGAAAATCTGTGGGTGAGCTGACATGGAAATTTACCTGTCTTTACCTTTGGATTGGCTCCAGACCTGCTCAGGTGTTTCTGGGGCAAACAGGATTCCAGCCAGGCTGGCATTGGTGTGGAGCAACGGGCCTTAGTGGCGTTACTTGTTTGAACTCCAAATTCAGAGATCAGTAACTTTTTACTGTCAACCACCTTTTTACTAAGGCACACCACAGCTGGGATAAGCTGCAGATAAGTAGGGTCTTTAAGAGGGGACATCAACAGCTGGAGGTGGAGGGTGCTGGCCAGAGTACATTAAACTGAATTGTATGCTCCCTGTCTTGGAACACAAGAGATGGATGTTGGCTGGCAATGTGAATCCCTGGGCTCTACCTTCCTTTACATCAGCCTCTGGGAACTGGAAGCCTTTTAATGCCTCCCCCGTTGTAAGAGACACACATCTAAACACCTACTAAGTATAGGCATGGCTCTAGGGTTCTAAGCTCTAAGAGCACAGTGGGGAACATGATAGCCAAGAGCTTCCTTTCTGGGGAGGGAGGGAGGGAGGGAGGGAGGGAGGAAGGGAGGGAGGAAGGAAGGGAGGGAGAGAGAGAGAGGGGACAAACTACTTTGGTTTGTGTTCTTGCATGAAAGTGAAGGTACCTAAGGAATGTCAGTTGAAGAAGTTTCCAAAGATGTCCATTAACTGGGTTTCTCTAAGTGCAAGTCTGAGTGGTTATGTCTCTCTCTCTCTCTACTTTAAACATAGGTTGAAATTGCATACTCAGGATGCTGGTATTAAGAAGACCTTTGAGAAGTGATTGAGTATAAAGACAGAACCCTTACAGATGGCTTCTGTATTCCAAAGATCCCAGGGCAATAGCCCTCCCCTTTAACTATATGTGACAATGTGTGTGTGAACCACTGTCCAAAACCTCTATCAGACATGGAATCTGCCAGGGAACGTGATCTTGGAATTCACTTGCTTTCAGAACTTCGAGGAATACATTTCTGTTGTTTATAAGCTAGCCAGGCTGTGGTATTTTGTTGTAGCAACCTGAATGGACCAGGACCTGAGGCTGGTCACGTTCATGTCATGTTGCCAGTCCTAAATACCCCTAAAACTACGTGTCCAAGTCTTCACTAGCTTCTTCCCATAGAAGCTCCCCTCCCCTCCCCTCCCCTCCCTTCCCTTCCCCTTTTCTTCATTTCTTTCTTTTTTCTTTCTTCTTTTTTTTTTTTTATACAAGGCCAGGAGTTTGAAAGCAGAGACTGTTTTAAGTTTGTATTTGTTAGAAGGAGTTAGAAATCAGATGTAGAAAAGACATGATCTTGGCACCACTCTTGAAAGAATGCTTTTTTTTGTTCCAGGTGTCTCCTTTCATAACAATCTTTTAAGTTAAGAATTAATAGCCAATGCATTTGCCTGGCACACATGCAAATAATATAAAAATGGTTTACAATAAAAGCCATCCCTGCTATTATGGTGCCCAACCATTGGCTTCCCTCCCAGTGTAACCGATGTAAAACCACTTCTTACGTCCTCGCAGGAGTAACCCACGCAATACAAACACTTACATATTGCTCTCTTTTATACACAAATGGAAGCATGTAAGTATACTCCCTTTGCATCTTGCTTTTTTCTATTGCTTACAAGTTCAGTATTTTCAGCTCTTTTTAAAGTTGCATACATGATGTCTTTGCATGGCTATACAGCCTTAGAATTGTTTCTGATGATGTTGTCATGCCCCAGTGAATACTCTTATATGTAACTCTTATATGCATGCATGTATGATTATGTATGATTTATGTATGATTAATTTATGGTTGAGTGACATAAACACTTGTATTTTTATAGGCAAAAAAAACCTAGGAAAGACATTTTGAGCACTGATTTTCTGCGTTGAATCTTCATGCTTCTTATAAGCTGTGCAAGGACCCTTCCTCTTTGCCTCTGTTGCCTCCTTTGCAAAATATGGAGAATAATACTGTCTACTAGGAGAATTGTATAAGTAAGTTTAGTTTTCATTGCATAATAAGTCAGCCCCCAAGACTTAGTAGCTTCACGTAACAACCATTTCGCTTAGCTCACATCCTTTGATTGGTTCAACTCAATGGCTCTACTCATTTGGACTCACCCAGTGATCTCGTTGGGTTATGTCACGTTTCCATTGGTCAGCTGAAAGGTGGGCAGTCTAGGATGATCTTTTATGTCTGGTGATTGACAGGTGAATTGGCCTTTGGCAACATCATCTGAGGGGCAGGCGACTTGTCAGGCTTCAGGAGATAAACTCAGACTTCTTCATAATGTAGCATCAAGGTGCCATTGCTTGGCTCCTGAGGTGTGTAGCTCCCAGGAGCAGCACAGTCCTTTTCAAACCTCTGCTTGTGTCCATTGGCTAGTGAACAAAGCAAGTCACAACGCTACACTCAGAGTCTGTGATGGGAACTCTCTAAGGCCAAGGACACAGTGACAGAGTCTCATCACCACGGTTAATTTCAATGTAATTTTTTTTCATAAAATATATTTGATCATATTCTTTCTCTCCTCCAACTCCTCTTAGAGCGTCCCTACCTCTGACCACACCCAATTTCATATTCTCTCCCACCTCTCTAAAACAAAGACAAAAAACAAAAAACAAAAAATTGAAAATCAAAGCAAACAATAAGACCAAACAAACAAACAAACAAACAACCAAACAAAACAAATGAAACAAAAATCCTACCAAAACAAATACCTCCAATGAGTCCATTTTGGGTTGGTTAACTACCCAGGGACACCACCACCATTTTGACAAACAACGGACCACAGAGTTGTAAGTGGATATTTGCACAGTACCTGTTAGGATACTGGTGCACTTTTTGTGCTACGGAAGACTGTTTTAATTAAATAAATAGCATAGTATTACCAAATGGGCTCCATAGAGATGGAACTGATGTATCGTTTCACCAATGTAGCTGTGTCTGTCTCCCCTCATCTCTCTAAGTACTGTGTCTAGGTCTTTTAAAACCGTGGAGAGACAGAAGTCTTTATTCCCGTTTTATAAACTGCAAAATTCAGGGCTCAGGCAGTTTGAGCTCTGAGAGTCCAGAGCCAAGCAAGGCCTTGACTCTCAAACAGTCCGATTCCGGATCACTCTAGACAGCCTCCTTCCTCGTGTCTGTCATCTCAGCTTCATATTTGGATCTGAGGAGCTTGTCAGACTTTTGAAGTCTTTAGCAGGGATCTTGATTTCTCTCTGGCCTACTGAATTCAAAGCGACGTGTCCACAAAGACACGGCTGAGGGGCACTGCTCCGGGGACACCTGGTCTCTTTCCCTCTTTTACGTTGAGAAGCCTGAAGCCTGACCTTGTTTTATTTACACTTTCTTCCTTTGTATTTGCCAAGTCCCTTTATTCTAGTTTCTCCTTTATGGAATTCCAGGCCCGAAGAGGGAAAGATGTGAAGACAGGATATTTCTCAGTGGCTCAGAACTTGATCTTGGGGCACCATCTGCCTGGGTTCAAATCTAGTGTGACAGCTCTCAGTGACCTGTTAATTCACGACTAAGGGTTTTCTGACTTGCGTGGTCAGCTGTGGTAAAGACTCAGGGTTTTTGTTTGTTTTTTTTAATTAGATATTTTATTTATTTACATTTCAAGTGTTATCCCCTTTCCTGGTCTCCCCTCTGCAGCCCCCCTATCCCAGCCCCCTTACCCTGCTTCTATGAGGGTGCTCCCAACCCACCTACCCACTCCTGCCTCACCGCCCTAGCATCCACACTGAGGCATCAAGTCTACACAGGACCAAGGGCCGCCCCTCCCATTGATGCCAGATAAGGCCCCCTTAGCTCCTTCAGTCCTTCCCCTAACTCCTCCATTGGGGTCCCTGTGCTCAGTCCAATGGTTGGCTGTGAGCATCCGAATCTGTATTGGTCGGGATCTGGCAGAGCCTCTCAGGGGACAGCTATATCAGGCTCCTGACAGCAAGCAGTTCTTGGCATCAGCAATAGTGACTGGACTGGGTTTGGTGTCTGTATATGGGATGGATCCCCAGGTGGGAAGTCTTTGGATGGTCTTTCCTTCAGTCTCTACTCCACTCTTTGTCCTTGTATTTCCTTTAGACAGGAGCAATTCAGGGTTAAAATTTTGGAGATGGGTGAGTGGTTCCATCCCTTGACTGGGGTGGGGGGTGGGGGGGCTATGCCCTAATCTCTGGATATGGTCTTGAGAGGTTTTTCTCCCCCCTGTCTGGGGTATTTCAGCTAATCATCCCCATAGGATCCTGGGAGGCTCTTGCTTTCCTGGCATCTGGGACTTTCTGGTTGCTACCCATGTTCCCCATCCCCCATTGCTACCCACCTCTGTTCAATTCCCTGATCCTCTGTACATCTCCTCCATCTCCCCTCATACCTGGTTCTTCCCCTCACCCCTTCTTTTCCTCCAAAGTCCCTTGCAGCCCTTGATTATTTTGTTCCCCCTTCTAAGTAGGCTGAAGCATCCACTCTTTGGTCTTCCTTCTTGAGCTTCATGTGCTCTGTGAGTTGTATCATGGGTATTCCATGCTCTTTGCCCAATATCTACTTATCAGGGAGTACATTCCATGTGTATTCTTTTGTAACCAATTTACCTCACTCAGGATGATATTTTCTAGATCCATCCATTTGGCTGTGAATTTCATGAAGTCATTGCTTTTAATAGCTGAGTAGTTTATCCCATTGTGTAAATGTACCATGTTTTCTATATCCATTCCTCTGTTGAGGGACATCTGGGTTGAATGCAAATTGATCCATTCTTAGCTCCCTACTACAAAGACTTATTTTTTAATACTACTTGCCAAATCCCTTCTGATTCCATCATCTCTGTCGTGCTTCATAGCCCTTTCTCCCCAGATCTATTTCTATGGACCTAGATACACTGACTAGCTAATGTTTACAGCAGGACTCTTAAACCAAGCACACGGCCGGTAATCGATTAATCACTTAGTTCTCGAAACAAAACTCTGATCTAGGTATTATTCTGTTCTCATTTCCAGGCAAGGAAGCTAGCTATTGAATGACTAGGAAGTTTGCTAATAAACGTTGTGACAGGGATTTTACAGGAAGCGTCTTGGCACCAAAGTCTGTGCCCTTAATGTTTATGCTATAAGAAAAAAAAAAGTGCTAGATGCTTGGTGACTGAAATTGAGTCTCGTGCTCCAGCGAGGCTGCTGGGGAGCTCGCAGGCAGCCTCTCTACTTGGCAGCAGCTGAGCACAGCCAGCTGTGATTGCAACTGAAAGTCACAGCACACACAAGATATAAAGCTTCAGTCTTTTTGCCAAAAGCCTTTTCCATCTTCATCACCAAAATCCTAGCAAGATTTCAGCCGCATTGCCTCCCATACAACTGAGGAGAGACACTATTGAAAAAAATGTATGGGGCATTTTTTTTTTTTTTAATTTGGAACAAAACAAAACAAAAAACCAAAACCAAAAACAACAATCTGGCTAGCTAGCTCCGAGGCATGTCACCTCTTGCTTCTGCCAATGAGCTACCCTGGTGTCTGTGACACAATTTGCCAGAGCAGCAGGTATATAAAATACAAATACTGATAAAATATGGACTTTCTGAATTTAAAATTGTGTGTGCATTCAAGTTGAAGGAATGGCGGGTAGGGGTGGAGGGGTGCATTTCATAGGTGTTGTTCCACACAGGACAGATTTAATGAGACAACACTCATCACGCATGCGGAGTTCAGGCTTGCTCTCTTGCGACATCCCCGGAGTCTGTCCTGCGCGAGCAGCTCTTCATGGCCCCCACCTCACGGAGCCAAACAGTGTAATCTGTTGTGTGTACTGCTGTGCAGAGAGTATATAGATAGGTGGGGCTCTGTAGCGGGAGCTTTTTGTTTAGTTTGTGTGGTAGTTCATGAAGTCCCTCCAGAATGAGGCTGGCGGCTAGCTGAGACTTGAAGGATACAATGGACGGCCAGAGAAGGAGGAGGAAGATCACATGCAGGCACCGTGCATAGCCTGAGCTTAAGGGCAGCGCGTGTTGAAGAGGGAGCAGGATTCAGAGTGGCCGGAAGGATCGGTCTGGTACGCGGAGGGCAAGAATTGAGACTGGAAAGGCAGAGATAGGCCGGCTGAGGAGATACGGTGTGAGACACCTTGGAAAGGGACCAGTGGGCAGTGGAAAACCACTGAGAGGTTCTCAGCAGATATTTGTAAGTGAAATCTTGTTATCAAAAGGTCTCTCTAGCTGCTGGATATAGAATGCACTTGGGATTGGGTCAAGAGTTGAGGTGAGATGACTTGTTAGGAGTCGCTATGATCATTTGTGTTCACACAAGGGAGGGGGTTAAGGTAGTGGCGAGGCCCATCCTAGTCAAGATTTTGGCAGTGGAATCAGGAGGCCTTGGTGGCTGTTAAGACATGGGAGCCCAGGGAAGAAATGCAGAGTGACTGCCTCCAGGCTTCCTTGGCTGAACTGGGCGTGCGGTGGTGTTGTGAAGAGGGACAAAGCTCTGAAGAGAAAGGAAAGGACTGGGACTTGGGCATTGTTGCTTTGAGTTTGAGATACCTTCAAGCTGTTTCAGGTAGCTGAGTGGGTACGAAGATGTGCATCTTGGGAGAGTCTGATTTAAAGTGACTGATATATAGATGATTTATTGATGCTTTGGGGTACAGAACCCCTCCCAGAGGATAGACTTATAAACAGTGGCTCACAGGATCTATTGTACATAAGAACCCCTTGTGGAAAATGCCAATTTCTACACAACACCTCTTAAATTACTGATTCAGTATCACCATAGCCAGATACCAGGAGCTACGGTATCTTTCAGAGATAGCACTATGTATAATCTATAGTCCAGACAGTTTACCCTTAGGATTAGAATCTAAAACATCCCTAGCAGGCTATAGCCTCCTCTTTAAAAATAAAAAGGTGGGACAAAACAGAGTTTTAATACCGGAAAAAAGGAATAATACTAATAATATATTGATATCTGAATACTTGGTCTAATTTAGAAACAAACATACTAAAATTGGACCTGGATTTGTCAAGATTGAGCCCAAGTGCAGTGGGTGCTGGGGCAGAGTCCTGCAGACCCTGGTGATAATTGCAAACAAGGCTAAAGTTTATCTTCCAGGAGATCTAGAAAAGTTATGCCTATTGGGGTTTATTGGTGGTGTCCCCAGTGCCTGCCATGAGGACCACCATCAGTGGGGAACCATGAGCCTGTGTGGATTAAATATGACTCCAGACAGGGTGGCATCTCACACATCCCTGTGCTGCTGGTGTTAGGATCACAGCAACTACAGCCAGGCAGATCTCACCTAGCTGGATAGTAGGCTCACAGAAGAAAACCAAGTGATTCTACAAGAAAAACCCACACAGATTTAGAGCTGAGATGACACAGGGGAACAGGCCTGGTAAAGATCCATAAGGGGTATAGCTAGGGGTGAGGCCAGGAAGACAGTGTAGGGCTAGCTCAGTGACCAGAGACAAAACACAGAATCTAGGCCATTCTTTCATTGTCCTCGATCTCTACCCAGTTCTGGTTACCTCTGCAAATTGTCCTTCCCTGTACCGCAGCCTAGGTCAAGACAACAGGAGCACTGACCTCTAGCACATTTTATTGTTCTATTTCCTCCTCTTCCTCCTCTTCCTCCTCCCCTTCCTCCTCCCCTTCCTCCTCCTCTTTGTCCTCTTCCTCCTCCTCTTCTTCCTCCTCCTTTTTCTTTTCTAATACTCTTTCCTTTTGATAGTACACATCTCCAGAGGCTCACTTGGTTTATGACAATGGAGTACATGTTTCTATCATGTCTTCTTAGTCTACTGTTAGCCAACACTTGAACCCCTCCCCACCATCTTTCTCTTGCCTCAATTATTACCACTCCTGTGTGTGTCTCCTTCCTCCATCTCCCATCTAGCAACCAAATACACATTTCCAGTCTCACCACAAGTACTTGCTTCTTTCATTTTTCTTGCCATTCATACTCCCAATAATGAACATACTAGAATAAACAGTTCCACCAGGGTTCTTTTCCTCCCAGAAACTATCAGCACTTATCAAGTATGTGTTTTGTAGTCAACAGTGACTATATTATCAGAGTGGAATAAACTGCTGAATTGAGACTGTTGCTTCAGACAGTGCACAATACACAGGCATGAACTGCAGATAGACCCTGGTGCCCAGCACAGACACAAGTCTAACAGAAGAACACAACACAACTATACTACAGCCTGGTCTCTCCTGGACAGTACACACAACAATAAGAGAAGAACAACAACCTCACAAGAACAGCTCCACTGCCAACAATAACAACAAAGCCTTAATAAACAATAGGATTCCAGACGGGCAGACCCCAGCACAAAACGCAAGTCACACGACAACCCAAGGAAGGCAATAAATCTTCTCCCAAAATTACCAATCCCATCGTACTGTCACCCAGTGGAAATGACTTATATGAGATGCCAGATGCCGAATTCAAAAGAATGAGTGAAAATACGTTCAAACAACTCAAACAGGAAGCAGATATTTTCCAAGGAACACAAACTGCTGTATGGAACAAGAAGACAACTCATGATATGAAATTAGAATTCAATAAACACATAGAAATATTGAAAGAAACCCCAGCCAAGGAGATGGTAAAAGTGTAAAGCACAATAGGGCAAATAAGTCAATAAAGGGTTGGAGAGATGGCTCGGTGGTTAGGAGCACTGGTTGCTCTTAACTCAGAGGACCTGAATTCAATTCCCAGCAACTACATGGTATCTCACAACTATCTGTAATGTGATCTGATGTCCTTTTCTGGTGTGTCTGAAGACAGTGACAGTGTACTCATATAGATAAAATAAATAAATCTTTGAAAAAAAAACACTCAGTGGAAAGCCTCACCAATAATAGACCACATGGAAGACAGAACATCAGAATCTAAGGACAAAACAGAAAGATTGAGTCATTCAGTCAAGGTTGATGACAGTTTGTTTTTTTCTTTAACATAGCAATGGAACATGCAAGAAATCTGGTATATCATAAAAAGGACATAGGAAATGGAGAGGCATAGAAAACATTTTTAATAAAATTATAGAAAAAAATTTCAACCTAGGAAAGAGAAAGGTACCGAGACATAAGAATAGCAGGCAGATAGAACCAGAGAAGAAACATCTCACATCATATCACAGGGAGAATATACTACCGTGAAGCAGAGCAGAGAAAGTCTATTGAAAGCTGCAAGAGAGAAGGGTCATGTCACACACAAAGGCAGGCTCATCAGAATAACGGCTAGCTTTTTCAATCAGTCTTAGAAGCAAGAATAGTTTAGAAAGATGTATTTCAAATCCTGAAAGATCACCACTGTCAACCCAGACTCACATAGCTGCAAAAATAGTCTGTCATAATTGAAGGCAGAAAAAAAAACTTTTCATGATAAAAACAGGCTAAAGGAGTATATGGCCACAAGTGAACTCTTTAGGGGCCATTGGAGGAAATACTCTGGACCAAAGAGAAAGATAAATACACTTAAGAGACTACAGGAGCTACATGAGGCTAGAACATTCTGTAAACAAAGAATAAGAAATCAACAAAATTATAGGAATCAGTGCACAGTTTTTAATGATCTCACTTCACCCAAAAGACATAGACTAACATATTTGGCTGAAAAGCAAAATCTTTTTTTGCTACCGCAAGGAAAAACATCTCACCATCCAGGATAACTATCCTATGGCAAAAGGATGGGAAGGGTATTTCAAGCAAATGGAATCATAAAACGAGCAGGCTGCTATTCTAATATCTGACAACATAAACCTCAGACTAGGTCTAGTCAGAAGAGTTAAAGATGGTCACTTCAAATTGACAGTCCAACAAGACAGTCCATCAAAGGAAATTGCAATTCCAAATGCAAATGCAGCCAACCCAGTCCCATTAAATCGCATTTAAAATAGTACTAGATTTAGCCAGGCATAGTGGCATATATCTTTATTCCCAGCACATGGTAGGCAGAGACAAGTCATCTCCATGAGTTCAAGGCCAGATTGGTCTACATAGTGAGTTCCAGGACAGCTAAAGCTACATAGTGAGACTCTGTCTTAATATAACCCCGAACCAAAAATTAATAAAATGTTACTAGATTTAAAGTCACAAGTTAACCCAACACAGGCATAGTGATTTCAGTACTCAGTTCTCACCAGTAAACAGACCAACTGGACAAAAAATATAGTATTAGAATCAGGTGCCTGAAAAGAGCCTCAGAAATGAAGACTACTTAGAGCCATTTGTTGCTCTTGTAGAGGGACAAGATTTGATTCCTAGTATCTTCATGGTAACTCATATTCATCCATGACTCTAGTTCCTGGGATCTGATGCCCTCTTCCGACTTCTGTGGGAATCAGGCATGCATATGATGCATATACATACATACAGGAAAAGCATTCATACATGTAAAGTAAAGCAAAAGAAATCTAAAAATTTTTAAATAAAAAGAATTAGGGTTGTAATGGTTTGTATATGTTTGGACCAGGGAGTGGTAGAATTAGAAGGTGTGGCCCTGTTGGAATAGGTCTGTTACTGTGGGTTTTGGGATTTAAGACTCTCATTCTAGCGGCCCAGAAGTCAGTATTCTGCTAGCAGCCTTTAGATGAAGATGTAGAACTCTCAGCTCCTCCTGTACCATGTCTGCCTGGATACTGCCATGTTCCCACCTTGATGACAATGGACTGAAACTCTTAAGCTGTAAGCCAGCCCCAATTAAATGTTCCTTTTAAGAGTTTCTTGGTCATGTTATCTGTTCACAGCAGTAAAACCCTAACTAAGACAAGGGTTAAATGACATGATGTTTCAAATGGCTCTAAGAAACCTCTATAGAAACATAAAACACCAAAGAATGCTCATTCTTCTTAGTAGCCCAAGAGACCTTCTTCAGATCACATATTGGGACACAAAGCAAGTCTCAATGGGCATAGAAACAAATCAGAGAAATGATCCCATTCACATTGGCTTAAAATAAAAGACCTTGCACTAACTAAACAAGGAAGTGAAAGACACATTCAATGAAAATGTTGGGATACTAAGGACAGACATTTAAGAGACTCCAGAAGATGGAAAGACAAACCCATCCTTGTGTATTGTTAGTCATAATGTGAAAATGGTCATCCTATAAAATGTGATCCTCATACAAATCCTGTAGGTTTGTATTTTCAAAACCTACTTGTCATAAGGGTTCTTAGATGCTTTAACCTCTCTTTTAGACCACCACCCACCAGAAGTAGTATAAAGGAAAGGCTAATAGGACGAAGGAAGATATGGACCTGTTTAGAAATAGTTCTTTGGAGCAAATCCAATCTGCATTGTCAGGATAGCCGCAGTTCAGTTCGCATGAACCAGCAGCGGCAGCTCAATCCACTCTAACCACCATTCAAGAGTCAGCAACCACAGTTTGATCCAGAAGAAACCTCGAGGCTCTGCCGATCAGCAAGAGTCCACAGAAGTGGCAAGAAGCCACTGCAATGCCACCATAAGATTTTTTTTGGTGCATTTCTCTCTATGAAGTCACGACAAACAATGACCAGCAAAGTATGGCAAGGCGAACCAATACCATACGCAGTCCACTGTCTATCATGTTCTCTCAAGTGTCTGCTCTAGCACAGCATCACATGTCCTTTCTCTAGGCTGCTTCCAGAAAAACAACACATATCTGTTCTCAGCAAAACATTCTCCCACATGTTTGCTTCCACAAAACATCCTCTCATAAGACAGTTTCCAGAAAAACATCACATGACACAACCCAGTCTCCGAAGAAGCCAGAAATTTCCACTTCAAAACGTGACACAATTTCTCACATAAATTGAAAGGACAATCTTAAAATTCACGTGGATATAGACAAGACCCCAGAGAGTAAAATACAATTCTGAACAATAAACATGCTGTGACAGATAGCACCCGGTCAGATTTCAAGTTATACTACAGAGCCATCGTAATAAAAACAGCATGGCACTGGCCCAAATCCAGACACATAGATCATAGGAATAGAATTGAAGTTCTCAATACAAGTCCATGCACCTTCAACCCACCCTATATTAGACACAGATAACAAAATGGAGCAATGGTAAGGTCTTCCACAAGTGGTACTGGGAAAAGTAGGTATCAAATGAAACTCGATCATTTTCTCTCACCTTTTATACAAACTAAAACCAAATGAACCAAAGGCCACGATGCTAGAGCTGGAACCACTAGAGGAAAGGAGCAGAAGTGCACTTTAAGATATAAGCTCAGGTAAGGACTTTCTGTATAGACCCAGGCATGCAGGAAGGAAGACCAACAATCAACAGCAGGACATCTTGAAATGAAAAAAGCTTTTGTAGGTCAGCCAAGGGAACAGTCTACAGAGTGGGAGACAATCTTTGTCAATTACACATCGGACAGAGAACTCGTGTAGAATGCACGAAAATCTTTAAAAACTCAACTTTAAGAGAGGAAGCAGAGCCGGGCATGGTGGCGCACACCTTTAATCCCAGCACTTGGGAGGCAGAGGCAGGCGGATTTCTGAGTTCGAGGCCAGCCTGGTCTACAAAGTGAGTTCCAGGACAGCCAGGGCTATACAGAGAAACCCTGTCTCGAAAAACCAAAAAAAAAAAAAGAAAAAAAAGAAAAAAGAGTGCCGCAAGATATAATAACAAAGAGGTCAAATGGAGGTAGTCCTCCAAGGAATCCTAGTTTATTAAATTAAAAAATCCCAGTTCTAGGTGTAGAATACCTCGTTTGTGATTTTTCTCCCTCTGGAGGAGATTCCTGAGACCCCCCAAACACTACAGGCTCTTGCTGTTGCTCTTGGTCGCCTACCAGAATCTTATGGTAAGACAAGACTGCCAATGATACCACAGCTTTGACCTTGGAGAGGTCAAGCTGTTATTGACCTTGAGGCTTCCTCCTTGAGGCTTCGTTTCCACAGTGCTACAATGTGCTGAGTGTGCTGCTGGAGGGGAAAGCCATCAAAGGTCTTACCTGTGTGGAAGCCTGCTAGCTTCAGTAATGACCAACCTAGAGGATACACCCATCAGAGCAGCAGTGCCATGGAGATTGTGCAGGTGAGCAACTACTTTCTGGCTCGATTTTGAGGCCCAGGAGAGATTCATGCCTGGGTCTACAAACCTGCCCCCAAATTTGTGACTGAAAAGATCATAGGCCTAGAAGAATAAATACTATTTTGCTAAATCTTTATGTTTATACCCATAGATTAGGTCTCTGGTTCCCTCATCAGAGTAGCTGCTTTTTGTATGGACTGTGGGTAATGCAGAGACCTAATCAAAGCACATTGGATAAGTGGCTGTGAGAGCTGAGCCTTAAATGGAGCATATAACACACATACACATACATGCACACACAAACACACATGCATGTACACACATACAAACACAAGCACTTACATATATATGTGTATGCACACACAAACATGCAGGCACACATACATGCATACAAATACATGCACACACACAAACACATGAATGTACACAATACAAACATAAGCACTTGCATGCACATGTGTGTGCACACACAAACACATACAGGGACACATACATGCACACAAATACATGCACACACACACAAACACATGAATGTGCACACACACAAACACACATGCTCACATACAAACACACATGAATGTACAGACATGCAAACACATAAACACACACAAAAACATCTATACACACACACACACACACACACACACACACACACACACACACACACCAAGGCTCAAAAAATATCACAGGGCAGAAAGCCTTTAAGAGCCAGAAGTCGAGGAAGACTGCTGTGAAGTTGTCTTGTGGGTGGAACAGGGCCGTTGTATTCAGAGCTAAGAGCAGCCATGCACAGGATGAGACCCCACCCTTAGCTACAGAGCTATTGGCAGCTGATGGTTCCTGGGGAAAGCAGTGTCATTTTCTTCAAGGATGTGGTTCCTGGTAGGTGGTCAACACTCCCATGGATGGCCCTATACCCATGTATATATGGGCATCATTAATTGGATTTAGTAGGTTAAAAGAAGACATGAAGTTGGACAGGTATGTGGTCAGGAGCTGGAGTAGAGAGTGGATATGATCAAAATACCCTGTACATATGCACGGAATTCTCAAAGAATGAATCTACTATGAAAATACTAAGACCAACTGAAGTAGTTTTATAAAATGTGATATACCCGATGATAATAAGGACAGGGTATGTGTGCCTGAACATGGGTAGATCTCTAGTGAGGCACAAAGGAACACAGACTAGAATTCTGTTTATGTCAAGTTCCAGGGTAGGAAGCGCTAACATATAGCTATAGAAATAAAAGCATGACCCTAGGGGATTGGCGAGGAAGAGAATTGAGGAGATCGGCGGGATGACGGTAATGGATGAGTTCTTGGTACGTGTGGCTCCCGTGGGTGCAGATGCTGGTCAATACTCATGGTCATTGACCATATAGTTGAGATCTGTGCATGTAACTATGTAAATTAAGTTTTAATTGAAGATTATGTATTGTGATATCAACTCATTTAAATATATAGTTCACTGAATCCAAAGCAGATTTGTATACTATTATTTTCTGTCTTTAAACTTTATATTCACCATACCATATACATTACATATGCAAAATATTACGATACCTTGAATGTATGCACACGCACGTATCCTTTCGTAATTCGATTATTTTGTGCAATATCATATATGGAAGAGTCTTTCTGTTGATTCCAGCAGCTGATCATGCGTGTCTAGAGCTGAGTATAAGTCTGTCCGTTAGTGCTCTGTATTTAGGGAGTTTCATACACTGCTGTTATGCATTGACAAACCTACTTGTGTGTTATCAGTGGGCATTCAGGGTGGAGGTGTTAGGATAACCACATGGTCAGGGCGACAAAATGCCCCGAGACTTGCCAGAAGTGTCAGTGGCCTGCATTTTGCCAGTACTTAATACTTTGAGTGTTTCTCGAAAGTGCGAGGGGTATGAAATGTTTTCTCTTTATGGTGAACTTGTGACTGATTTCTAGTATGAA
Source organism: Mus minutoides (assembly GCA_902729485.2). Taxonomy (NCBI): domain Eukaryota; kingdom Metazoa; phylum Chordata; class Mammalia; order Rodentia; family Muridae; genus Mus; species Mus minutoides. The sequence continues at coordinate 165,221 of LR751034.1, forward strand.
TCATATTTGAGTGTAGTTCTTGGCCATTTGAGGGTTTTGTTTTTCCTTTTCTTTTTCTTCTTTTTTTTTTTTGGCTGATTTCAGATACATTATGATTCATAACAGCAGCAAATTTACAGCTATGAAGTAGCAAGGCACATAATTTTGTAGTTGGACGTCACCACAACATGAGGAACTGTATTAAGGGGTCAGCACTAGGAAGGTTGAGAACCATTGTCCAGGGGTATTTGAGGCTACACTGTATTTGCTTGTGCTTTTTCTCATGAGGAATCTTCCCAGGCCCGCAGACTGAAGATACTACCGCTATGTATCCCAATGAAAGGTTTAGTTTTTCAGTTATTTATTGCTATTAGTATTATGGTATGTGTGTATGTGCAGTGACTGTATTTTAATGTGGCCATTTGCATGCCATGGTGAACATGTGTCAGTCCGAGGACAACTTTGGGGAGTCATTTCTCTTTTCCCTGTGGGTTCCGAAGATCAAACTCGGGGCAGCATGCCTCTGTGGCAAGTGCTTTCATGTACTAAGCTATTTTTCTGGCTCTAAAAGCTTAAAATTTGCCTTTAATCTTTCAGTCGTTAATCCTCTTGGATTTGAGGTTGACATATGGAATGAGGCGGTTATAACCAGGTATCAATACAGTCTTATAGTGTATTTCTGTACAAGGCTAGATCTGAGGACTTTTCATGTGGATTTCAACGGTGACTTTACAGTAATTCTTGGTTTTGGATTGGCAGGTGTGTTCTGCCTTTCTCCTGAGAGAGTTAAATGATGTATCTGGTCCCTGGAGCAATGGTAAGAAGGCCCTTGGTAGGAACTCAGTAAATATCCCACGAAGGGATTCCATCTGGGGCCAGTTGCATAGACAGGTCAGCAGCTCCATGGGGGATGGGCTGGGTGAGAAGAATACTTGGAAGCACCCCCCCACGCACACACACACCCCGCTTTTCACTAGTCTGTTGCTTCTTGTCTCTTCTTGGCCATAACAGAATCTCCAGTGACTCCTCAGTCAGCCTCATATCTGCTATGCAGTGTGGACACGGGCTGGCAAGCATGGGTAAGCGCTGCGTGGTTGCTAACTGCAGTTGTTCAGGAGCCAGCCACAGGCTGCGGAGAGTTCTGTGTAGTCTTTTGGCATCTGGCCAGTAGCTGGGCCCTTAAGCCTTGGTGATAGGCAGGGACTAGTCTAAATTTAGCTTTACTTATTTTCCATGCTTTTGAACATCTTTATTCCATAGGCCAGTGTTGCATTCAAGTACAGTAGCTCAGTCTTGTGCGTTTTGTTACTACTGATAAAGGAATCTCCATTGACTTAATGTTTGAGATGTGGGATTCATGGTGCTAATGCATGCACGAATGTTTTTTCATACACCTAAAAGATTTCATTGACCTTTTCAAAACCAGCTTTTCTCTCTCATTTTAAAAGACCAAATCTGTTCAAACTCGTTCACCTAACAGTCTTGAAAGGTTGGGTGAAGTTAGGGCTGGGGCTGCCAAAACAGATGACCCCCTCAGCTCCGAAAATTCAGAATTCAGGGAGGAACAGTTACCCTCATAGGGTGGTGATGGCATTGGCCAAAGCACACTGAGGGTGTGACCTAGAGAAAAACCCAGATCTGGGGCAGGGAGAAGATCTAGAAAGCTGATTGGTCTTTTTAGCGATGGAGACCGAGCCCAGGGCCTTGCACCTCCTGGGTAAGTGCCACATCCCCAGCCTTGGGAAGATGATTTTAAATAGGAAGCTAGCCCTGTGTATACCCCTCGGAGTCCCATTCCTTCTCTCAAGCTTAACCAAGATTCATTGACTTTCCCCTGTCCTTATCCAAAGCACATCATCGCGCTTCTTGTAACTGATATTCGTGAATTTCTGCTCATTCTATCCAGTCCTATTCTTTATTTATGGGTGGTTTCTTGTCCACACCTTCTTCCCTTCAATACACTTTGGGTGTGGTGTTGGGGATTCAGTCAAGGACCTCATCCACAGGCAGGCCCTCTCCCTCTGAGCTATAAGCATGGCCACTTTTATCTTACAGAGTCTCACTGAGTTCTCCGGGCTAGTCTCAAATTCACAACCTTGAGCATTTCTTTGAAAGATTTTTATTTATGCATACATGTGTTTTATTATGTTTATGTGTGTGTGCTGAGTGTAAATCACCTGTGTGCAGATGCCCTTGGAAGCCAGAAGAAGATATTGGACCCCCAGAGCTGCAGTTACAGGCAATTGCTAGCTGCCTAGTGTGGGCGCTGGGAACTGAACTCAGGTCTTTTGGAAGGGCTGCAAGTGCTGCTGACCAACCACTCACCTATCTCTCCAGTCTCTCTTGGAAGATTTGAACTCTTTATCACATCCTCCTGAGTAGCTGGGACCTTCAGCCATATATCACCATTCCTAGCTAAATACAATTTTTGTTTTAAAAAATTAAACACTTTTATTGAGAAATGATCTTGTGTTATGGACTCATTTTAAGTACACAGTTCACTGAATCTAGATCAAATTCTAGGTAGTGGCATTCATCCCTTTTTCTCAGGTAGAGCAAAGCTCAGAAAAAAACAGGAGTCACAAAAATGCCAAGGGCCCCTAGCAGAGCTAGCACTCAGACTGTGTGGTGTAATGGCTTGATAAAGTGTATCCAAGTTTCAGGAGGGAGGGGAGTAAGTAAGCCCACAGTGTCCTTCAGTTTGGGGGCGCTTTGTTTATCCACTTTGAACGCTAAAGACTTGTTCTGCAACTAGAACTTTCCGTCCAAGAAGAGTTAAGTGAACACACTAGGAAGGAGGGATGTGCACAGTTTGAAACGTGAGTAAACTCTGTTGAGCCAGTAGTCGGCACTTGTGATCCAGGCACCTATTAGCAGGGGTCTCTGCAGTTAGCAATGAGCCATGCTGGCTACGATCGATCCTTATGACCATGCGCTGCTCCTTTGGCTTTTCCAGGGTATTTACAAACACGAGTTTCCAGCAGGAGAAGGTTTTAGCTCCACTCCCAAGCAAGCTGTGATGTGGAAGAGTCCAGCGGGCAGTTGAAAAGAGGGAGGCTCCTTCTCTTTCCCCTCCAAATTACAGGGCTGGAAATGTCCTCACAATTAAATTAGCCGACTGGTCCAACAATAGAAAATTCTTTATAATTTGCGCTGCCTTCAGAGATGGCAGAAACTAGGCTTCTGGTAATGGCTTGGAGCTGCCTGGACACGGGCGGGCCGCCCTCCCGCCACTCTGTTGTGAATTATGCTTTATTCACGGCTTTTGTGATGCTTTGAATACTGATGTTGGGGAAATGGCAAAAGAGCTAGCGATATTTGTTGACAGGATAAAACTATCCATTTCTTAATGAAAGGGAGGCTTAGACAGGAGTGTGCTGAGGGCCCTGCTGCATTAGTATGCTTGGCTGCCTCTCTTTATGCAACTATCTTTCTAATAACGAAACTGGATATGCAGAAACCCTTCCCAACCCACGCTCAGGGCAAGAAAACCCCAGAATAGTCCCAACTTATTGGGAGCACCCAGGCAGAGGCTACCACTGTATAGATCATGATCAAAGACAACACAGCTGGCATGATTCTAAGCTGTTCTAAGCTGGGTTTTGTTTTTTTTTTTTTTATCATTGTTTCATATTCCGCAAATGAAGGCTAGAGTGGGTTTGAGTTCTAGAAAGTCATTTAACAGCCCCACCCCCACCCGACCGTCTTAAACCAGTAGTTAGCAAACCTTTTTAAAAAATTTCTTCTTAAAGATTTGACTTATCTTTGTCTCACAGGTGAGTGTTTTACCTGTGTTTGTGAATGTGTACCACACCCATGGCAGTACTCACAAAGGACAGGAGAGGGCGCTAGACACCGGCATCAGAGTTACTGATGGCGATGAGCTGCCCTGTGGGTGCTGAGAAACGGAACCCATGTTCTCTGGAAAAATAGCCACCACTCTTAATTATTGAGGTGTCTCTCCAGCCCCTAAATTTTTTCTTTATAGGAGCACATAGTAAAATTTTGGATCTTAAAGGCTGTATGGTCTCTCATTGGAACTATGTAACTGTGCTTGTATAAGAAGGATTTCTGAGTTCGAGGCCAGTCTGTTCTACAGAGTGAGTTTCAGGACAGCCAGGGCTATACAGAGAAACTATGTCTCAGAAAAAAAAAAGAAGAAAGAAAGAAGAAAGAAGATAGAAGGAAGAAGGAAGAAGATAGAAGAAAGAAGGAAGGAAGAAGAAAGAAGAAAGAAGAAAGAAGAAAGAAAGAAAGCCGCCCTGGGCTACAAATCAGTGAATAAATCCAATCCGTGGGCTGCACTGGGATGAGCAGTTCCTGGGCTTGTTTCTATAGATTTACTCTATGCACGTGAAATGTGCATGCCACAGACTATTCACAGGACTTAAGTATTATTCTGATGTTTCATTTGGAAATGTAAGTAACATAGACGCTTCAGGCCATGGGGTATATTTGGTCCTTGGATCATAATTTGCTGTCCCGGCATTAAGGTATTAGAAAGCCTCCTGCTTCAGGCAGGTCTCTGATTTGTCCTCTAGTCGGTGAGTTACCCCTTCTCTGCTGCAGCACTTCCTCATGTTTAGTGAGTGAGACACAGCCAAACCCAGAAACCCACCCACACTAAAAGATACTCGGGTCTCCTGCCTGTCACGCTCTGCATGGGCACCCCCCCACACACACCCCCTAATGTACATCACACCATTTCTAACCCCAAAGGATGCTATTCTTATCCTTTGGATTCCTAGTAAACAGCAATCTTAGCCAGAAATCTAGGCTTACACACCGAATAAAGGACTTAAGATCAGCAGAACGTGATAGCGATTAGAAGCAAGAGGAATTTATTAAAGTTACATTTGAATGTGTTTTTAAAAATTTCTTAGTACATAGACAGTGAGCAAGCTGGTTAGCATAGATAGGGTCATATGCAACAATCATTCAGGCATACCATGGTTTATGAGTGTTCTGTGAGATCAATACCGGTACCAAGTTAGAGGCTCAGAAAATGAGGATGGCAAAAGAACTGTAGTGTGACATCTGAGCCGAGCCCAGACACAGCTTGCGCCTCTTCTTTCTGTGAATTTGATGACTGACAACAGTTGACTTGTTTGCCACCATCAAAAGAAGTTGCTCGGGTGAAGGCTCTCTCTGAAGTGCCCTAAAAGCCGCTGCGGTGGCTTGCCAAGTCTGAACTCAGTCTCTTGTTCATAATTCACAGTCCTGGCTGGATGTTAGAATCGGCTGTGGGAATAGGCAGAGCTCTGGGTGAGCATGGACTCAAGCCTGGCTCTGCCCCATGGAATCGGGAGGATTCTGGTGGATGTCACTGACGGGCTCTCCCCTAAATTTCATTCCATTGGTCTTCGTCAACAAGAAGGGCATTGGAAGCCAGAGGGTCAGGAAGTACCCGGAGGTAGGGGGAAAGATGGTAGCGCATATCCCTGAAGCCCTTAAAGCTGTGTTCATCTCCCCTTTATTAAAGTGTTGTTTTCGGAGTGAGCCCAGGAGACTGTACATCATGAGCGTGCAACGGACTAACAGCATCCCTTTCAGCTTGGCTACTCCAAACTCATCATCGAAAATGTCTTTTCAAGTTATTCCTGGAGCTAACACAATCATATCGTCGGCACGTGCAGATCACCAACACTGGGAGAATCTCAGTGCTGCTAAAAAGATGAATTCCTCAGGGTTTTGGTTTTATTTATTTTTATTTATTTTTGCATTTCCATTAATGCTCATTTACATGAGGGTGATTGTAGATTTCAAGTGAGTACATCCGCCTCCACATGGGCAGCTCAGGTTGTTTTTGACAGCAGACTTTAGTAGTATGTATAGAGGCACAGCTGTGCTTCTGGGGTACTCAACCTGATACCCGAGACGCACAACAAAGCATTCCTCTGTGTGCAGAATCTCACCACAAATACTCGTCCTCGCTGTCTCCCAGGGCCTTGTTAGAATTTTAAAGAAACCATAACTCCATGGTCCTCATCTCAGAAGTTCACAGGCCTATAGGAGGGCAATTAAAAAGAATAAGTCACTGGAAATAATTATCGGAGTGAATATCAATTTATTTTAATTAAATCGTATTTCCAAATTACATCCGTTATAAAAGCAGAGGCGACCCCTCCCTGATCTAGCCCACTGTGGCTAAGCTGAGATCAGTGAGTCTGTCCGGTCCTTTACCGCGTTGCTGTCTGTGCTCATAGTTTTGCAGAGTACCCCTTTGAGGTAACTGCTGCTCAGCAGCCACTGTGAGCTTCTCTCTCTCTGGAAGCTGGTGACTCCCGAGAGATAACTTTGTGAGATCCAGTGAAGCCCTGCGTAACTCTGCTTTTCTGCTCCCCATCGTTCCTCAAAGGCAGCAAATTTGAAACGGAGCTTGTTCTGTTCTGTTTGTTTGTTTGTTTTCTCCCATTCAAGTACCGACCAGGTCTCACCCTGCTTAGCTTCCAAGATCACACCTGGCCAAGCGTGTTGGGAGTTGTGGCTGTAAATCATTTTCATTTGGGTTTCTGTTGACCTTTTCTCAGATACGGAGGCTGTGCATTTGAAATCACCTCTGCCTGTTCCTCTATCTCCAGGACCTCTTGGCATATCTCTAGCAACTTTTCCTTCTGCCTGCTTCCTATTTTTAGATTTTTTTTTTTTTTTTGTGTGTGTGTGTGTGTGTGTGTGTGTGTGTGTGTGTGTGTTTCAAACCAGGATCTGTGGGCTCTGAAGAGACTCTCTGTAAATGTTCCTAGGGATTGGAGTGCTCACTGTAAATTCTACAGTTTTGATTTTCATGTCCAGGATAATTTAATAACACGAGTCGGTGTGTCTTTGGCCTCAAAGATTTGGAAACACTAGAATGTAGTAGTGCATACCGTTAGCCAAACCACCCCAGAGGCTGAGACCTGAGGATTGAGAGTTCAAAGCCAGCATGGGTAACATAGCAAAACTGTCTCAAAAGTAAAATAAAATAAAATAAAATAAATAAAATAAAAGAAACAGGTTTGGAACTAATGTCACATATTTTATCATCCATGTGTATTTTGTGGGTATTTGTTAGCTCTGAGTTCAATGAATCCTCTTCAGGATCTTATAATATTACTGGAAAGTTCAGGGAGTCCCTACGTTATATGCTATACACTGCCAGGAAGACTGAGGGTTTTAGTTTCGCTAATGAAAGAATCTAACAGTGGACTCACTGGGAAGCTCAATTTTATTAGAGTTTGAGAGAAAAAACACGGGAGCAAGCAGGCTGAACATCTCCATTTCAGCAGCTGGAAGGAGATAAAGAAGAGACGGATGGAAAGCTACGCACTGCTAAGAAAGCAGGTGAGCTCAGTAATGGAGACCTGAAGCCGACCCACAGCAGAACAGCAGTTGCATAATGAAAGGCGAGAGGGATTTCAGAGGAAGGGTGAGAAAGTCCAGTGTCCAGGAGACCATGCCAAGGCGTTGGGAAAAGAGATGGATGGAAAAGGAAAAGGTCTGCATTTCAGGGTAACTCCAGTAGAGCGGAGTTTCGGTGTCTCCATAAGCAACTGCACCATGGGAAGGATAAGTGTATTATATTATTCAGGGGATAACTATTCCACCCCTCTCCTCAGGAAGTGTTTTAGGTGACGCGGATTTCCTGAGTGGGGAGGGTAGGCTCCTGGATAGGTCATTCAAAGGCCTAGCTGCTCTTTAAGCAAGGAGACAAGAGTGTACAATGTTCTAATCTTTGGAGAAGATCAGAATGTAGTATCTCCTCCCAGGGCTGGAGGTAGATTCCTTTAGGGAGAGATCCAGCCTCCATTATCTTTAGGGCTGTTTATCTTCTGCCTAGCTTTCTAAGGATACCTTTGCCAAGATTTCCTCTAGTAGCCCATGTGTGCACTGTTGTGCTTTTTTGAATCCAGCTTTCTCAGTGGACTATGAAATGTTGGAAGACAGGGACCATGTCTGGCTTTACTGTCCTGTGACCTAGCATTTGCATATATCATATATATTGTCTTTACATATATCATACAACATATGATATATGTTGATCGATATATTATATATTGACCTATAATATGTTGCTATATGCAAATATTTATGGTTGTAGTCACCATGTATAAAGACTTAGTACCCCTAACTAAAAATCCTAAACTTAAAATGCTCCCAAGGGTTGGAGAGTGGTTAAGAGCACTGGCTGCTCTTCCAGAAGAGGACCTAGGTTCAATTCCAGTACCCACATGGCAGCTCATATCTGACTATAACTCCAGTTCTTGGGGGCCTGGCACCCCTGGGTCCTCTGTTTTGTTTTTGTTTTGTCCCTGACACCCAGTGATGAAAACACATGTTTTGGATGAGAAGCAAATGAATCAGATTAAGCCCCAGGAACCGTGAGGCAGGAAAGAGAGAGATGAGCCTAGTCCTAGCCCATTTGTTCTGGGAATGCAGAGAAGTGTGACTACTCTGGAAGGGTCCCAGGGAGGAGTGTAACCACTCTGGAAAGGTCCCAAGGCTAGGAGGCATTGGTCTGGTTCCGGGTCTGGCATGGCCATCAAAATTTAATTCATGGTCTGTCATTTGGATACACGGTTTGGGTTGTTTAGAAAATGGTGAGGTTGGCTCCTGACATGGCTTCTATGACGACTTTTTCCTCAGTCTGAAGCAAAAATCATCAGAAGGAAACAAATATGTGGCTAGCACTGCACAGTGCTAACTGTGTTCAATTCAACAGACTCCCCTGTTTTCTAATATTGGGTCCTCTCTGCTTTTTATGTTTCATCCTTTTATTAAATAATAATAAGTAGATGGTGGTTGTATTGTTTTTATTTTTTTAATGACTCTAGTTGGCAAAAAAAGGTGGAGATATTGTTGTAATCCTTTAAATTTTTTGGGGGGGAAATTTTAACAGTAGATAGAAAAAATCTGCCTATAACTCTCAGACCAAATAACCTTTAGAATTCTATCCAGTTCTAACAGTTGGGGATTTTAGCCTTTTCTTTCCACTTGTGACAGTGAGGCGAGAAATTCAAGTGTCAGTTTATATTTGTGTCCTGGAACTGGCTGTATTTTCACCCGGAGAAATGGTACCTCCACATGAGCATTACAGATGCCACATTTCCCTCAGCTTGGACAAAGCCTGAAGCATCGCTTCGTATCTTAAGTTAGACCAAGCCGAGAAGAGGAGTGGGAGATAGGTGTCACACATCATTGCTGGGGACATGCTCTGGCTTAGTGTGGCTGTCATCAAACCTCCCCTTGTTATCTGTCACCCAATCTGAAATGAGGACACACCCTGTATCCAGAGTCTCGAACACACTAGGCCAGTCATCTACCACTGAGTTACATCCCAGGCCAGCCTTCTTTTATTTCTTTAAACAGTTCCCTAGAGACGTTTAAAAAAAAAAATCATGGGCTAAGTTTAGCCCCTGGATTATAATGATAAATAGTTGAACATGGTCCAGGTCTCTGGAAGGTGCTGTGGGCTGAAGATGTTAATGGTACAAATGCAATTATCCTGTCTGACCAATTCTGCTTTTTGGGAATTTATCCTGCAGATATGCTTATAATTTATCTGAAATAGCAACATACTGAGAGCTATCTGGACACTCACCTATAGGAACTGATCAGATAATAGATTACCCACAAACAGTATGACTTAGCCTTTTAAAAGTTCCCGGCAGCTGCCCGCATAGACTATCCAGAGGCAGGAAACAGGCGAGGGTTGCTGGTTCGGTGGCTAAGTGCTTGCCAAGAGCCTGCGAAGCTCTTGGCGTTGATGCCAGCACTACAAAAATGTGTGAATCTGGGGAGGTGTGAAGAAAATTTTTTTTAGTACAGTAGTATTTACTAGCTTTAAAAGACTAGCAAGTTTGTGTATGTGCACACACCCATACATGCATCTTGTGTCCTGTGTACAAATAGGATGCTCTTGTGCCCTGTGTAAGTATAGGTTGTCTGGCAATGGTGAGTACCACTGAGGAGTCTGGCTGAGGGACTGAGGGGGTGCTGGGACATTTATTTTTTTACTTTATATTATTTTGTAGCGTATGAATCTGGTGCCACACACATGAATCAATCCATTCAGAATTAAACTGAAAATCTTTTTTAAAGAGCTAAAACGAGTGAAATTATTTTAATCTCTAGCATGAGAAAATTTACTCAATTGCTTGAAATAGACCTGAATCATTTTTCAATCACAGGTGAGGCTGCCCTGCCCTAAGAAATATACATAGTTGTTTTCCTTTGTGGGGGTGTTTTGACACAATAACAGTTCTCTGTCAGCCTTTGATCATCTTCCATGGTGGAACGCCCCTCTCCCGAGGCTGAGTTTCAAGTTTTTTTGTTTGTTTGTTTTTGTTTTTGTTTTTTTGTTTTTCAAGACAGGGTTTCTCTGTGTAGCCCTGGCTGTCCTGGAACTCACTTTGTAGACCAGGCTGGCCTCGAACTCAGAAATCTGCCTGCCTCTGCCTCCCGAGTGCTGGGATTAAAGGCGTGTGCCACCACCGGCTGGCTGAGTTTCAAGTTTTGCTGCTATCTTTCCTTCTGATTTTCAGACAGCCCACCTGCAAGTTAACTTGACCAATGGACAAACATGAAAGTTCTGGGGGTTGGGGGGGGGGGGCTGTGCTGCTCGTGACTGCTACTCTGCGCAGCCCCGGCCTTTATTTTTCTGTTTCTTACCTATTAAATGCAGAGATATCTGGAGCGTATTCCCTAGCGGTCACTCCCTGCTGATGATGTCCCACGATAGGCGAACCCATGCCTCTGTGGTCTGCTGTGGTGTTTCCAGCTGGGAGGTTCTTGGCAGCTTGCTGAGAAGTTCTTGGTCCCTACCCTGACTAACACGTCCAGCCACTTCCAAGTTGTGCTTAGAAGGGTAGCACTGCCTCTCAGGATGGGAAGTGCTGGGGAGAGAAGGATGCCTGGTTCTGGAGGCAGACAGGACTGGCTGAAGATGAAGAGATAGATAGGTACCGGTACCATATGGTGCGGTGTGTGAGTGGCCAGTCCCACTTCTCTCTCCTTTCTGGCGTCACCCTTTAAGCCTCACCCATTGTGGCTTAACATTCGGTCAAAAGGATGTTTGTCCATTCCACGTTGAGGCCTGTCCTTTTGCCTGCCCGCCAATGCCGTCAAAACAGTCTCATAGGAAAGCTGCCATGACGCTCGATTTCGTGGCAAGGACCTCTAAATCCATCAGCCAATCAGCTGACACCAGACTGATGGTCACGTGAGGGTGTGAGTAACCCCAGCCAAGGTCAGCAGAGCCCCCTAACTGACCACCCAGACCCCCGAGCGTTTGCTGTCGGGGCACTAGTGAGGTTCTCTGATCCCTTTCTCTGCAGCAAAAATAGGTAGCAGACACATGCCGAAATGTTCAGAAACGGACGGGTAGGAAAAGAGTTTTCTTTCTTCTTTCCTAGGACACCATTTGACAACACAAAGTGGTTTCTGGTCAAAAGAAAGAAAAACAAACAAACAAACAAGCAAGGCCAAAGTTCAACACATCAGATCAGCCAGGCAGGCCTATGTAGCAGAGTGAGGGAGTATCATGGAGTTGGTGAGGTGGTACTCACAATAGAAGAGAGAATGGAGAAGTCCAGGCAAGAACTGAAAAATAGAAAATGAAAGTCAGGGAGATATGTGGTCAAATATATTAAATATGTATATAAAGTCATCAAATGATAAACATTATGAGTAATATCTGAATACCTAAATAAGCCTATGTAGCTCAAAAAAAATAAATAAAAGAACATAGCCAATAGTAGGACGAAAACACTTGGTTTTGAAGTGATAATTCCATTACATGCCAGTAAAAGGTAGCAAATGTAGATAATGCTCACAGAATTATCAGAGCCTCAGGATACTTGTGGGTTTATTTATGATGAGAGCTGTTGATTGGAGTATATACCAGCCACGGCCTGTTGGCTGTGACAGGGAAATGCAGCTGTCCAAGGGGCAAAAACATTGTGCAATCCATAGGACACCCCCACATCCAACCTCTGGGCTGATGCATACTTGACTGCGAGATCGTCTTTAAACATTTGAATGAAGGAACATCACCTCACATTTCTTGTTGTTAGAATATTTAATCTTTTACATTTTTCTCCAAATTACCTTGAAATTTTCTGCAAGCCCACACAGGGGCCACAGAAAGGCTCCATCGATGGGATCTTCCTGCAAGCCCACTTGGTAAGAAGTGAGGAAAATATTTAAAAAGCCTTTGTCCTTTGGTTTCAAGGAAGAGAAGCTCTGGATAAAACCAGTTTAAACAAGAGACTGAGGTTTGTCCTTATGTGGGGTCCTGAAGTTCAGCAGGATCACAGAAGACAAAGGTTCTTTATTTTCCTGCTGACCTTGACAGCGGGCTGGTAACCTCAGCTTAGCGCCTGCTAGCTACAACATGGCTGCATGAGCTCCACACATCACATCTTCATCACATCCTGCATGTTGTAAGAGTGAAGTAAATTTGGTCTCTTATAAGGACAATCTCCTCATGTCTTATTGGCCAGAATTATGACAAAGGGCTTGTACAGAAACAAAAATGACTTCAGTTTAGCCCAAAGCAAAGACAGATTGACACTCTTTTCCTTTGCTGATGAGAGGCCTCCTCCTGCAACAGCTTGTGGGGTATTAAATGGACTCTGGAACAACATTGCCTCCGAGGCTGTGTGATGGCTCAGTCATTCATGAGGGCCCAAGTTCGAGCCTCACCTCCATGCTGGATGTAGTGGGGGAGGCCTGTACTTCCAGCGCTGGGGAAACAGAAATGTGGGGATCCCTGAGGCTCATTACCCTCATGTAACCAGTGAGCCCCAGATTCCACTGAGAGACTGTCTGTAATGAGGAGGAACGACCCCTCTGACCTTCACATGTGAACGCATATACCTACAGGTGTGTGTGTGTGTGTGTGTGTGTGTGTGTGTGTGTGTGTACATGCATGAGTGCATTAAGGACTAATAGGCAACTAATAGTAATTCGGGGCAGCCATTTGATCATGAGGATAATTAAGGGTACTCTGTAGTCTTCAGTGTTGTCATATATCTCTATCTATCTATCTATCTATCTATCTATCTATCTATCTATCTATCTATCTGTATCTATCTATCTATCTATCTGTATCTATCTATCTATCTATCTATCTATCTATCTATCTATCTATCCTATCTATCCATCTATATTCCCATGTTTTCACAACCTATCATGTCTTCAATAAATTTCATGAGATACTAGCCCCTTCATTATAAATGGGTGTTGTGGCTTTGCCCAGTGCAAGTGTTCTGGTACATGGAAGGTGGGCTGAACTAAGATTTGATGCTAGTTAGGTCAGTCGTTATTAAATGCACCATCACCTCATAATGGGTTAATCAGTCCCATGACCCTGAACACAGAATCATCTGTATATATTTTATGTGTGTGCCTATTTTTTCTGTATCCCTGCGCGCATGTAAAGCACCAGCCAGGGCCATATTGACAATGTAACTAAATTTAGTAACATTTTACAGGGAAAGTGATTCTAAACACTTTAAAGAACAAACATGGGAACAGACCAGGAGGCATGCATTGGGCTAAGCAAATAACCGAAGGTGGGATAAACGAATAGGATCCATGTGTCCTCCGGAGGCAGACTCTGGCATAAGCCCAGGAGAACAAGACAAGCTTGGGGGCAGGGCTGAGCATCCTTCATCCACCTGGCCTTTCTCTAGGGTTTTGAGGTGGCTGCCGCAGCATTTTGCCCGGCATGAGGATAAAAGCCTCTTTTTAGCAGCCGTACCGTACCTTGCTGTTGGGAAAGCTCTTCAGCACATTAGCCTCTGACAGGCCCCCCACACAGAGGCCTCTCTTTTCAGTCCCATTTTCCGGATGCACGGGATGGGTCAGCTGGGTGAGTGATCTGGTCTACCCTTTACACGCTGAGGGAGGCCCCAGGATGCTGCTCAAGAAAAGGTGGGGGGGGGGGTGCTGCAGGGAGAGCGATTGGTCAGCCAATCATCGGCTGGGTCTGAGGAAAGTGGGGCCCTCTACAGGAGTCGGAAGGACCCTGAGACCACTCATGGCTTAAGGTCTGTTTCTTCGTTATTTGCCACTGATAGAGCAAAATATCCCAGGCTGGACACTTTATAAAGAGATGGTTTTGAAGCTCACAGTTTAAGAAGCTTGAAAGTCCGAACAACGCAACACCAGCCCCGGAAACCCTCCACCTCCGGGTACTCGCAGCAGAGGGCAGGGCAGATGGTACCAAGGTGCGAATGCTCGTGGAAGAAAGCGTGAGACCAAGAACCAAAGATCAGGCTAAAATCAGGCTTTCTCTTTTAATAACGATTTTCTAATAAGAACTATATTATTTCTGAAAACAGAGACACAATGACTTGGTTTCCTTTCTGTAAGCACCCACCTCTAAGATGTCTCACCACCTCTGACGTCCTCACACTGGGAACAAGCCTTCATAGGAACCCCCAGGGATAAACCATACCCCAGCCATAGCAAGAGGAAGGCTGGGAAGGCAAAATGGAGAGGTGGTAACTAAAGACAAGGAAGAAAGATTTGTAGAGAGCAATGCCAGGTTGACGCCATCTTCTGAGACCCAGTGGGGGCTTGTCTGTCTCGACTCTGTCTTGTGTCCTGGCAGTGAGTCCAGAATTAGCCACTCTGTTTCTCTCTGCTAGATGCCCAAAGTAGGAAATGCGAGTCCTAGCTTGGGTCAGAGAATAGTCTCAGACTCAGAAGGCAGAGCACCAGGGGCTCTGTGGGGCTTCTCTGACCCTGACCTCTGTGGGGCCCTCGGTTCCTTTTCATCTTTAGCCTTTCAGTTTTCTGAGACCCNCTCTCTCTCTCTCTCTCTCTCTCTCTCTCTCTCTCTCTCTCTCTCTCTCTCTCTCTCTCTCTCAGCATGTGATTTCTCTTATTTAAACTGGGAACTGCTCAAACCATCACTAGCTCTCTTTCCATTTTTGAAATGCATGTTTCAGAGATCCTTTCTGACCTGCTACTACTTCTAAGCATCTTCTTTCACAGGTATCTGGTGACTTGAAGCTCCTCCCAACTGACTCCAGCGCTTGCTTCCTCCCACGCAAGATGCTTCCCGGTGGCTGGTTACCTCAGGCCCTGCTTCTGGGGGCCACACTCTTCCCTATTGTTACACCTCTGTAGTAGGCCCTTAGCCGTTGGAGACCAGACCGACCTCAGATTTCTACTTGACAAACACACATCAGAACTTTTACTTCACTTGTCTATGTAAAACACTTGGGGAACAAACAAAAATAGCAGAGAAGTTGGTGCTGGTCAGTTATAAATCCACTGTCTAGAAAATTACTTAATATTGTATGCATTTTCTTCCACTTTCTTCCTGAGGCGTGTGATACGTGTGTGTGTGTGTGTGTGTGTGTGTGTGTGTGTGTGTGTGTGTGTGTAGGATCATTTGATGCAGGTAGAGTTGTACATGTTTATTTATTTTTTTTATATTTTTATTTTTTGGTTTTTCAAGACAGGGTTTCTCTGTATAGCCCTGGCTGTTCTGGAACTCACTCTGTAGGCCAGGCTGGCCTCGAACTCAGAAACCCACCTGTCTCTGCCTCCCGAGTGCTGGGATTAAAGGCGTGCACCACCACACCCAGCCATGTTTAATATTTATAATGTATTCCTGCTTGGATGTTTCTTCTTCTCTAACCACTGTTAATCTGACTTTTGGCAGTCCTATCAACTCCATGACATTAAATAAAGCTCCACTATGTAATGGGCAACCCCTCTGGCCTAATTAGGCTTGTCTTCTGCTCTAATTAAACAAAAACCCAACCCAACCTAGGTGAGGAAGGAGTTTATCTGGCTCGCAGCTTACAGTCCATTATCCAGGGAACCAGGGCAGGAGCCCAGAGACAGAAGCCATGGAGGAGCCTTGCTTGTGGCTTGCATTCCATGGCTTGTTCAGCCTGCTTTCTTATATATCCCAGTTCTCTCTGTCCAGAGCTGGCATTTCCCACATCCATCAGCTATCAAGAAAAACACTCCATAGACTCACCTATTGTCCAGGCTCATGGAGGCCTTGTTAAAAATCAAGGCTCCATCCATCTTTCTGTTGACCCTTAGCTCATCAGTGACCCTTGGGTCACAGACTCCCCAGTCATTCACTGCTATTCCTTTTCTGGTTAATGTTGGTGATGAGTTCCGTGGAAGCCCTCTGCACGGGTGTACTTCATCCTGAAAACACGTTACAGGACCGGTGATGTTATCAGCCCCTTTTTATGGATGAGAAAACTGAGGCTGGGGATCCTTTCCTGATGCCAACCTGGTAAAGGGCAGAGCTTGGATTTGAGCCTTGGTGTCAGCTCAAAGCAAAGCAGATCCTCTCCACGTGGTGCTTCTCCATGACCCTTTACTATTGATTGGGGCATTTCTCTTCCATGCACAGCGGGGGGGGGGTTGCACCCCCAGAACAATGGTGTTTATCAGTTTGGTGTGTTAGTCCTGGTGTGACCACTTTTCCTACTGGTGACCTTCGGTGAATAATGACACCACTAACCCTCTGCTGGTCTTCTCTTCTTGGCTCTAAAGTTCTGTGACTTTGCTGAACAACAGTGGAGACAGGCCAGAATGAATGGCCTGTTGTTGTCCGGTTGGTTTCCAGGGGGTGTATACACTCTGCTCAACAGATCACATGGGCCGGGGCGTTGCTTTTTCCCCTGTGCTGTTCAGGAAAGGGTGGGGGTGCCCAGGAAAACCCCTACAGCTGTGGTACTGTCTTCTTAAATACCAAGGTAGAATTTTCCTCAGAGCAATAAGTCCCCTGAATTCCCTTGAATTCTGAAGATACTGCATGTATATCCCTCCCTGATGCAGACTCTTGGGCTTCCTGCTAAGCATGATGGGTTGCTAGAAGGATGGGCTGGGGAGGAGGGTCCTTTAGCTGCAGTGAAGGTGGGTGGGCAAGTCGTGGGCCAGCCAGGTCAAAGGTGAATGCGTTTTTCCTGGCATCTGCCTAGCTTCATAGCCACCTTATCCTGGGCCATGTCCCTGAAACCGCCACCCAGACAAAAAGGAGAGAACCAGAAGACGTACGTGTGCCTTTCAGAATAGATTCTACCTGTGCAGTTTCTTCTCCCCTTTCAAAAGAAGAGGGTAATTTGAGCTTGGTTGGGTTTTGGCTGTTCCCAGGAAGCAGCCAAAGCATTCTGCAGGCCTTTGCTGGATTCTGAGGTAACGCTGCTCTACAGCAGGGTCTGGTAGCTGTGGTCTGGTGCCAGCTCTTCCTGCAGATGGCCTTATTTTTCTTCAGTTTCCCTGTTCGCCAGACCTCCCTGGAGATGCTGGCTGCTGTGTTTCTCTTGGTCCAGTCCTCTTAGAAACAAACAACAATGTATCTATTTAAAACTTCCTGCTATTGTTGGTCTTGAATGTTTCTTGCTTTAGCCAGAGGGTAGCCTAGCTGTCTTTCAGTCCCAGAGAAATGACCTGGGGACCTAATTTCAAAGTGTACGTGCCTAAGATGGTCTTAAATGAAGGTTTGAAAGACACTTGGCTGAGTGGGTCGTGAGTTGAACAGGGTATAACGGTAATGAAACACTAACTGGTTAGAAAGCATGTCCCTGTATCAACCCCCCAGAGGGACCTAGGGTCATGGAGATGGTGTTAGTGATGGGTTGGCAATAAAAACAATAACATCAGCCTTTGTTGAGTACTTACCACCTGTCAAATGGTCTGCAAGCTTAAACAGCTCTGCTGTGTGTAGTAACTCAGTAACAGCGAGTTAGCAGAGACCTGGGTATTCGACAAGGGTAGAGTTAACTATCTCCAAGACCTTTAGAAAGATGAACTACTCATAGCTTTAAGTTGGGGAAAAACTGAGGTAGATTTTTATTTGTGTTTGTTTTTGTTTTCTTGTTTGTTTGTTTGTTTTAAAGACATTGTCCCTATAGTGCAGGTTATCCATGTAACTAAATTGATTTCAGACTCATGATACGCACATACACCACATATATGTACACATCAACACGCGCGTGCACACACACACACACACACCACATATACGCATATCCCACCCCCTCATCCCCCACCCCTGCTTTAAAAAGAAAGAAATATGGATAGTTTTAATACCACCCATCCCTAGCTGGGCCTGTCTCCTGTACGCCTGTATCATTATGGACTAGCCAAAGCCAAAATTAATTTAACGTGCCCCAGTCATGCGATATCACTAAAGGGTGGAAATTTAATTACAGGCTCCATAAATAAAATAATATTTATGTGAAATAAACTCTAAACCTTAATACATCTCAAAAATTGGCCCACAGGGCTTGACTGTTGTCTTAGTCAGGGTTTCTATTCCTGCACAAACATCATGACCAAGAAGCAAGTTGGGGAGGAAAGGGTTTATTTGGCTTACACTTCCATACAGCTGTTCATCACCAAGGAAGTCAGGACTGGAACTCAAGCAGGTCAGGAAGCAGGAGCTGATGCAGAAGCCATGGAGGGATGTTCCTTACTGGCTTGCTTCCCCAGGCTTGCTCAGCCTGCTCTCTTATAGAACCCAAGACTGCCAGTCCAGAGATGGTCCCACCCACAAGGGCCTTTCCCCCTTGATCACTAATTGAGAACATACCCCACAGATAGATCTCATGGAGGTACTTCCCCAACTGAAGCTCCTTTCTTTGTGATAACTCCAGCTGTGTCAAGTTGACACAAAACTAGCCAGTACAACTGTTAAAGCTCTCTTTAGCTGGGAAGGCCTGGGAGCCCATAGAGGGCATAGACATGCTCTTCCAAGATTTAGGTTTCATCTATGAGCAACTGCGGTAAGTTTATAATTCTGAGCATAACTGTGGGTCACCAGGATGTTAGAAAGGCCTTGGGGGTTGAAGCCTCTCCCAGCACATCTGCATAATGAATGGTATGTTGGTTTGACTAAGTTTACCCACTATAGACTTACCCGTTTGAACGCCTGGCCCTTAGGGAGTGGCACCATTAGGAGGTGTGGACTTGTTTGGAGTGGGCATGGCCTTGTTTGGAGTAGGCGTGGCCCTGTAGGAGGAAGTGTGTCACTATGAAGGTGGACTTTGAGGTCTTATGTATATACTCAAGCTGTGCCCATCTTGGGCAAGTGTGGAAGACAGTCCTTTTCTGCTACCAGTGGATCAAGATGTAGAACTCTCAGCTCCTCCTCCAGCACCGTGTCTGTCTGGATACGGCCATGCTTCCTGGCTTGATGATAATAGACTAAACCTCTGAACTGTAAGCCAGACCTAATGAAATGATGTCTTTTACAAGAGTTGCTGTGGTCCTTACTTGCGTGACACGCTAAGGTCTGCCCAGCCAACCCACCCCACTGTTTTCATTAAAGAGAACTTTATCTATGTGTGATTTACCCATCAGAAACCATTCCTTATAAAGTCAAGGATTATTATTCTTTTTTAGAATCGTGCATTTGTGTGCTCCATGTCCAGACATAGCTGGCACTGCAGAAAGTTGCCTAGTGGCCACCTTTAGACAGCAAGTTCCCACTGTGACACCTTAAGTCTTCCCTTTGACTGGCCCCTCCTGTTCTGACGAGTTGTTCATATTTAACTTGGAGTCTAGGTGTAGAGCAAGTCTGGACATTTCTTCAGATTATGTCGTTTTGTGCTCATCTCCAA
This sequence comes from Mus minutoides, assembly GCA_902729485.2. Lineage (NCBI taxonomy): Eukaryota > Metazoa > Chordata > Mammalia > Rodentia > Muridae > Mus > Mus minutoides. The sequence continues at coordinate 184,786 of LR751034.1, forward strand.
TCGACATGTCAGATATGGTCTGACAGAGTCGCTGGGCCTGCCAGCCCCTTTCATGTGGACAAGAACTATCTGGCTGACAGTGGCTTAGCACCTGCCTTGTGCTGTTGACACTTGCCAAGTCTTCAGTTGGCCAAAATCCTGTCTCTTTTTTGACTCCTACAGACTTTAGTCAAGGTGTTCCTCCATTATCTATCCTACAGAATTCCCGTCTTAAGGTACCGGGCTTTATATTCAGTATGATAATCAATGACAATGTTAATGATGAGCATCCTTTGAAAGCTTGCTATTTTTAATCTTACTGGGGTTTCCCCAAGGTTTGTCCTTGGTATCATTCTGAAACTTGCTTCTAGCCTTTCCTCACTCTCTCTGCCCATAAAGAAAGAAATCTGCATATTTAGTTCTTGCTCGAACCATGTTCAGGTCTCTGTTCCTCTAAGTGTATGTGTGATGTGTACATCTATGTGGTATGTGTGTGTGGTCAGAATCAAAACAGAAGAAATTCTGTGCTCATATAAGTCACAAAGAACTTCTATCAGAAGGCGTGAATGACTGCTATAATCTCAGAGGAGTAAACATTAGAAACGGGCAAGGAACCAAGGAAGCATGTCTTCCAAGACAAGGAGTAGATAAATAAACACAAGGAAATCAGACGAGCATTACTAGAGATTAGAGAAATGCAAACTGAAGCACGTGTGCAGATAAAATACAGATAGAAAGAAGTGCAGTCAGGGAAGGGGAGAGATTAGAGCCACCCTGTGCTGCTGCTCCGAATGTCAGTTAGTACAAGCACTGTGGTATGTCCTCAAAATGCTAAACTTAAAATTGTCACACATCCCCATGCTCTATCAGGTGCAGAGCCCCAAGAAACGAGCATATACCCACATAAAAACATGTGTAGTCAGCAGCCTTTTCATTGTTGAAACTATAGGAGTTTTTTAGATATAGAGGCAAGTCCCCTGTTAGCTCCATGATTTGCAAATATTTCATCTTAGTCTGTGCATGACGGTTCCACTTTGTTAACGGTACCTTTATCCGTGACCTTTCTCGACATTGTGTGATGTCTGTATCAGAGACCTTTCTTGACCTTTGTCGTTGCTGTGACCAAGTAGCTGACAGGAAGCTGCATGGGGGGAGGGAAGATTGGTTTGGATTGTGGATCCAGGGAAAATTCATGGCTAGGTAGAGGTGGTTGTTCAAGGCTGTGTTCACATGCTGGCAGATAAGGAAGCAAGAGAGGAGAATTACCCATGTGGTACCCAGCTGGCTTTCTGCTTCCCATTTTGTAGTCTGTCCAGGAACTCAGACCATAGGAGGGGGGTGCCCACATTCAAGGTGGGTCTTACATTCCTCAGATAATCCCCTCTGGAAACACCCAGTGATGTACCTCACTAATCCATGCCTTATATGGTCTTTAGTCCAATGAGGTTGACCATTGAAATCACCATTATAGTGTCCTTTGCACCTAAGTTTTTAATTTTGTTGAAATCTAATTCATCTATTTTCCCCCAGTGCATTTTGGTTTTGGCTTCTGTATGTGTGTGCTAAAATTATTAGGTTGTTTTTAATTTTTCATTCTGAGCTAGTTATTTACTGTGATATACAAGAGGAGCTAGCTATGAGTAATTGCATAATTAAAACCTTTGTTACTGAAAAGTCAGAAGCTTACATAATTCTGTGGTTTGGGGTATTGATGACTTCCGTATTTACCTTTGAATCCCCTCCCACACCTGCACTAGAAAAAATGCTGAAAACAAGCCTGTTGGCTGGCTCTGGAAGGAATCTTTTTCTTCTTTCTTTCTTTCTTTCTTTCTTTCTTTCTTTCTTTCTTTCTTTCTTTCTTTCTTTCTTTCTGGCTAAAATCTAAACTGTGTTCTATTCAGGCTTCAAAGATCTGAGTTCCACTTACATCTTCATTCTACTTACTCTGTGGTTTTGTTCTAAGCCTTTAAGCCTCTGGGAACTCAGCTGCCACCCTGTAAGAATGGACAACACACCTCTTGGAGACCTGTTGCTGAGACGGCATATACAGCTCTGGGCACATGTAACCATTACTCTGTGCGTCAGTGAACTTGGTTCTCTCCGTTTCTCCCTTGGGTTAACAGGAATGCTGCTTGCCTTCTGCCGCCCCTGCAGTGTGTCGAAGATGACTGACCCTGACTGAGGAGGTAGTGTTTCCATTTGGACGGTCAGGGACCCTTTCATCTGTCTGGGTAGACATCCCGAGTGGTGCTGGCAGCCCCAGATTACACCCAAGAGTAGACTAGGTGCCCAGAGCTAGGGGTCTACAGGGTTTATGGCTCCAGGGTTTGGAAACCACTGGTACTCAGCCGTAAACTCCATGCCCTGGCCCCAGCCTTTCCTGGTTGTTACATTCATCCGCATGACTCCACGCTGAGTCACATCTGCAGGTTTGAGACCTTTAGCTCCTGAAGCTGCTAGTGTACCTCATGATTAGCATGTCGGTTCTCCTGGCCCTTAAGCCTTGGCAGCTCCAGGGAACTTTCTGAAGATCAAACCTCCAGTTTTTTTTTTTGTTTGTTTGTTTGTTTTTACAGAGTAGAAGCTCTCTTTGTCACTTCGGCCCTCAGCCACATTCTTCCAGAATTCAGCTATCTTCTCACTGTCACTGAGACTACAGCTAGTGGCTTTGTTGCTGCTACGGCTACAGTGCTGTTCCTGCCAGCCATTTTGGGTTAGTGGTTTAGGCAAGACCTCTTAGAGGAAGTCTTTTGGGGGTGGGGGCTTATCCTGTAACACCCCAGGGCAGCATGGGTAGAGAGCAGCCATTTCTACCTGCAGTTCCAGGGGGTCCTATGCCCTCCTCTTGCCTCTTTGGGCATTGCATCACATGGCACCCTCACATACAGGTAAATAAAACACTCATATGAATTAAATAAAAATTTAAAACAACAACAACAAAAGGTTTGTATTTGTATTGGCCATGCAGGGTTTTGTGTGCGCCAATCACAGGCCTTCTGCAGGGCTTGTGAGGAACTGCTCTGGGGTAAGGAAAGGCTTCAGGGTCACATAGAGTTCACCCAGGCTTGTCTTCCTCTGGGTGCTGCTTTCTAAGGCCAACAAGCATGTCTGGAGCGGTCATGGCGGGGGTATGTCATCAGCTAGGTACGTAGAGGTGTTTCCTAGTTGCTGGAGTTTCTTCAGTGGGATTATAAAATATCCATTAATATCTGGGCTACCAGGGCCATGCAGCCAGTCACTAGGAAAGGGACTGCCCAACTGACAGTCCCACACTCAAGGATACCCGGAAGGATTTGCCAAGTGGCTCACCCTTGTCAGTTTTAATCACTCACAAAACGCAATGAAAGTGTGTTTGCAGTTAGCACTTTAAAAAGCTCAATAAAGAACTAACACTTCTTTTTGTTGTTTGTTAGAGCTTTAGTAAACCCAGGCTAGCTTAGAAATCACTGTTCAGGCCAGGCCAGTTCCACATTCATAGTCGCCTCTGCCTCTGCCTCTGCCTCTGCCTCTGCCTCTGCCTCTGCCTCTGCCTCTGCCTCTGCCTCTGCCTCTGCCTCTGCCTCTGCCTCTGCCTCTGCCTCTGCCTCTGCCTCTGCCTC
>LR751034.1:188463-229060 GCA_902729485.2 Mus minutoides
GCTCCATACACAGTAGAATTAATAGTGCTTAATATTAACTAGCAGTGATTAACAGCATTGACTCTTGTCCCACTGTTCTAAGGAGAGTCCCTTATAAATACTATATTCTTATCCTTTGAGAATTAACTCCTTCCAGATTGACCCTTCAACTTCCCACACCCTCCCGATGTGTGCCTTTAAAAAAAAAATCATCCACTGAGTCAATTTGTAAGGTCCATATACTCAGGGGTATGAGGCCATCCACTGGAGCACAGTTGATCTAACATGGGCCACTCCCTTAAGGAAAACCAGTACCTCCTTCCTCAGAAATCATTGTCTGTCAGAAACCAATAGCTCTTTAGTTGGGGGTGGGACCTCGATCCCCTTCCTCCATGCTAGGATACTGACTGGCTTGTCTCTGATCTGTTTTCCTAGACTTGATACCCCCCTGCTTCCTTTGGTAAAGAAAGTCATTATCTTTCAAAACTTCAGGAAAACCTTTCTTAGTCCCCAGCCATCTCTGCTTTTTTGGAATTCACGTAGAAGGGACGGAATGTCTGGGCAGGGAGCCCTAGTATGGTTGTGTGAGCTTACAACCTCGGAGTAAACAGAACTAGATTAATTTTCTAAGGAAGGCCTAGAAGATGACCTGGCGCTCTTGTATGTGAGTAGATGTTGTGTCTTTTCTTGTGGGAAGCTGAGCGTGTTTCCCACAATCGCTTGACGGGAGCACATGGCCTTACCAGGGATCTTGAGGACAGGCGGTCATCGGGGCACCCACTGGGGAATTGCTGAGCTGAAAGATTAGTGATCTGAGAAACAGGAAAAGCCCCAATGGTGGGGTGGTGTGAATGAAGCAATTTTGCAAATACTTCTGCTTTTTATTTCTCGGTGATTATTTTTAACCGAGACAGTATCATCCGAAGCTCCCACAGACTCATGGACTCTTAGCACACAAAAGTAGCCTAGATCTCACAGACCTAGAACCGCACCGTCTGGCCCGAAGAGAAGGTAAACATTGCTCTCTGGTTCTCACTGCTTCGTTTTGTTCTTAAGGAAGATGTTGGCGAGGCTGTCGGCTTAGTTCTTTCTGGCACACACTTTAAGGTTTGGTAGATATCTATTTTTGTTTTAAAGGGACATTCCAGTAAATAATTTTCAGGCAGTACTGTTATGTTGAGAATTTGTCCATGGCTTCTAGAAGGCATCTCAAGGTCCGAGGGCAAGTTTCTCTGTCCAAGAGGTGGGCTGTGTGTGCATCTTACTTCGTTGAATACTTCTGTGGGTGATATTACCAAGTGAGCTTTTATTTAATTTGAGATACTTGAGTGTTAGCTAGGACTGTGACTGATAATAAAAAGCACTGATAATTAACAATTCTTAAGAGGCCACTGTGAGCCAGCCGGGCACTATTGTGAGTGTGGTACCTGTACTAACCATGTAACCCTCTCAGAAGTACATTGAGTTTGCTAGCTATGCTTTTACTCCTACTCTTTAAGTGGGGAAATCGAGTAGATCTTCCATCATCATGAGGGCAAGCATTAGCTGTTAGGTTAGCATTCCTAGCAGAGCACAGCAAGGTAAGCATTATGGGATACATTACACCTGAGATTGGGCTAAGTTTCATAAACCTCCTTGGTGGTGTGTGTTATATTGCTGGTTTTCAGCTATTCTTGATCTCGTGTGTGTGTGTGTGTGTGTGTATGTGTGTGTGTGTGTGTAAAAGATTTCTTAAATAATCAATTTGAAAAAGTTAGATGAAGTCTCACTGGTCTCCCAGACTGACCTCAGCCTCTTTGAGTGCCAAGAAGCCCATTCCTAGTTTGAAAGTTTTAGACATCAATAGATATTGAAAAAATGAAGTCCACTTGTGTATCGAATCAATAATTGATTCCTAGGCAGTTTGTGGGACTGGTGCTTGGGATGCAAAGACAATGGAGCCCTGGTCCCCTGTGCTTTCATGGAGATGTCCCCCAAGGAGAAGGGGGAAAGCACTTCCGACAGTTAGCATCCCTGAAGTCATGACATGGAAAATAGTTTCTTGCATCCTATTTTTAAAAGTCTGGTAGCTGCAGTGGGAGACCCCGGGCTTCTCAGGCGACTTGCTTTCATGGTACTAAGGAATTCACCCAGAGCTCTCGGGTGCAGGCTGTGGATACAGTTACTCCAGGATGCAGGCTTCTCACTGACTACTGTGAGAGGGGTGCCCACAGGCCTCCTCGATCACCTTAAATGCCTCTGCAGGGCAGGCTCGGGGACGGGGTACATCTTGTAATGGATGGAAAGAGAGACAGGCCCCCATGATAAGGATAGTCATCTTGTGATAAAGTAGGAGATAGGCTGGTATCACATTAGGTCCTGATAGAACTCCTTCAACATTGAAGATTTGGATTGTTCTTGGTGCATGGTAAGAATCCAACCAGGGACACTGAAGGTGGCTTGCTCATGTCAGGCCCTAACCACAGTCCTATGCTTCCTTGGATAGATCAGCTTTAGAAGCAAACAGAGGAAGAGTAGCCAGCCACATGGCTGTCTCTCTGGGAGAGACACATAGGCTCGTTTTAAGTTGCTAGACAGAGCTCTGGAGCCTTAGAGAACTTTGAACTAGCAGCTCATCTGGTTCCTGCCTCTTCCTCTAGCTAATGTGTTATTCAGATAAATTGTGTGTGTGTGTGGGGGGGGGGTGCTAGTTTCTGAGGATCAAACTCAGGGCCTTGTAGCCCCATGCTACCTACCACTGAATCAAACATCTACATTTCATAGCTAATGTAAATGAAGTCACTGGCCAAAAGGAATGTTTTGGAGAAAGATACCTTGGCTACTCCCTGTCTGGAAAGGTGTTTTGAGTCTGTCAGGCCCCTAACTCAGCTCAGTCTCATCACAGCCCCGTGAGGTGTGCATTCCTGCCCGCACCGGACAGCAGAGACCAAAGCACAGAGACAGCAACTGACTTGTTTTAACCAAGACTAAACTCCGGATGTCTGGTTGGGAGGGCAGTGACTTGCCTTCTGCCTTGGACAGCAATTTAGCTAATCATCCTGGGAAGCGAGAGAACTTAAAAATCGTCTAGACACAGAGAATGGGTTGAACACAGAGACAAATGTACTACTTCAAAACTTGGTTTGAAATAGCTGTAGTGGTAGAGCAATTACCCCTGAATGTTATCAGGAGCCTTTGAGCTGGTTTTAGCTTCTGTGTCTCTGGCCTGAGGAGAAGACCCACGTGCAAAACAACCTAGGGGTCTAAGGTTACCTGCAGAGTTTTAGCACTAGGACAGAAGACGCACCATGAATAAACTGTAATTCAGCAGCGGATTGTCCAATCAGAGGGGCTTGGGATGACTAGATACCTTGCTCTTGCCCTGCCCTTCCCCCATACTTCAGTGCGCCACCACACAGCCTGTGTGGATGTTATGTGTGTCTCAGTGTGTTTGTGTGTGCACGGGCACACGGGCGAGTGTGTGTGTGTGTGCGCGCGCGCGCGCGCGCGCGCGCGCGCGCGCGCACACACACGCACGGACTGCATGTCGAGGTCAGAGGAGAACTTCCTTCTGATGTTGCTTCTTGGGTGCTGTTCAGTTGAACTTTTGGAAAGATTTATCTTTATTTTACGTGTATGTGTGTTTTGTTGAATGTATGTATGGGCACTGTGTGTTTACAGTGCTTGAGGAAGCCAGAAGAAGATATTGGGCCCTCTGAATCTAGTAACAGACAGCCATGAGCAACCAACCATATCTGGATCCTCTACAAGGGCGTGGCTGAGCCATCTCTCCAGTCTCCTTTTCAGTTTTTGAGCCAGGATGTCTTGTTGGCCTGAAGCTTGTCAGGTAGGCTGAGCTGTCTAACCAGTAAGCTCCAGGGATGATGGTGATGATGATGATGGTGATGATGATGATGAGGAGGAGGAGGAGGAGGAGGGTCTATTACAAGCATGGCACAAGCCTGGCTTTTTACTTGGGGGTTTATGTTCTGATTCTGATAGTCTGTATCAATAGCAATTACAGAAAGACAAACTCTCTGATTCTGGTTTAGAAGAGAGAGTTTTCACATTATTTGAATTCATAATTATGAATTGCATTATTACTTTGATGGAGGTTTTTTTTTAATTCATTAAAATTTGGTTAAAATCTGTCTTTGTCCTAGATAAGAAATGAGTTAGCTAACTAGACTGTAAAACTCAAATTTGTGTGTATTTCTATTGCTGTAGACATCAATAGAACTTGGATTGTGCCTCAGAGTGTATTTAGATGATAATAATATTATTATTAAAAGCTAATATTGGGGGTTTTCATAAGCACAGGAGCTATTCTGAGCACTTTACATACATACCTTATAAACTCTAATGATTTGATAACCAAAGTACTGAGAAATATTGTTAAGCAAAGGAGGGAGGAAAGGAAAGGAAAACTCTGCCATCTTCTTTTTCTTATTCTTTTGTGTCTGTCTGAAATGTCCCCTTCTGTATCCTGGCTTCCCAGGGAAGGGTCTAGTTGTTGTTGTTGCTGCTGCTGTTTTTGTTGTTGTTGCTGCTGTTTTTGTTGTTGTTGTTGTTATTAGATAAAGTTGATGCCATTTGAGGATTTTCTGGTCTTTGGTTTCCCCACAGCAAGACCATATTTCTTTCACAATTTGTCATAATGTTAGCATCTTAGATAGAAAGAAAACATATAAGAATTATAAGAAAGAGAAACGTATAAAAACCCCATTATATCGTCAGTGGTTCCCACATCTGTAACACAGATTCACAATCTGTTTCTCCTCATTTACATGGCTAGAAGCTTCATAGGTTTCATGCTTGTTAATATAGATGCTGTTGCTGTTACTGTTGTGGTTGTCCTCCTCGTCGTCCTCCTCCTTGTCCTCCTCCTCTTCCTCCTCCTTGTCCTTCCTCCTTCTCCTTTCTTCCTATAGCTTTGAGTTATTCTAGTAGTTTCTCATTCTAAAATAAAGTACTCCCTCTGTCTTTTCCTGTAAAGCATGAGTAGTGGTAATGCATTCATTCTTTCAGATATTATTTATATAGATATGTCAGTTGCTCTTCCCTTTTTCTCCCTGCTCCTTTTCTTTCTTTAAGACAAGTTCTTACTCTGTAGTTACAGCTGACCTGGGACTCTGTAAACCAGGCTGGTCTCAAACTCACAGATATGCCCTGTCACTATCTCCCAACCTCCCGATTGAAGGTGTGTGTCATCTGCCATGCCTGGCCTTCCTTTTACTAAAAGATTGGTTTCCCCAGATACAGAATTCTTGCTTAACATTTTTTAAAAATTCCCTTTCAGGATCTAATGCCATCCCCTCTCTCGGGGATCACCTCTGTGGTTTCTAGGAGAAGTCAGCTATTAATCTTATTGAGGATTCTTTGCATATAAATAGTCACTTCTCTTTTGATTTCAGATTTTTCTGGTTTGGATTTATCCGACTTAGAGTTGGAGTTCACAGTTCACACAGAGGTTGTTTGTTTGTGTGTTTGTTTGTTTTAGTCCAGGCTGTCCTAGAACTCACACTGGTTTTGTTTACTTTTCTCCATTCCTTTGTCTCTCTGCTTCTTAAACTGGATCACTTTAACAGTCTCTTCCAGCCTGCAGGCTCTGTCTCCTACCTGGGCAGATCTGCTTTCTGTTTTAGTCTTTGTGCTTAGCAGGGATTTCTGTCTGATCCATCGATATTCTCCTTGTGTTTAGACACTGTGTTCCAGGTTTCCTTCAGTTCTCCATGGTTACCTTTAGCTGACCAGTCTCCTTTGTGGCACTGTATTTCAAGACCCCTAGAGGAGCCTGTAAGCACAGATCCTCCTGAGCCATGTGATTTACTCTCCCTTCTGACTTAGCACTCATTTATGCCCTGCAATACCAAGAGTCAGACTGAAGGCTGAGGTAACTGAAGAGTGAACCACAGGCACTGGATACAGTCTGGATACTTAGCACAAAGGGATGCCTGACTTGTGTCTTAGGCAGGATGGGGCAGGTAAGGAAAGATCCCAGTATTCCACTCTGAATTTCTATTCAGATATTCCATTCACAATTATAAAATGACCACTTATTTTTGGTATTCTACATGTAATATTTCCAGACAGCAATTAACTATAGGTAACTGAAATTGTAAGTTAAGAGAAACTACAGGTAAGGAGGCCACTGTGTCGACTTAACATCTGGCCAGTGGTAATTATACTTTCTGGGTTGCTTCATAAATAAATGATTTCTGGACAATTCTTTCTTTTCTCTTGGTGAGTGACCATATCTCCCTATAGCTCAAGTCAGCATTTTTAAAAATTGAAAACCTGACACTATGAATATCCTTATATGGTGATTCTGGAAATCTTACTTTCCTACTATTTGGAAATCTATTGATTTGTTGTTGTTGTTGTTTTGGGGGGCTGATGTATATTGTATCCTTGCTAACTGATATCTGTTACTGTATGTTCTTGTTTTTTGTGGTCACTGAAGTTTCTGTTCTGTTATCTCTGTGGTTGGCCAGTGACCTTCTTAAATGTCTGCCTCTGAAGAAGGGAAAACACAGGGGATTTATTTTTTAAAATTTCCCTATAGATGTTAGGGGAACTCAACGGGGCCCAAACCCAAGTAGGCATCTGGGTCAATCAGGAGGCACTGTCAGTTTGCATGACAAAACTTTGCAAGGAAGGGTCCTGTTGCCCACCCTGGCACCCACCAGCGTTCTAGGTGCATGGGTGGTTCCAGTTTCCAGGGAGACCTCTGTGAGTGTGAGGCCAGCCTGGTCTACATAGAAAGCTCCAGGACAGTCAGGGATATGTAGAGAGATCCTGGAGGGAGAGAGGGAGAGAAGGAGGTAGAGAAGGAGGGGGATAGGGAGAGAGAGGGGGGATGGATGGAGGGAGGAGAAAGGAAGGAAGGAAGGGAGGGAGGGAGGGAGGGAGGAAGGAAGGAAGGAAGGAAGGAAGGAAGGAAGGAAGGAAGGAAGGAAAAGGGTCTAGTTTCATTTTTTCCCCAATCTGAATATCCACATTCCTCTCCTGTTTATTGTAGATATACCCTTGCCCTGTTATCTGTGTTAAACCCCTTTATGCACATGTGGGCACGATTTCCTGTTTCTCTATTATCTGGTTTTGTTCCTTTATATTCCCTTTACCTTTATTTCTTTTGTTTATTTACTGTTTGTCCTTATAATCTTTGTTTGGTTGGTTTTGAGATAAGGTCTAAGTTGGATAAGGTCTAAGTTGGAGCCCAGGCTGGCTTCAAACCTGTGTTCACCAAGCTTAGGCTTCCTGAGTTCTAGGACCGGCTGCTCACAACCCCGAGGGCGGTGCTGTTTTAATTCCTGTACCTTTGTTGTCTAATGTGAAGGCAGGAAGTGTGTTTTCTCCAATTGTTCCTGCTCAAGACTGTTGTGTTAGTGTCTTTTCCTGTTGCAGTGACACAGCGCCTGACAAAAACCCCTTAAGAAAGGTTTGTTTCAGTTCATAATTCATGGGTACAGTTCATGGTGGTGGGGGATATCCTGGCATCAAGAACTTGAGATTTCTGGTCACACAGAGTCTTTAGCAAGGGAGCAGGAAGCAATGAATGCTCATGCCAGCTCCCTTCTCTGTATTTGATCTGAGATCTGAGACCATGCAACGGTGCCACCCATATTCAGGGTGACTATTCCCACCTCAGTTAAGGTAATCTTTAGCAGGTCTTGGGAGTGTCTTTCGTGGTTCTATGTACTTGAAAGCCTTGTTTTGTTCTGTTTATATCATTGCCGTCTTGGTATGCATTATATTGAATCTGTGGGTTGTGCGAACACTCCTCGAATCTCCCAGCTTACTAGCATAGGCTATTTACCAGCGTGTTCTTTAATGCCCTTCACTAAGGCCCAATAGATTTCACTTACAGATTGAAAACCTCTGTGCTTAAAGGAGTAAAGTTTGCTTTTCCCAGCTGGAAGGGCAGTAATGGGCACCGAAGCAGTAAACTACGTTCTCTTCCTTTCTGGTTACCTTTTGAAATCCCTTTCTTCCAGAAGCTCGGAGTAGGGAAGACCCACATGAAGTGGAAAGCTTACAGAAATGCTGGACCCACTGCAACAGGAACCAGAACAAAAGGGCCAGAGAAGTGAGGACAGAGTGCTTTTAGAGCTGATGTAGCGATCTGGATTGAGAGAAACTTTGTTTCACCGGGTGTGGTTAAGTTTTACCTAAACAAAGGGCGGTGTCTTAGTTAGGGTTTTACTGGTGTGAACAGACACCATGACCAAGGCAAGTCTTAAAAAGGACAATATTTAATTGGGGCTGGCTTACAGGTTCAGAGGTTCAGTCCATTATCATCAAGGTGGGAGCATGGCAGCATCCAGGCAGGCATGGTGCAGGCAAAACTGAGAGTCCTGCATCTTCATTTGAAGGCTGCTAGTGTAATACTGGCTTCCAGGCAGCTAGGATGAGGGTCTTAAAGCCCACACCTATAATGCTATGCCTACTCCAACAAGGCCACACCTTCTAATAGTGCCACTCCCTGGGTGGGGCATAAACAAATCATCGCAGGCAGCGATGCAGGTGCCCCACTTTGGCTTCCCTTTGACATGTCTGCTCACAGTGTCCATCCTTTCCCCTCTTGCTTGTGCCTGAGTCTCTCATGGACATCATCAGTTCTACTCTCATCGCTGGGCGTCGTCTTACTACTCTCTCCTCAGAAACCTCTGATGGCAACCTTACTCAAAGCAGCTCACTTTTCCCTAGCCTCTTACCCGGCTTGATTTGTCTCCAGATCCGAGACACCCCTTACATTATGCTGATGAATGGGCCAACATTCACTTAACACGTGTATTTTCCTATACTCAACTTACTAAGAATGGATATAGGGCAGACACTGCTCTTGGCTTTAGAGACAAGTAGCCAAGACAAAGTTTGGGGTTTTATGTTGGGTTTGTATTCTAGTTTACAGAGGTAGACCAAAGTAAGCACATAGGGTAATTTTAGGGAGGCGTAAATGTGTGGAGAAAGTGAAATAGCATACTAAATGTTCTGGTTAGGGTTTTTTTTTTTTGGTTTTTCGAGACAGGGTTTCTCTGTATAGCCCTGGCTGTCCTGGAACTCACTTTGTAGACCAGGCTGGCCTTCTTGTTAGTTTTTTATGGTCAGTTTGACACAGCCAAGTGTCAATGGGGGAGAAGAGACTGAGCCAGGTGGGCTATGGGATTGAAGGTGGTTGCCTTGGCAACGCAGGTACACAGGTTAAGTGGAGCTTGATGCTAACAAGGACTGTCATGGTTTCTGTCTGAGTTCCAGCTCTGGCTTCCCTCAAGGGTTAATTGGGATCTGGGAATGTCAGATAAAATAAACTGCTTCTTCCCAAGTTATGTTAAGTGGTCAGTAAGGTGGTGACTGGGGGATGTCTTTGGACTGGTGCTCAATGAAGGTCTTCCTGTGAAGGCAACATTTGATCTAAGATTCAAACTGGGTGGAATGCGCCAAGTGATGTCCTCTAGGAGTACAAATGTTAAAGTTCCAGCCCCAAATACCTTAGAATGATTGTGTGTGTGTGTGTGTGTGTGTGTGTGTGTGTGTGTGTGTGTGTGAGCTTTTGTATACCATGCATATGCAGGTGCATACACAGTTCCCTGGAACTGGAGCCCCATATCGCCTGGGCCACCCAGTGTGGGTGATGGGACTGAAGCTGGGTCCTCTTCTAGATCCCAAGTCCTCTTGCTGCTGGCTCTCTTGCCCACTAGTAAGTAACTTGACAGGATGCACGTAGGTGACACTGTGGCTTGGGCTCAGCTCACGAAAGCGAATGTCTCAGACCTTAATTGCTTGGTGGCACTCAGCTTGCTGCCGAGTGGCAAGGAGGGAGAGACTTGAAGGGGTGAGACTTTCTAGGGGCCCTTCCAGCCACTGTGGTATGTATACCCTTGAGAAAGGTAGTGGAACCCTGCATCTTGGTCGTCTTCTCACTTTGGTTTCCTGACCATTGTGAGGTGTGCTGCTTTGTTTCACTGGGTGCTCTCGGCCATCAGTGTCCTCTTCCCACGTGGCCCCCCCAAAGCAGCAGAGCCACGGGCTCATAAACTGAAGTTTCAGAAACTCTTGAGTCAAGCCAGCCTTCGTTTTGTGTAAGTTGACTGTGTTGGGTAATTTGCTATAATAGCGTTCTTGGTTACCTCCTCTTGCTGAGACAGGGCCACAGCAGGTAAGAGAAAGATTGCAATGTTGAAAACCCAAAACAAAATAAAAAAGAGAAGCCAGACAGTGCACCCTGCCAGGGGACAACAGGCAGCACTGACTATTGACATGGAAAGACGGTATCCTATTATCACAGAAATCCTGACAATAAATTAGTTTCCCAACTTGAAAAACATAGCCATACATTGTATATAATCCATGTGTTAAAATAAAAAAGGTTCTACATATTAAAATAACATGCTGAGTCCAGTTTGTAAGCTATTTTGGAAGCTATCCAGTGTCCTCTTTGTTCTCGGGCAGCATGGAGTCTAAACACGACACAAATTACATTTAATCTTAAGTCAAAAATGACCGCTGTTTTAAGATAAGAAAGAAAGACACTAGTGTATGAGACAGATGGTATGCCATCTTCTCTGATTGCTACTGACAGTGTGTGCCGTGGGATGCCCAGCTATGGCTGTAGGCCTGGAGATTAAATCATTTTTTTCCCCCAAAGAGATGCCTATTCTGTTCCAAACACTTCACTGTGTGTTGTGGATGCTTCAGTGACTGAGAGCCCTCTGTAAGCCTGCTTGAGGTTTACACCCTAACTGGGAATATGAGCAGTAAAGCACTATATAAATCTGGTAGATAAGTGGAGCAAAATAAAGCTAAGGCAAAGAGGTGTTTTGAGAGGCCAGCTACAATTTAAAAGAGTGAGTGGGTGAAGGTGTCACAATTGTTGAGAGAGGGGACCAAGTGAGCCCAGGGGTAGGTTCCTGGAAAATGCATGCCAAGCTCCAAGAACATTGTGTGCATAAGGGACACTGGCTGCAGGCATGTGACCTAGGGGAGAGTGACTGGAAAGAGATCAGAGAGATGATTGGGGGGTGTGATGGTTTGTATATTCTTGGACCAGGGAATGGCACCATTTGGAGGTGTGGCCTTGTTGGAATAGGTGTGACCTGGCTGGAGTATGTGTGTCACTGTGGGTGTGGGCTTAAGACTCTCACCCCAATTGCCTGGAGGTCAGTCTTCCACTAGCAAGCCAGCCCCAATTAAATGTTGTATCATAAGACTTGCCTTGGTCATGGTGTCTGTTCACAACAGTAAAACCCTAACTAAGACAGAAGTTGGTACCAGGAGTGGGGTTTTTTAGGGCTTTACTGCTGTGAACAGACACCATGACCAAGGCAAGTCTTATAAAACAAAACAAAACAAAACAAAACAAAACAAAACAAAACAACATTTAATTGGGGCTAGCTTACAGGTTCAGAGGTTCAGTCCATTATCATCAAGGTGGGAGCATGGCAGAATCCAGGCTGTCATGGTGCAGGCAGAGCTGAGAGTTCTATGTCTTCATCCAAAGGCTGCTAGTGGAAGACTGACTTCCAGGAAACTGGGGTGAGAATCTTAAGCCCACACCCACAGTGACACACCTACTCCAACCAGGTCACACCTATTCCAACAAGGCCACACCTCTAAATTTTGCCACTCCCTGGTCCAAAAATATACAAACCATCACAGGGGGTGATAGAGAAAGACTTTCCTTAAACTCTTGTTCTAGTGAGAATTAAAATTCCTCTTTGCCTCGAACATCTAAGGAAGACCACGTGCCCGCTAACTGAAATGGCTTTTCCATGCAGGCAGGGCCGATGCTAGTCGTGTCGGTGGGAATATGAAAGATTACTCTAGACCACAGGTTGTCTCTCCATTGACCGCCCCAGTAGCAATGCTGAGAAGACAGCTGAGTGTCTGGTTCTGTCTTAGTATATGCAGTGTAATCTAAGAGAGTCGGTGTGGTGAAGAGAGGAGGCTTGAGCCTCGGTGCTTGGCACTCTAGGAGCTGGGGAGATAGGGTGATGGCAGAAAGGAGACTGGGAGGGAACAGTCCGAGGCGTGGAGGACAAAGTGGCAGAAAGTGGTGTCTCAGGATTCAGGTGTGTCAGTAGGAGAGTGCTAACTGTGCATTACTGCTCACCAGGCAATGGGGGCTGACCCAGAGTTGACCCCCAGATCCATTAGTGCCCACTAGAGGTCATAAGTACAAATACATTGGAAGCTAGCTGCCGGCGAATAGTCTGCAGGTTTGTTTGTTTTTCTTTTTCTTTTTCTTTTTTCTCTGCAAAGTATACATCATGTGCCCCTGGTGCATCCTGTGGCTTAGATTCACCTTCTTCTGATTTCCCTATTCCGGGGAAGTGCCTCTGAACATCAGTTTCAGAGCTACGAGACAGATCACGAAAGCAGTGTGGCATCTCAAAGGCATGCAGAACAAATCTTAGACAGGCAAAATGGCACACGCAGGTTTGTTCATGAGAGAACCGGGAGAGCAGCGTCAGGCCAGAGTGCCAGCCTGTGTACTGAAAGTCATAAAAGATCATTCTGGGTGTAGATTGTTCCTTCCTTGCCCTTTCCCTTATACCCTTGCAAAGCACGCCTTGGCGTTCTTCAGGGCTAGGCTTATGTCTCAATTCTACCACGTACTAGCCCTCTGACTTTGAGCAGTCCCATCCATCTTGGCAAACCTCTGTCCATTTGCAAAACAGGGACAGTAATGGCCCCAGGGAGCTGTGACAAACTGCTGCTTGCCTGTAAAACCCTTTGCATCCCAGGGCATAACAAATATCCCATATACAGAACCTCTTACGGTCATTACAACTCAGGGACTTCAGCTTCCAGAGTGTCGCCTTTAGTTGAGCTGTCCTTAAAAAGATTTTTTAATTGGTGCCATTGCTTGTTTATTTATGTAACAGATTGCATAGAGTCATGCCCACAAATCTATTAGGATTTTCTCTAAAGAAGTTACCAAGTATCTTTTTCCCCTTCCTGGTCTCAGCTACTGGGAGAAAAAAAAAATGCCAACAAAACAACTTAAAAACAGTGCACTGCACACTCAGGACAAATTCATAATTTGTTCCCCTTTATCAGCACGGAGAAAACAAAACTGTCAGTTTCCAATTCCCCAGCTTGCCATTACTCATGCGAGGAGAGAGCAGCCGGGAGGACGTGCCCTGTATACCGAAGAGACCCAACCTACCTGTGAGCTCAGTGTACAGATGCCTTTAAGATGCTGAAGGGTTACTCTGGGTATCCACAGTATATTGACAGTTACTGTGAGGAATGATCAGATGATTCCAGTGGGCTGGAGGGAGCTCTTTAGGCAAAGCACTGGCTGCAGAGTCACGAAGACTTCAGGTTTAGATCTCAGCACCCCAGCAGGATTCCATGGAACCTGTCTACAACCCCAGTCAGGATGGAGCGCAGCTACCATTAAAGTTGTACTTCTTCAAACACATCCAAAACTTAGGCTCACTCCACAGCACCTTAGCATGTCATTTCAAGAGAAGATGAATGTGTTTAAATAGTAATGAACGGTATCACTTCACATTCAAGCCGTGAACCCAGGAGTTTCACCTATGTTCCGAAATCTGTCTCAACCACAGACCATTTCCACTTTGCAAAATTATAGTGTAAAATAAGTTTCCCTCTTACCCCAGACTGGTGGGTTTTATTGATTGTCTCTCCTCCTGAGCTTTCTCCAGCGTATCCACTGGTATCGTGTGTGTCGCCACTGTGTCTCTTGTTTTTAATATGAATGGCGTACTTCAAAGAGAGTTCCAATCCCTTTCTCCATTCACTCCATGCTCATTCTTGTCACCACAACAGCACTGACTGATCTACCCCAGTGGTTTTATGATAGTCTCGGAGCATTCTGTTGTGTGGATGTACATATTTTAATTTTCCAGACTTCTAGCTTGTTTTAACAAGGTGACATTACATTCTCGAACAACAGAGTTCTCTTAATGAGAACCACACAAAATAATATCTCTGTCTGCCCCCTTACGTTGGCACATGATAGACTCCCGGTAAATATTAGCAGAGTGGGTGACTCTGTCTTCTGTGCTATGTGTTGGCCATTTATTTTGCATGTTGTTTTCCATTATAGATATTAGAAAAATAAAATCCAGCACTGAGGATGGTCACATCGTCTAAACTAATGGACTCTGTGTTAATGGGGTTCAGGCCATTTCATCTGTATCCCTAGCACCTAATTTGCATAATAAGATATTTAATATCCCCGGTGTGGGCAACACAGATAGCTGTGTTTTAGAAGGCTGATGTTCACCAGCACCAGTGGGGATGGTGGCTCTGTATAGACCAGAAGGCTGGCACATTTCATTCAGTCTTGTGGGTGTTTAATTTGAATGAATAACAGGGGCCTTAGCTTAGGAGGTTGGGAATCTGGAGTGGGGCAGGAGTATTCTCAGAGCTGAGGTCTTTGGAGCTCTGACCTGTAATACCTGTACTTTGGATGAAGGAATCTTTTGAGTCCTTTGCAGGAACCCTCCATGTTTGGCTGCAGGCACACATTGGTTCATCGAAACAGTCTTCTTCTTGGTCCTTAACAATTTAGATGTCTTGGGAAGTGACTCCCTTTTCATTGTCATGAATTACCACAACTTCTCCAAGGGTCTCTGGTTTTCATGGACTCCTGTACATTGCCAGCAAGGCACTTACTTACCTGTGGGGCTCGTGTGTAAGGGGTCAAAGAGGGGGAAAAAACCAGGACCATGCCCTGAAAGAGGTTGACTTGGCCTAAATAATGGAGAGAGTCTTTCCTGGGAAGTCTTTCAATATTAAATGGCATTTCAGGGTGTTTCCCAGAGTGGGGAGCTTTGAAATAGGCCAGCCATAGTTAGTTATGAAGCATCCATAAGTTCCCAAGGGTTGCAGGCTCTGTTAGCTCTTTTCTCCATGGGCCCTCTGATTCTTCCCGTTCTCAGAGTCTGGAAATAGTCAAGCCGTCTCCTCTCCATGCTAGCCCGGGAGGGGGGGGGGAGAGACTGAAGTAACGCGGTGCTTCAGTAAGATTCACCCAACAGGTCTGCTCATGTCTCCTTGGATACCTGATTACAAAGATGGGTCAAGTGTAATGTTTTCAAGGGACATTAATATTCCTGGCTAAAAATCAGTTTCTGTCGCCAGGAAAGAAGGAAGGAGAATGAATAGAAATGAAGAGAGACTATCTCAATCACCCAGCTCTCTTCTTTAGGCAAAGCACTGATTCATAATTTGCCCAAAGTCCCCGGTGAAAGGCAGGGATAGGGATAGAGAGTCCTGTCTCATAGGCCTTCTCTACCCGGCTCCTACTCTGAACCCAGGGCACTGGCCCTGAAACCCCACGTCTTTCTTATGTGAAGCACTTTCTTCAAATTAGCAGGAGCTGCTGATTCCTTTGGGAAAGCCGACTGCGGAGGATTTATTTCTTACTTATTAGACTTGTGTCCGCCAGCATTTTCTTGATTCATTTCTTTTTCTTTATATCCCGCCACTTTATGAATTTGATATCACACATCTGTTTCAGTCTATTTAGTGTACCTATCGATCTTCTTGTGGACGGACTGAAGACCGCTCCTGGGCATTCAGAACAATGACTGAGCTGGCTGGTAAGAACAGAAGCAGCAGCATAGCACATGAACCCAGGACAGAGGAACTGGAGCAAGTCTAGATTTGCTTCTAGAAAATGCTTTTCATTAGCATATTTCCCACGGAGATCTAGTATTTGTCTAACTTGAAAAGTGCTCATTAATGGATGAGGGTGTATGTGAAAAATAAAGTCATCTATAACAGCTCTGAGCCGAAAAGATACATCTCCACCTTCCTATCACGTATCAAGTAGCAGGAGCTATGACTGAAGGCAAATCATGTAGCTGGAGTGCTGACTCAGCAATAAAGCTTCTCCCCCCCCCCCCCCCCCCCCCCAGCCTTGGACCTGAGTTTGGAAGGTTCATAACACCTGGGTGGGCAGCCTGTCTGCAATCCCAGCACCTGGGAGGCAGTCACAGAATCCCGGGAACAAGCCTGCTAGCCAGACTAGCCAAATCGGTGAGCTCAGGGCCAGGGAGAGACCCTGTCTGAAGAGAAGATGAACAATCACGGAAGACACTCGGCTTCAGTCTCAGGCCTCTACAAGCATGTACAACTGCATGCACATGTCTGTCTTCCTGCACACGTATGAGCGTGCATACCTACATTCACGCCACACGCATGTTCACATTCAAAGCAGTACTCTGGTGGAATAGGTTTATGTGTTGGAAGCATAGATGAGAGAGGCATCTAACCTAGCATTTGGAAGTAAGGGGAGGGATATTCAGGCTGAGCTCCGAAAATAGTAGGACTTAGCGATGGTTTCTCCAGGCAGAGGAAGCAGAGGGTGTTAAGAATGGCAATTCTGGGACAGATGCTGAAGTCAGAGACATCCCACTCAGTAAGGGACTAGAAGCAGTGGGTGCTGGCTGTCCAGCTGTGCCTAGGCTACCAGGGGTGGCATCAGCCACACAGAGGCTTTGTCCTCACCTTTCTTTTAGACAGGACAGATTTGGGTTACAAATTTTTTTGGGTGGGTTGGTGTCCCTATCCTTCCACTAGGAGTCCTGCCTGGTTAATGGAGGTGGTCTCTTTGGATTCCATGACCCTACTCTACTGTTAGTCATCTCGGCTAAGGTTACCAGCATTGACTCCTGGGAACATCCCTTATCCAAGATCACAGGGACTTCCTAAAGCTTCTCTGTCCCTCCCCCCACCCCTACAGCAATTTGAGTATGTTAATTTAAAAAAATTGTCCTAGGAAAAATTGTTACCTCAGCTTCTCTGTAGCAAACGGACAGACACAGGGCAGTAAGTGTGGAAGGAAACCCCAGTTAGGAAGCCATAGGACATCAGAGGGAAGAGGTCCTTATGACTTGGACCAAGAGAGGCAAGCAGCGAAAAGTGGGTCTGTTTCTGTACCCTTTGAAGAGCTCGTTGGAAGTCAGGGAAGAATGAGAAAGGAAGCAGGTGCATGTTCATTCCCCAACTGTCGCAGAGTCAGCAAGGGGACTTCTAGAGGAGCTAGCTACCTACCCATTGTTGGCTAGTGAGGCAGTGTGCTGAGTTCCTGATTTGTGATCTGCTGGCTACCCGTCTCCTGTGAGTCTCTGGTGTTGGTTCTGACCTCTGGAGCCTCCATAGTTCAAGAAGAATCCCTTTCATGTGTCAGATACTCCGAGGCAGCTGCTCCATCAGCTGCTCTCCCCCTAAGGCTCACACGCCTGTTCCTCTGGCCTTTTCCCATGGGGCTTATTTTTGAAGCACTTTGCCAATCCGTCAGTCACCTTCCTTCAGATACACACTGCATTGCTCAATGCCCTTTTGAAAATGGGATGGATTGCAGCTGGCTGTCACCTTGACAACAGGGATGGAAGCCCCAGGAGAAAAGAAAATCCATCTTTCATGTTTAGAGTAACACGTAAAAGAACATTAAAAATACAGACAAAATATAAGAAAGGCTTAAATGGCTATAATGTCGCTATTTTAAATTTTGATTACATTTCTATTAATCTTCTCTGGGTATCTGTTATCAAAACATGGATCCAGAGAGGTGTGTTGTTCTGATGGCTGGCTTTTTCATATCAATAAAAGTTCTCTTCAACATTGCTTCCCTTAACTATTTTTGGATATAATTTATATACATATGCATATATATGTGTATATGCATATAAATATATAGTTTGTAAGCTTCATAAATAATGTATAATGTATAGTGGTATACACTTTATATCACACCAGTCTTTCTTGTCGTCTCTTAAGCATAGATTCTTGGCTTAGAATTACTGGGTACGGACATTTTTTCCTGGGCTTTGACACACTTGGATGTCCTCCAGGCAGAGTTTACCTGTTCCTTCCCTCTCTCCCTAAAATGGATCAGTGGCCTTGGCCATTTCAACCTTCCCTGACCCGGCCCAGAGGAGATAATGAATGAGAAAAATCCCAAATACCAGGAGGGCATGTGCGGAAGGGAGGGCCATCAATCGAATCAGCCCACGGCTTCGAGCACTTGCCCACTCACGCTGGCTCAACTGTTTCCTGCATCTCTATCTAGTGCTTCATGAATGAACCTTACACCTCATGTGCCAGGGCAGAAAATGATCAGGCTTATGAAGTGGCTTGCTAGAGGCCACACAGTCTGAGTGGCGATTGTTTTGGTATAAGCAAAGGGTGACCCGGAGACAGCTTTAATTCTAGACAAGTGCAAAAACTTTCCCCAGCAGACGGAGCATATCTTACCCAAAGCTGCACACATCGAGGGCCATGCCCCTCGGTCAGTTGTCCCACCTCCTCCACAAGCACTACCCAGCTCAAGGCAGTATTGTCTCAATACAGTGTTATCAACCTCCCATTCGAAGCTGGAGGCCTCTGGCGATTAGCGTGCTCGCCTCCTCCACCGGAGTGAATGCTGGTATTCGTTCCTAACACTTGCTGTCAAGGTTGAACCTCACTAAATAAAGTGTAGTGTGAATATTTGCTTATTAGCTTTTTCCTTTCCCCCAAAAGTTTGAGTCCGTGATCTATATGTTGCCTCCGTTGTAGAACATTCATATTGCATGACTAGGCTGCGGCCAGCATTTGCTGTTGGCAGGCATTTTCTGTCGTTTCTGGTTCGGGACGACTATGAATAGTGTGGTTGGGACCAGTCTTGTATGACAAAAATAGACACCCATGTGCTTTGGGGTCAGGGGTAGTGTTATGCAATCGCTTCTCCGTGTCTGAGACATTTCCTTAAAAACAAAAGCTGTTTGGTGTGAGACAGCAAGAGAGCATGCACGCCTGTCTGTTTACTTGTGCGCATGCTCCCTGCTGGAGGGAGGGGCACTCCTCCTGGAGAATATATGGCTGCCGCCTCTTGGAGGCATGCTTGCTCCAGCAAATGGGACATTAACTCTGCTGCTGGCAGCAGAACACAGGAGTGGCTGTGGGTGGAAGAGTGTTTCTGTGATTTAATTATGAATCTCAGGGAAGCATATTATGATCCTCTCCAACCTGCTGCGCTGAATGGCAGGATGCCACAGGCACGTCTCTCAGGTGCTCCAAACGTGCCAGAGAGAAAAGGGCGAGGAACCCAGTGACAACCTCTGTATATCTCTGCACAGAGTATCCTCACCAGAGATCTGGGGCCTGAATCTGGTCAGTCCCCTCTAAGTCGTTAACAGCTATGGTTGGGATATCACAGGGCATAAGGCAAAGTTAGCTTGAGGGAGTCACATGTCCTACCCGGATCAGCGTAGCTCATACCTACCTGCTCTGGTTTCACTGTTAACAGCACCTCCTTTATCTGATAGAGATGTCCCAATTCATTAATAAATGTTATGGTCATCCACTTAGTCACAGTGATTAAGGTTCTATTGCCTGTATGCAAAGTGACCTTGGACAAGCCAAGGCAGCCCTCTGAGCGTCACTACACTGATGGCAACGTGGGTTTGTAAAGATGAAACGAGGCAGCAGGTGGTAGACCGTCAGGCCCACCACAGAAAAAGAACCCAACTGTTTACATCCTGTTTACTGTCGTTGTCACTTGAAGCTAGATTTTCCATGAGGATGAAGTGTGATTGCCGGGAACCAGGAACCGAAGGGCCTGGAGCTGTGCAGTCTCGTCTTCCTGCTGAAAGGGAAGGCTTTGTTTTTCTTCCTTCCAGGGTACTCCGGAGTTAATCGCTTAGGCTTTCTCTCAGGGCTACTGCGCAGATGCAGAAGCTAGTAGCATTTGGATGTGAAACTATCATCAACCTGCACTGTAGGGGGTGATTAAGAAATCCTGAGACAGTACCCAGAATCAATGGGGTGACCATACAATCTGGTCTTATGTTGTTGCTCTGTGTAAAAATCAGTAGTATTCAAGACAACCTTTGATTCCTGGTTATCTCAGTTTGGCCCAAAATAAGATCTGTGTACACTCATCCCCGAGTAAGGGGTCACTTTGGGGACAAGGCAAAGGTCCAATGAGTAGAAAACTAAACTGGGTAGCCTTCTAAGCGGAATACCACCACGCAGCCAGTGGCAGAAAGGTTTGAAAACATCTTGTGTATAAACATGGATGCCTCTCTAGTCAGACATCAGATGGAAAAGCAAGTTGCAGGAGAATGCCTACTGTATACTTCACCTAACACAGAGTTGACATTTTTATTATTTTTAAATGGGTGTGTGCATGTGCACACACCCAAAGAAGGAAAAAAAAAGAGCGCCAGACCCTCTGCAGCTGGAGGTACAGACAAATAGTGAGCCATCTGATGTAGATATTTGTTGGGAACTGAACTTGGGTCCTCTGGAAGAGCGGCAAGCACTCTTAACAGCTGAGCCATCTAGCTAGTCCATAAATAGTCATTTTATTTTTAATTATTTGTATGTATATGTGTTTGTGCATGTGTATGTGTATTACAAGTGTGTGCAGGTGCCTGTGGTGGCCAGTAGAGGGCATCTGATCTCCTGGAACTGGTACTGGGAACCAAACTCAGGTCCTCTGCAAGAACAGTGTATCTATCAGTCCTGCCCCACATTTACACAGAAGTTAGTAAAGCCAACCTAAGTGATTTCTTCTTTAGAGATACAGACATATGTGGGGGAAAGGTGTAAAGAAAAAGAAAGGTTAGCTTAATTTAGAGTTCTTGGGCAGTGGAGAGGGCTGAAGGCATAGGAAGAAGTATGGCCAGAGGGGTAGATTCTATTCTCTCTCTCTCTCTCTCTCTCTCTCTCTCTCTCTCTCTATCTATCTATCTCAGGGTAAAGATTTTTTTTCCTTTTTACCTTAAAAAAAGATGGATACATATTATGGACATCCTTTCGATTCCTTGGAAGGTTTAACAAGAAAAATATACAGGAAATAAAACAAAACATTGTATCAAACTTTATCCTTATTATACATGTGTGCCTTGGAGGTGACTCATTGTTGACTACGCCGAGGAAAGCAGCCAGGCTCTCCAGCTTTGAAGTGAAGTGCCAGGGAGGTGATTTTCTGCTTGGCAGCTTTAACTCTTTAATATGCTGGTTGTGACAAGTGGCTGCCTGGTTCTCTGCCTGCTACTAGAATTGACACTGCTCTGGCAAGCGTGCCGGGTGTTCACTGAGCAAACATTTTCCTAATACCTCAGTATACAGTCTGTCTTGATTCTCAAACGCTGTGAGGAATGTCCCAGTGTCACTTGCATTTCACAGTTAAGGAAAACAGAGACCTGCTGTTAAGACATCCAGGTTAACAGAGTTTGTCTACAGATTCTCACATCCCAGGCTGGGTGGGTCTCACTGCCATTGTCTGGGGCTAGTTCCCTGAAATGCTGCCTTCCGCCTGCCCTACAGTGGTAGAGGCAGAGGCTTGGCCCTTCCAGTCTTACCTAAGGCAACGTGTGTGTGTGTGTGTGTGTGTGTGTGTGTGTGTGTGTGTGTAGAGCAAAAGAGAAAGGAGAAGCGTTGTAGATGTGTCCCCGTGTCCCAGCAGGAAGACCTACTGCAGGCAGTGAGCAGACTCCAGGCACAACACAACTTTGGTGGGTTGTCGGGTTGTCACCTCCCCAAGATCCCGTCTCTTACTGTCTCTGGAGATGGTACTTCCAAGGCAGGCAGTCATTTTACCAAGTCCAACACTTTCTGTCCTTGCTAAGGAAGCCAGGCAGGCATCTCTTAAACTCCTGGAGGATAAGCCTTGCTCTAGGCCTGGGGGCAGACACAAGTGCCTGAATGTTCCTAAAATGGGAGGGGAAGTATGCTGAGGGATGCTGGGAGATTTTCATCCTTCTGTGAGAGGAAACAGAGGAGGGCTCTCAGTCTACGCTGCTACCTGCTTTGAGTGCAGAGGGGCTCACATGCAGTGCTTGGGGCTGCTGCTGCCATTCCATAATGGTGAGATCATTCCATAATGGTGAGGTCATTCCACAATGGTGAAGTCATTCCATAATGGTGAGGTCATTCCATAATGGTGAGGTCATTCCATAATGGTGAGACATTCCATAACGGTGAGGCCATTCCATAATGGTGAGGTCATTCCACAATGGTGAGGTCATTCCATAATGGTGAGGTCATTCCATAATGGTGAGACATTCCATAATGGTGAGGCCATTCCATAATGGTGAGGTCATTCCATAATGGTGAGGTCATTCCATAATGGTGAGGCCATTCCATAATGGTGAGTTCATTCCATAATGGTGAGTTCATTCCATAATGGTGAGGTCATTCCATAATGGTGAGACATTCCATAATGGTAAGGCGTGGGACAAAAAGAATTGGTGATGCTGGCCCACGCATATCTTACCATCACTGACCACCCCCCAGACCCTCAGTATCTCTGAAACAGTCCATCTGAGATCTCATGTCCTGAGAATGAGATTTCAATTCCTGAGAATTCTATCCATGCCATAGACTGTTAGCTACATTTTCTGTTATTTGCAACTATAACAACAAAATGACTAGGGGAATTTAACCTGGTCTGGCCTCTGCAGGTACTCAGATGCACATAGCTCCAGACACATATTTTTTTTCAAAAGTCTTTAAAACCCCAGAACTAAGCAGCAGTTGTCTGTCTTGTCTGTTTAACATTACCCCCCAGGTTTTCCTGGGGGCAGCTCAGATGTGTGGATGATGGGAAAGAGGACTGAAGGCTTTGGCCTGACTCTTTCTTCAGGATACTATACTATGTCAGGAGGCCATACAAGGAAGGATGGGGTGCCTGAGTTAAGGAGTAGCAGGGGTAGAAAGAAGTCAGCAGAGTCACCTTGTGGTTTAAATTTATTCAGTTTTTGACTTATTCTCTTGCAGTGGGCTTGGTTATTGTGGGTCCCACATATTGAACAGATTCAACACGCGTGGCTTAAGAACACTATCAGCGAGCCGGGCGTGGTGGCGCACGCCTTTAATCCCAGCACTCGGGAGGCAGAGGCAGGTGGATTTCTGAGTTCGAGGCCAGCCTGGTCTACAAAGTGAGTTCCAGGACAGCCAGGGCTATACAGAGAAACCCTGTCTCGAAAAAACAAACAAACAAAAAAGAACACTATCAGCACTTATACCTTTGAAACCTTTGATGACCATGCCTTTGAACTGGAGCCCAGGGAATAGTGCTTTTTGACACAACATTTCTGTAGAGAGTTATTATAATGAGATAAAACTCTCTGTTCTCAGCCCCCATTTGCCTCCCAATCCAGTCACCATCATTAAGCTATGCTTGTACTTAGCGAGCCGCACGTTGGAGAGATGAGTACATTACCATCAAAGCATTCGAGGCCAGCGATTTGCATAATCGCTGCCGCCGGGACATCTCCTCAGG
Source organism: Mus minutoides (assembly GCA_902729485.2). Lineage (NCBI taxonomy): Eukaryota > Metazoa > Chordata > Mammalia > Rodentia > Muridae > Mus > Mus minutoides. The sequence continues at coordinate 211,679 of LR751034.1, forward strand.
CTTGGCATCTGCCACCCTCATCCTCCAGTGGCCTTGTTTTGGATTCTGCTCATGCAGAGTCCCAGTTACTTGGTTTTCATAGTTTCTAAGCCCCGGTGAGGGCTGTCTGGTCACTGCCGTTGCTTCTCCCTCATGGCAGTGCTTGTGTTAAGTACCCTGATGATGCTTCTACATGCTCCAGAATAACAAGAGGGGGGAAGGGCAGTGTTCCTGGTTGGTGCTTCTCACCGGTGGCCGTTCTGGCCATGTCCCCTTGGCTGGGTGGCTGCTGTAGCTGCTCTTGTTTAGCCCTAGTGTTCTGGAGCGGAGAGGTGGAGGGAAAACGTGTTTGATCTCTGCCGAGATTCCACTCAGGCAGGTGAAGAGGGAGCCGGACTGAGAAGATAGGATGGAGCAGGTGCAGTGGGTGGAAAAGAGTAGGATGCTGGATCTCAGGACCGTCGAGCAGGAGCAGAGCCACCAGAGGCACAGCGACAAATGTTGACCTACAGCTATAGCACAGCAACGTCCTTCAGAACTGATGTGGGCTGCAGGACTGGCAAGCCCCGAGTCTTGGCTGGGCCTTACAGGAACCCACAGTGGGGGACAGGAGTTTGAAGAAGTGAGCAGAGGATACAAACCAAAAAGGGGGGCATGGTTGAACACTGAAGCCTGCTGCAGAAGAGCCACTTGGGAAGAATCCTGAGCAGCCCAAGACCATATTGTAGAGGAAGACGGCAGCCAGAACTGCACCTTGACTGTGCCTGGCCCCGTGGCAGGAGTTTAATATTTGTCAAACAAAGTCAAGTGAGTGTATCAGCAAGTGCAGGGGTTCCCCACTGTGTGCTAAAAGGAGGGATCTCCCCAAAAACTTTTCGGTGTTTTTCAAGGTTTGTGGTTATTTGCATGCTGGCCCCGTTGTTATCAAAACATGAACCAGTGGTATAAAAGGAAACTTTGTCCCTGTAGAGAGAAGACTACAAGTCGACTGTCCTTTAAATGCAACCGGAGAGGGGTCCTGGGTCCCCTGGAGCGTTCTCCTTCGCACTGTTCCTTGTGAAATGGTTATTGCAGGAGGAAGATCATGTCTTTGCAGAAGCGGCTGCTTTTCTTCCCAGGGGGCCGCACACAGGCTGGCTGGAGAGTTAGGAGAGTGTGTTTTTATTCCTGATGAGTGGAAAACACTAGGTGGCCATGTCTAGCCACAGGCTCTGTGTCAGGGTGACAGGCTGTTCCAGATTTGAGGCAAGGTGTCTCCTGGAGGCACTGTGGTGCTGCGGGGGCTGCACAACTGAATCAGGCAGTGTTTCTTCCACGGTGACTGTGATTTTTTTCCCTCTATGGCCTTGAATACCGGATTAGCCCTAGTAAAAGCTGTGTATGCTGCAGAGCTTTGGGCAATGGCTGGTTCTGATGAGCTTGCTTTGGGGGAGATGGACCAGATGTGATTCAAGGCGCTGGTATGGCTGGGAGTGAAAAGACTGACCCCCCCCATTCCTCCTTAAGAAGGATGCAGAGAGTCTTTTAAAGTGCATAATACCAATGCTAAGGAACAGGTTTATGATAATGGCACTGAGGTCTAGAAATTAAACATCTGGACCTAGGAAAGGAGAAGAGAGATAGAATATTACAAATGAAGAGACAAAATGGTGCCACCAAAGCCTTCAGAATGGTTTTATATGGAACCGCCTGGAAACCATGCTGAAAGGAGAGAACTGGGATGTACGAGTTTCTTGGTGTCTTAGGGTTCCACTGCTGGGATCAGACACCATGGCCAAGGCAAGTCTTATGAGGATAACATTTAATTGGGGCTGGCTTATAGGTTCAGAGGTTCAGTCCATTATCATCAAGGCGGGAGCATGGCAACAATCAGGAAGGCATGGTGCAGGAGGAGCCCAGAGATCTACATATTCATCCAAAGGCTGCTGGCAGAAGACTGACTTCCAGGCAGCTAGGATGAGGGTCTTAAAGCCCACTCCAACAGGGCCACACCTACTCCAACAGAGCCACACCTATTCCAACAAGGCCACGCCTACTCCAACAGGGCCACACCTACTCCAACAGGGCCACACCTACTCCAACAGGGCCACGCCCACTCCAACAGGGCCACGCCCACTCCAACAGGGCCACGCCCACTCCAACAGGGCCACGCCCACTCCAGCAGGGCCACTCCTACTCCAACAGGGCCACACCTTCTAATAGTGCTGTTCCCTGGGCTGAGCGCATACACACCATCACACTTGGAGAAAGGAACACTTATGAAAGATTACTGTCTTCACTATGAGTTATTCTGGAGCTGATGCTAATTGGCTCTCCGAGTTCCTTAACTATTCCAGCCACTCCTTCCTTTCATGGTCCCCACACCCCACACTGCCAGTGAGCTCCATATTTGTGCTATCAAGAGGTATGGAGAAGGTGGTGGTTAAAGTCATTCATGCCATGGCACCATGACTAAATTCTTGCTGTCTGATGTTTAGAACAAAATTCGTATTCCCAGAGACCACCGAATAGAGAATTAGACATGCTTTTAAAATTCCCATGGCTGCGTAAATCCTTTGTAGTCGTCAGCACCCCTGGGGTTAGCACCCCAGCCAGGAGATCAATGGTAGAACATGACTTGCCTTTAAAAAGCTTGTCACTCCCAAGACTGGGGGAGTTTCAGAGTCATCCAGGGAGCCTTGCAAAATCCCACACTACCAGGCCTGTCCCTGTCTGCCAGGTCCCCTCCCGAACTTTCCAGAGCCCTCTGGCTGAATTAGAACCTCAGATGGTGGGTTGGTTTGTCATGTGGTTTGTAAGGGCTGATACTCAGAAGCCAACCTTCCCATGGGTATCTTGGTAACCAGTGAGGCCCTGAGTCTGCTGTCTGTCCACCTGCAGAGAGACTCCATAGCCCCTGGTCAGTGCTGACACTGACGGTCAGGTGCCCTTGTGTAGTCAGCTCAAAGCTTGAGGATAGTCTCTGGAACAAGACAGAGATGACTAAGTGGGTTATAAATAGTCCAGGCCTGGTCAGTAAAGCCAGATAGCACCTTGAGAGCGGGTAGCAGCCCTCTAAGAAATGGTGAGAGGAGCCGGGCGTGGTGGCACACGCCTTTAATCCCAGCACTCGGGAGGCAGAGGCAGGCGGATTTCTGAGTTCGAGGCCAGCCTGGTCTACAAAGTGAGTTCCAGGACAGCCAAGGGCTATACAGAGAAACCCTGTCTCGAAAAACTTAAAAAAAAAAAAAAAAGAAATGGTGAGAGAAGCAGCCGAGAGAGGAGTAACTCAGCCTTCTTGTCTTTGTCCTGTCCTGCCAGCTGCCCTCCATAATAGCAATGGCACCATGAGGGTGGTGCAAGTGACCTTTGCGGCCGTAGGAAAAGCCTCAGCAGTCCTCACTGGTGGGAATAAAATAGGCTCAGTGACAGAGACACACAGCCTGGCAAGTGGTGGATTAGGTCTGACAACCTTTGAATTCAACTAAGACATCATCAAATAGTACTTCTAAATATACCTCCCCCCCCCCCGCCCCAATGCTATATCATCACAAAAAGCCTCGGTTCTCATTTGTTATTTGATCAACTTCTGCTTGGTACTGGCTTCATGGAAGGACAGCCACTGAAGTGTCCTTTCTGGAAGGAGGCCTTTCTACAAAGGCCATGTGACCCTTGGGAGACAAGGGGTCCCTTGGGAGATGACTGACCCATCGTGGAACGGCTGACTGGTTAGACTTGGGACATGTCCAGAGCCACGAGTGTCAGGGTCCACGACTGAAGGAGGAATGGGGAGCTTTAAGCTTCCTGGACCAGCGCTTGAGCATTTGGCCCTCTGTTGGCTGTTTGTTCGCTTTCATAGATGAAAGAAATGCATTTTATTATGTTTAACTTATTATTCTAGCTATCACAGCCAAATATAATCCTTATATGATTGTATCAAAGAGACTGCTCCAACTATTTATATGCCTAAGACATTATCATTTCATTGCACATGAATATTTCATAGTTAGGCTGGAAGTTGACTGAAGCCAAAGCGTCCCTCAGTTCTTGTCTTACTGAGTGTCTCCCGCCTTTCATAATAGCTGCGGTTATCAAGTGCTGCTCTGCGTATGCTTATCTCATTGGATCCCTTCTGAGGAGTTACAACTGCTACCCCATCCTACAGATGGAAAAACTGAGTCTGGAAAGGACACAAATGGTGGGACAGGGCCTTGGCTGTTTCTCCTAGGCTTACTTGGGAAGTCAAGCTCTCTCCTGTGTCTACTGTTCTTCTCGGGAGTGTCATCTCTTTCTTTAGCTTCTAGTGACTTCTGTGTACCCTGAGTCGTCTTTCCGCAAGCATACCTCCCTTGGTTCCTTCATACCATCCCATAATCCTTTGACAGTACCTTGTGTGTCTTCTGTGACATCATATCTTTCCCATGCCCCTCCCACACTCCATGTGGTAGACACCAAAGTCCTTGGAAGAGAAAGTTTTATGCTTGTATTTTTAACCTCTAGAGATAGATGTGTAACATCTTTAGAGTGTTGTGTCCCCAGAGCCTGGCTCATAATAGGTGCTTACTATCTATTTTGAGTTACCAATTGAACTATAAACAAAGTCCCTGCCACCCTGTTTTTGAAGCAAAGTTATTAAGTATTTAGACAGAAAGGCATAGAAGAAAAGGATAGTACACCTAACCAAGATGTGGGTGCAGGCTTCTTAAGGGTTGTGCTTAAGGGTATTCAAATAAGACCCCCCTCTCTGTATGTGTGTTCATTCACAATGTTATGCATCATGCATATAACATAATTTGACCACACCCCGTTACCCCATTAACCTCTTCCTATCACTGTTGAACCCCTTCCTTCTAACAAGTCATCTCCCTTTCAACTCTCATTCATGTCCTGTGTATGTGTGACCCACTGTGTTTAATTAGGGTAGCTTGCATGACCAAACTATGGGATGAGTTACTTGAGTAAAACCAACTTCCCAGTGACTACACCACTGAGGGACACGTCCTCCTCCCGCCCCTTCCCCCCCCCCCTTGTGCCCCCAGCAACCACTGACTGCCAATAGCTCTGGGCCATGGAGAATGCTGACCGCTCCAACCTTGCATAGGTCTTATGCAGACAGCTTCTGCTGTGAGTTCACAATCAATGGCCATGTTATATCTGGAAGTCAGTGCTCCACACTCCTCCCCATCCTCCTGATCTTACATCCTTTCTCTCCTTCTTCCATGATGTTCCTTGACCCTTGAGGGAGGTGACAGAGATGTCCCCCTTCATGGCAGCCCACTCCTACGCTCTTGAAGTTCCTTTTGGCCTAGGTCAGTCTAGCCAACCCCACCGCTAGCATTTGTTCTTGTCCTGGTATCTCATGTGCCAGATGTGTGCAGTCTCCCGACTGGTAGTTTTTATTTTTTTTTTCTCTTTCCTTGAGACATACATGGTATTTCTTTGCTCTCAGCAGGGTGGCTTAGCTTACTAATGATTTCACAGTGTGAATAGACTTGTAACTATTAAGCCATGGTGATCTTTCACATGCAGCCCTGGGGTGGGGAGGTGGGGGGCGGGAGGAATAGTTGTAAGTCATTATATGCATGGATTCATTGAGAAAAACGAGAATCTGACTCTAAAAGTGTATCATCACTCCCTCTGTATTTAACAAGGGAATAAGAGGTCATGGATTTTCAGGGTTGAGAGACAAGCTGCTGTGTTGAGAGGGGTGAAGTGCTCTGGCCTGGAGCATCCCCAGAGGTGGCCAGAATGGGCTCATTGCTGGTGCAGAGATCCATTCTAACAGGATGCAGCCAGGGTAGGTTGACTGCTCCTTCTGGGACCGGAAATGTCCACAGCTTGAAATTCCTCCAGGGTGCAGGATCCTAAGTTCCCAGCGCCAAGCACAGCATCCTGCCTAGACAGGCCCTCTGCATCAGTAGTGGTCACGGAAGGCACGCATGCTCATGCGTTGCTGCCCCCCTCCCTCACACAGCTGCTATGCTCTTATAGTTCAAACATTTTGCTTTTTTTAGCATTCGGCTCATTGTATTTGCACAGAAGTTGATGGGAAGCGGCAAACTGGTAAACCAGAGAGAGCCCAAGAACAGGCTCTAATGGTCACTTGTCTTTCTGTTTTTGTTTATGCTTTTTTTTTTTTTTTTTTGGTTTTTTGAGACAGGGTTTCTTTGTATAGCCCCGGCTGTCCTGGAACTCACTCTGTAGACCAGGCTGGCCTAGAACTCAGAAATCCACCTGCCTCTGCCTCCCGAGTGCTGGGATTAAAGGCGTGCACCACCACACCTGGCCCCAAGCTGTGCTCTTTAGATCATTAGCATCCCCAAATTTTAAAACCATGTCTTAGGGCCAAAAAAGTGGAAATTAAACTCTTAAACTGGAGTAAATATTTGGAAATCATGTATATGGATTTATGATTTGTATCCAGAATATAGAAGGACTCTTAGAACTAACCATTCAATGAAGAGTTCACCCAGATTAAAACGGGCAAGGGGCCCCAGAATAAGACACACAGATAACCAACACAGATAACTTGCTATTTGTTGTCATTGTGAATATTCAAATCGGATCCACACTTCATGGGCATGAGGATGGGTGGTCGAGGTGGCAGAGTACCAAGTGTTGAGGAAAGAGGCCTTCACACAATTCAGTGTGGAGGAGAGACGACACACAGCTATAGAAGACAGCTCAGGTCTCCCCTCAAAACGCTAACTGAAAAGTTAGCCTTGTCTTATCTACCAAAGAGAAAGAAGACACGGTCGCACAAAAGCCTGCTCTCTAGTGTCCATAGCTACATCACAAATGGCCAGAAAAAGCAGAAACAACTGAGATTTCCTTTGATCAGTAACAAAATCCGCAAAATGTGGTCTGTTTGAATAATAGGAATATATCTAGTAACAAAACAAAATGGAAATTTACTGATGCCTCTTCTAACATGACCCCAAAGTCATGCTCAGTGAAAGAAACCAACCACAGAAAACCAATCTCATAGGATTCTGTTCCTGTAGAATGCCCAGAATAGGCCAATCCAGAGACAGAAGGTGGACCAGTGGTTACCATGGAGACATAAGGGGCAGGCCATGGCAAAACTAGGAGTGGCCACTAATGTAGGGATTTGCTTGGGATGGTAAAAATGTTCTAAAAATTAGATTATGTGAAAAAACAATGAATTATACTTTAAGTAAGTGAACCTGATGGTAGGTAAATTATAGCCCAATAAAGCTACTTGAAAAAATATTTGGTGGCCATATCCCAGCATTCCACAGGGTGAGGAGTCATGGAGACAATTACCCAGTATCAAGTAGAATTCTGAGAAGAGATTAGGGAATTTCCCAGAGACACTATAGAGGGAAAGGGAAATTAGAATGTGCTGTTTCCCGTGCATGTAAGAATTAAAATTTGGTCATCTCTATCAGTTTCCTAAAACTGCAGCATGTCTTCCTTTCATGAGTCTCAAATTGGTGGGACCAATTAATTAATGGACAGAGATAATAGAATTGCACCCAACCGCAGAGAACTTCAACAGCCTTAAGGATAGCTTTGGTCTGTTTTCTCCTTGGGCTCTTTCTTTCTGCATGGGTGATGTCATGAGCACCTAGGTTGTTGTTAGGGCACCCGTCTAGAGTCATCACCCCCTTTACACAGGACTTCCTTCTTCCTTAGTGGTGTTAGGTCCCTGTAGGTCCCTGTGCTCATCTGACCTTGGAAAACCAACAGTCTCCCTTCTGGTTGCCCAGTAAATCTGTCTTGGGCTTAGTGAATGTGTGGTGAAAACTAATTGAAGACTAATTGAGATGTAGCTTGATGGTAGAAAAATTGCCTTTTATGTGTGTGACCCTGGGGGTCAGCCTCTGCTAACACACACACACACACACACACACACACACACACACACACACACACACACATTCACCTGATAGAGATTTGCTTATGCTTATTAATCATCTCAACAAAGTTTTAGCTGTCAAATTAATTTAAATCTGTGGTCAGTTATTGGTCTGTTGAGCATGGCCACACATTGACTGGATGGTTGCTTGCTGGTCTGTTGCACGTGGCTACCCATTGACTGGATTCTCCCCTTGTGGCTCTTCCCACTGCTTTTATGGCTTCTCCTCCTACCAGGTCCTGAGCCTGGGTACCTGTTTCACTCTCCTTACTGGTAAAACGTACTGTAGACTCCTGCAAGGACCAAGACCACTGTTATACCCCACAGCTACTAGGCCAAGTAGGTGCACAGGACCATTCATTGGGTTCTATGTGGATGGTATGTCACACAGCAGCCAGAAGGAAGTGGCTTCTGTAGTGTTTTTCCTCTGCTAGTGTCTGCTAAAAGAATGTCCCAGAGCCAGTATCCTGCTATTCTCCTGGGGGGTGCACAATGGCCTCCCATTTTATTGACTATGACCCGGGCTTGCAAGCATGCAAGTGTAGCATTAAATCACACATGGATTAAGCTTCAAACATGGATGTGGTGTTTGGCTTTTCTTCCTTAGAGTCTGTGAATAATATTTGTGGTTCCAAAATCTTGTGAAGGCGCCTCTGGAATGTGAGCTCGAGATGTCTTGGTTTTTCTTGGCAGGGCTGATCAAAGCCATCAGTCATGTCAGGGGGTTAGGCCACCAGGAAGACAAATTGACTCCAGAGCCATGCACAGACTTGGATCAGTTGATTTAAAAATGCATTTCCTCCTAATTCTAATAGTAATTCTGCCTATTTATGAAGCACAGAGCAATATTTCAGTAGCTTCATGCTGTGTGTAGTGATGAGATGGGGAAAATTGCATACCTATGTGCCTCTCTACTCCATACACTTCATGGGTTCTCTTAATCACTATTCTCTACCTTTAAATATATACATACACGTATTATATACACATATATAGATATATATACTATATTTTAATGAATATAATTTATTACATAACTATATTATATATAAATATATTGTATGTATATACTTCTATACATCATTATAATATATAAGTTATATATTATATAATACATATTATGTGTTAATATATTATATTATAAATAAATATGTTATATGTATATATTTATATATATCATAATATATAATACAGGTATGTTTTTAGCTTCCAGATATCAGTGAGACTGCACAGGGTTTGTCTTCCTGTGCCTACCTTATTCTTTTAAACTACTATCCTCTAGTTGCATGCTACTGAGATTGACAGGCAGGATTTTATTTTTTCATGGTAGATGGTTTTTCACCCATCAAGGTGCAAATCCCACCTATTTTCCTTGTCCACCCCTCTGCTAATGGCCCACTTGGGTTGATCTCACATCTCGGCAGTTGCAAGAGCAGTGCAATAAGCATGGGAACCAGACTTTCAAACCAACGGGCTCACTCATCCTCACCTCGCCGTGTAATAGAATCTGCTCTCTCCTCGCCACAGAGAGCGCTAAGCACTTCTTAAGTCTCTGTGAGTTTCCCACCAAACTCCATATTTGTGACATCATGGAAGACAAAAGTTTAATCACCTTATCAGCAAGCTTAGCTCAGAAGGGCACATGAGGATGTGATGTGACTATTGCTTCTCAACACTGTGGCCAATGTTGTGGGGCAAGAAGGCCAAAGTCAATGGCATGTACCTGCCTCCAACTTTAACCCTCCGGCCCACCAAGCCACTGACTGCCCCAGCATCCTCTCTTTGTGTCTCTGACCTCTCTGGTCCATCTCATATAGGAGTCTCCTCTGATGTCTCTGGTTGAGACTATCCCCATTCTTCTCCATCCAGGATTCTCTTTCTCATTTCTGCTTCCTGACTTCAGCCAGGACTCAGTAGCAAGCATCGCCTTCCCTCTCGGAACTCATGCTTATTTTCCATGCCCATGCAGCTTCCGGTTCCATGGGATTAAGTTCCCCAGGTTTAGCGTGGGACTGCACAACTGGCATATACAATGATTGACATCCCACTCTTAGCTGAGCTATAGATTACACAAGCCAGTAAATCTGGACCTTCTCCTCACTGTAAGTGGATTGGCTCCCAATGGGAAAGCAGATACAGCTGTTTACAGCAGAAATGCACCACAGAGACTTTTGCTCTGTTGTATTGAGCAGGTCCTTTCCATATATTATGTCTTTTCTTAAACATAACATCCAAAGGATACTAAATATGGCTCTTCACCTGCGATAGGGAGGGGATCTAGGACAGATGACAGACTGCTGGCCCCAAAGTCACTCAACTTGAAGTCAATCTTGCTCCCCTTTGTCCTCTAAACCCATGTTCCGTCCTGGTGACCGACGGAGAGGAAGGGATAGAAGGGAAGCCAGAAGACCAGCAGGAAATGCCCTGCAAGACGGGAGGTCCGAAAGAGCCAACAGTAAGCGAACAAGGTGCGCTGTGAAGCAGCAGCTGCTTTCTGTGTGGGAAGTAGTCGCAGCAAGCAGCCTGAGCAACAGTTGAGATGAGGGCCTCCACTCCGGTGACTCGCCTGCCTTCTGCCAGCAATCAAAGGAGGGAAAAGGAACCTCACCTTCAGCTTCATCAGCAAAGCAAAGCAAAGCAAAGCAAAGCAAAGCAAAGCAAAGCAAAGCAAAGCAAAGCAAAGCAGACCTTCAAAATGACTGTCTTAGTTAGGGTTTCAATTGCTATGAAGAGATACCATGACCAAGGCAACTCTTATAAAGGAGCTGGCTTACAGTTTTGGAGGTTCAGTCCATTATCATCATGGCAGGAAGCATGGCAGCTGTGCTGGCAGACATGGTGTTGGAGGAGCCACATCTTAGAGGAGTTCTACATCTTGATATTTAAGGAAGCCAGAAGGAGACTGTGCCACACTGGGTGGAGCTTGAGCGTAGGAAACCTCAAAGCCCACCCCCGATGGTAATGTACTTCCTCCAACAAGGCCACACCCATTCCAACAAGGCCACACCTATTCCAACAAGGCCACACCTCCTAATAGTGCCACTTCCCATGGACCAAGCATATTCAAACCACCACAGTCACAGAATGTATGGAGCAGCTTGAGCAACGCAGAGGCAGCCATGCATGGCATCCTGGGATCAGATCAGGACTGAATCTCCACCCTGCACCTTCTTCAGCCGTGGAGCCCTGAGCGTTCTAAGAGCTCAGGAAATATCAGGGGTTATTGTTACTTGGCAGGAGCCAGGAGTCAGTGGCCCAAGGTCAACCACAGCAGCCTGATGAGCATATGAGAGTTTCCTAACTCCACAGAGGGTCAGGGCTGCACTGTCACCCAGTGGTGAACCTTCCTAGCATGCACAAGACCTTGGGTATGCCGAAAGACACACACAATACAGGCTTTTAAAGCCTTCAGAGAGCCCATCTAAGGGTGTGTGATGCTCCTGAGGAAGGCAGGCCTTAGGACAAAGTCTTGTCCTACAATAATGGAAACATTTTCTTCCTAAAAATGATTTATTATTAGTTTCTGTGTGCATGCGTGCACACATGTGGGCACATGCATGACACAGTTCTGGGACTGAACTGACCCCAGGCTTGCATGGCAAAGGCCTTCACCTACCCATCCATCTCACTGGCCCAGAAAGGTTTTCTTTGACTAAGAGATGGGCTGCTGACCCTAAGAGAGTTTGTTATTTAAAGTAAATAGCAAGGTACTCTGTTCTCTTTGCAAGGTGATAGAATAAATTGATTTCTTGGGGCAGGTTTTCCATCTAAGTGCTAAGCCCCCTCACACTGCTCTCTGTTAAGTCCCAGAGAGGTGTGAACAGCTCATGAAAGTTTTATGTTTGCCCACTGCCAGCTTGGCAGGTTTTAGAAGAGTACTCAGGTTACTAACTGGCTATGGTGTGACTCTAATGGCACCTCCTTAGCCAGGAGAAGATGTCCTGGTGGGATGCAGAGGATGCCTGAGGTCCTGAGGCAGTAGCTTGTTTTCCTCCTTGCTGGGAAAGGGATGAGAGAGAAGGCGGCCACCCATGCTCCTGCTGTCTAGCCATGGAATATGGGAAGCAACATGGGTTTTCCTTCATCTTTTCTTGTGTTTTGTTTGCTATGGGGGTTTTGGTATGTAGCTCCAAATGGCCTGGAGCTCACTATGCCATCTAGAGTGGTGGCCTTAGACTCACAGAAATCCTTCTGCCTCAGCACCTCAAGGGCTAGAATTACAGTATGCCCAATCACCTTCAGCTACGACAACTCCTTTTGACTTCCTTCTCACACCAACCTGTCTTCTTCCTGGAGGCTGTGCACTCGTGGCCTTCTGCTTATAAGCTCTCTTTGTGCTGTGGTGTGGGACATGAGGCTGAGGAGAGAAAAACACCACAGGCTTTTCAACCTTGCTGACACTATAGCCCTTTACTATGCTTCCTCATGCTGTGGTGACTCATAATGAAAATTATTTTCACTGCAACTTTTTAACTGTAATTTTGCTACTGTTATGAACCCTAATGTAAATAAGTATCTGTGTCTTCCGATGGTCTTAGGCGACTCCCATGAAAGGGTTGTTCAACCTCCCCCCCCCCACCAAGAGGGCTTGTGACCCACAGGTTGAGAACTGATGCTCCAGATGGCCCTCTCCAGGCTTTGGTAATTTCCCTGTAGTCCCTTTCCTCAGAATCCCTTGGAGGTCTCTAGTGGTACCCACGAGCTTATTTCTGGAATTCAGAGGTGCATTTGTGGATATGTGATCATTGTGATAAAAAGCATGGTCTTGCATGGGTCTGTGGGACCAGGGCCAAGTTGTGCCACCTCTAGAAAAGCTGGTGGGGTTTAGGGAGGAGTGACTTCTTTATTTCTGGGCAGTACAGAGTGATTGGAATGCCCAGCCCAGCAGTGTGGGCACTTAATGTTGGCTGCATCTAAAGGGTGGAGCCTCGGTTCCTATTTTTTGGAGAGTAGACTGTGCTTTGGAAATGAGACACCTAGGAGCCAACTAGCTGCAGTCAAGCCTTTGGCTGCACTCAGCCTGAGCTCATACCTACATCCCCTAAGCCCGAGTAGTAAGGTAAGCAGCCCCCCAAATCTCGAGCCACGGAGGTTTTGAGAGAGCAGCTGTTTCTTGTTTCAGATTAGTGTTTGTGGAATGTCACATTAGACATGAAACTTATTTTCAAGTGACATTTGGGGCAGTGGTCATTACATGCCAATTTCCACCCTGTTCATTGAGGCTGTCCTCTATGCATTTAGAAGGTTACTCTCTAGCTAAAGGTCTTGAAATGCTGTGAGCCTTAGTTTCCTCCTCTGTAAAATAGGTATAATAACAGATCGCTGGGTTCATATGGACACCTTGTCCGCAGTAGGGTGCCCCATAAATGAGTAACTCAATATCATTAATAGAGTATCAGCCTAGCCAGGTGTAATGCCACACACCTCTAATCCCAGCTCTTGGGAGGCAGAGGCAGGCAGATCTCTGTGAGTTCATGGCCAGCTTGGTCTACAGAGTGAGTTTCAGGACAACCAGGGCTATATAATGAGACCCTGTCTCAAAAAATACTACATATATCATATACATTGTATTTTCTCAGACAGGGTCTTACTATGTATGTGTATGTACATGTGTGTATGTACACACACACACACACACTCACACACACACACACAGGATGTACTGGCTGTTTTTGTGTGTCAACTTGACACAGGCTGGAGTTATCACAGAGAAAGGAGCCTTCCTTGAGGAAATGCCTCCATGAGATCCAGCTGTGAGGCATTTTCTCAATTAGTGATCAAGGGGGGAGGGCCCATTGTGGGTGGTGCTTTCCCTGTTCTGGTGGTCCTGAGTTCTATAAGAAAGCAAGCTGAGAAAGCCAAGGGAAGCAAGCCAGTAAGGAACATCCCTCCATGGCTTCTGCATCAGCTCCTGCTTCCTGACCTGCTTGAGTTCCAGTCCTGACTTCCTTTGGTGATGACCAGTAACATGGAAGTGTAAGCTGAATAAACCCTTTCCTCCCCAACTTGCTTCTTGGTTATGATGTTTGTGCAGGAATAGAAACCCTGATTAACACACACACACATACAGACACACACGCACACATATGTATATGTATGTATAGATTCAGCCTTCTTGGTTTCTCTCCTTGTCCTCCAGCTTCTTCTTTTCTTGCTTCCTCAGACCCCTGTCACACAAGCACAGGGCTCGTGGGCCCTCACCACACTGTACAGAGATGGATTGCCTCAAGATCTTCTGCACTGATTATAAGCTCCAAAGAAGAGGGGGATCTTCCGGTCTCTGTTTCCATAGCACCTGAGACCAGATAGTGAGCAAATGAGCAGCTTCTGGGGTATTTGCACATACACCATCATCCCATCATCGCCAGGTAATGAATGCCATTAAATGATTGACTCTTGTCTTCAGCCACACATGGATGACATTCAAAAGCCAAAGATCCAGCTGGGCATGGTGGCTCACGCCTTTAATCCTAGCAATTGGGAGCCAGAGGCAGGCGGATTTCTGAGTTCCAGGCCAGCCTGGTTTACAGAGTGAGTTCCAGGACAGCCAAGGCTAAACAGAGAAACTCTGTCTCGAAAAACCAAAGCAAAAACAAACAAACAAACAAACAAACAAAAAAGCCAAAGATCCTGGCAGGGTCTGCTTACTTCAGCCTCTGCCTGCCCATCACAGAAAACTGGCTATGGTAGATAATCATTCTTGCTTGTCCATTTTTCTCATACGTAGGAACCACTTAACAGTCAGAATCCCTTTCAATAGTTGGGATATAGGTGACAATTTGAGATTTGTTCATTTTAAATTATGATTTCACGTTATTTCCCAGAACACAAACCCTCCGAAGTCATTAAGTGGCTTTTTTTTTCTGTAGTGTTGCAAGCACAGCAGAAAGAGGGGGAAATGAGAGTGTCTGAGTTATATCCAAATCTAAATTTCAGGATTTATGAGCTGTGTATCTGCCCAGCTGTGACCCCAGCTGTTTGTTCCCTGTGTGTCCATTTGTTCCACCCCATAGGGTGACAATGAAGATTAGCAGAGAACACACACACACACACACACACACACACACACACACACACACTGGGGTCCAGGAATCTCAGCCTCCATTCTGTCTTTGCTGTCTGCCAGGTGGATAATAGGTGTCCATCATCTGTCAAGAGAGGACGCTCCCAGGACCACACCCACAAACAAAGAGTTGTCTTATCCCTGAGGGGTTCCTGAGGGCTGACAGGTTGAGGTCTGTGCACTGGTGACCGGAGAACAGGCATCTCCCCCGAATGACGTCACTGGGGTTAAACTCTGAGCGCCGATTCTGGGTCAGCTCCCTCTGGTGATTGCATCTTTCCAGTTGGCAGGTCCGGGTGCCTCAGATCGGTCCAGTGTGCTGTTTACTCTCGGTTTTGCTTTGCCAAGGGAAATCTGAGGACTCGTTATTCTGCTGTTAAAACATTAATTAGTTGCACTTGCAGCAGCAAACATCATGTAAGCCCAAATTAGTACTTTTAATACCTCCTCGGCTGATGCAGAGTGGGAGGGAAGCCAAATCTGGTCGGACATGCACTTAGGACTTCCCACCAAACAGCAAGTGTATGTTGAGTTTATGAGCATCTCACTAGGCAGAAGGCTCGGTCTCCATGGCAGGAGCATCGATAGGACCGGAGAGCCCTAGAAACTGGAAGAGCAAAGCTTGCTCATGTAGCTCAATGCCTTTTCTTGTAACTCTTGATAAAAAACAAACAAACAAACAAACAACCTCCCGGTCCTTCTGCCACACACCATGTAAGCACCATCACACTGCCTGTCAATACCAAAGCAAAGGTGAAAGACGGTCTTGCAGAAATATGTGCTCCAACAGAAAAGATGCATTGCTAAGAGGAAGTTACAGCACAGAATTACAGATCTTTACAAGGTACAAACATCCAATACTTGCAGAGGAAGAAAGGGATACACATTCTTAAACACTAGTTTGCTATCGAGAATCGATCGACACTCTTGAACGACAGAGCGTTTTTGCAGTAGTTATGAGAACTCCAATTTGTTTGCATTTGCAGAACAAAGCGGCTTATAGGACTCCATCTGGATGATGTAATAATGGCAGTATGTGTAAGCACAGCAGATTGTCATCTTTCCATAATAGCCAAAGGGAAAAAAATGAAATATCTTTTAACAAGAGACCAGTTACTGACACCCCTGTTTGGCTATGCAGTGGCATACTATAGCGAGCCTTGAAATGATGTGTTTCAGAAGAGGTTACAGATGCCCGTATGATGTTCATGCCACCTGGTTGGATTAAAAAGCGTGGGTCCACAAAAATCAATAAAGATGGAATGGTTCCAATTTTTGTATGATAAATACGTTCATAAAAGTATTTTGGCAGCTGCTGTCTCTAGATTATTTTCATCTTCAGTTGGTATCATTTGTAGATTTCCAACTTTTCCACAAAGAGACTGTGCTAGCTTTGTGGTTCCAAAAAGCCATGAACAAGAGAAGCCAGTACACTTGGATAAGGGCTTTGCCCAGGTGTTTGGGGAAACTGAGGCCAGAGATTGGGGAGAAACGTTATGAGGAGCACACTTCCTTCAGCTCATCCTGCTCAACCACAGTCCATGCTGGGGGATGGGCAGAGGAAGGAGGTGCTTCTGTCCCCCACAAATGAGGGGCCTATTGCTATGATGCTCTGTAGCAAGGAAGGATGGACAGACAGACAGAAGTGAGAGTAGTAACAAATGCTATGGAGACCTTAAACCAGGGTGTCTCATTGGTGAACAGCTGGGTTAGAGGGGAGTTTGGGAAGCCTGAGATGTTGTCTGCAGAGTTCACAGCTAGGGAAATAACATGTGGAAGCGAGAGAGAAGTCTCGCAGGCAGGAATAAGCTTGGAGATGGGTTTTGTTCTGTTTGAGGCAGAGTCTTGTCACATAAGCCAGGCTAGCCTCAGCATCACGGTGGTCCTCTGGAATGGTGGCATTGCAGGTGTGCCTCACCATGCCTGGCTGAGCTTAGCGTTTCAAAGGATAAAGCAAAGAGCCCAGTACTTCAGGGGCCTAGCAGAATGGACCACGTGGTCCATTTAGAGCGGCTGGCGGGAGCAGATCACACAGGGGCTGTGCAGAGTGTTTTACTGAGAAGCCAATTGAAGAGCAGCTGGATCTCATTGCTGTCACTAATCTGAGCCTACACAACCCAAGGCAGAGGGAGAGAAGGGGCTGAGCCTTGACTGGTGTGGGAAACTGGAACTCTTGGTGTTAGTAAATGTCCAGCTGGATAAGATTTGCTGGGTATGGACACAGAGGTGGCAGGGAGTCCCCATGGGATGGGCCCCTCAGTATACTCAGGCAGGTGGCGATGCCCTCTAATGCAGAACAAGTTCCCTTGGTCTGCCTTTCCCAGCACACTCTGAACGCTGGGAGATTGACTTGTCTGAGGCTATGAACAGCTTCCCTCAGTCTTTGGTTTCCAGAAGTCAGCCCGCAGGGAGGTCAACAGGAGACACAGATACTTGTGAAGTTTCCTCAGCCTCCTGTGCCGCAGCACCTCTGGCTCTC
>LR752046.1:0-103982 GCA_902729485.2 Mus minutoides
TGTTCCCATATCTTCAAGGTTGTTCCTCACTTTCTCCTCTGTAAGTTTCAATGTCTTTGGTTTTATGTGATGTTCCCTGATCCACTTAAGCTTGAGCTTTGTACAAAGAAATAAGAATGGATCAATTTGCATTCTTCTACATGCTAACTGCCAGTTGAGCAAGCACCATTTGTTGAAAATGCTGGGTTGTTTGTTTGTTTGTTTGTTGTTTGTTTGTTTGTTTTTCAACTGAATGGTGTTAGCTCCTTTGTCAAAGATCAAGTAACCATAGGTGTGTGGGTTCACTTCTGGGTCTCCAACTTTGTTCCATTGATCTACCTGTCTGTCCCTGTACCAGTACCATGCAGTTTTTATCATAATTGCTCTGTTGTACAGCTAGAGGTCAGGGATGGTGATTCTACCAGAGGTTCTTTTATTGTTGAGAATAGTTTTTGCTGTCCTAGTTTTGTTATTCCAGATGAATATACCAATTGCCTTTCTAACTGTGTGAAGAATTGAATTGGAATTTTGATGGGGACTGCATTGAATATGTAGATTGCTTTCGGCAAGATAACCATATTTTACTATATTAATCCTGCCAATCCATGAGCATGGGAGATCTCTCCATCTTCTGAGATCTTCTTCCATTTTTTTTTCTTCAGAGACTTGAAATTCTTATCATACAGATCTTTCACTTCCTTAGTTAGAGTCACACCAAGGTATTTTATATTATTTGTGATTATTTTGAAGGATGTTGTTTCCCTAAATTCTTTCACCACCTACTTATTATCCTTTGTGTAGAGAAAGGCAACTGATTTGTTTGAGTTAATTTTATATCCAGCTAATTCACTGGAGTTGTTTATCAGATTTAGGAGTTCTCTGGTGGAATTTTTGTGGTTATTTATTTATTCTATCACATCATCTGCAAATACTGATATTTTGACTTCTTCCCTTCCAATGTGTATCCCTTTGACCTCCTTTTGCTGTCTAATTGTTCTGGCTTAGGAGTTCAAGTACTATACTGACTAGGTAGGGATAGAGTGGGCAACATTGTCTAGTCCCTGATTTTAGTGGGATTTCTTCAAGTTTCTCTACATTTAGTTTGTTGTTGACTACTTGATTGCTGTATATTGTTTTTATTATATTTAGGTATGGACCTTGAATTCCTGATCTTTTCCAAGATTTTTATCATGAACGAGTGCTGGATTTTGTCAAATGCTTTTTCAGCATCTAATGAAATGATTATGTGTTTTTTTGTCTTTGAGTTTGTTCATAAGGTGGGTTACATTGATCGATTTCTGAATATTGAACCATCCCTGCATTCCTGGGATGAAGCCTACTTGATTATGATGGATGATCATTTTGATGTGTTTTTGGATTCAGTTTGTGAGAATTTTATTGAGTATTTTTCCATCGGTATTCATAAGGGAAATTGGTCTGAATCTCTCTTTTTTTTGTTGGGTCTTTGTGTGGTTTAGGTATCAGAGTAATTGTGCCTTCATAGAATGAATTGTGTAGAGTACCTTCTGTTACTATTTTGTGCAATAGTTTGGGGAGTATTGGAATTAGGTTTTCTTTAAAGAGCTGATAGAGCTCTACACTAAACCCATCTGATTCTGGGCTTACTTTTTTTGGTTAGGAGACTATTAATGACTTTTTCTACTTCTTTAGGGGATATGGGAATGTTTAGGTCATTAATCTGATCCTTATTTAACTTTGGTACCTGGTATCTGTCTAGAAAATTTTCCATTTTATCCAGGTTTCCAGTTTTGTTGAGTATAGCCTTTTGTAGTAGGAGCTGATGATATTTTGGATTTCTTCAGGTTCTTTTGTTATGTCTCCCTTTTCATTTCTGATGTGGTTAATTAGAATATTGTCCCTGTGGCCTCTAGTTAGTCTGGCTAGGGGTTCATATATTTTGTTAATTTTCTCAAAGAATCAGCTCCTGGTTTGGTTGATTCTTTGTATAGTTCTTTTTGTTTCAACTTGGTTGATTTCAGCCCTAAGTTTGATTATTTCCTGACATCTACTCATCTTGGGTGAATTTGCTTCCTTTTTTTCTATATTTTTTAGGTGTGCTGTCAAGCTGCTAGTATATGCTGTCTCCAATTTCTTTATGGAGGAACCCAGAGATATGAGTTTTCCTCTTAGGCTTACTTTCATTGTGTCCCATAAGTTTGGGTATGTTTTGAGTAATTTTCATTAAACTCTTAAAAGTCTTTAATTTCTTTCTTTATTTCTTCCATGTTCAAGTTATCATTGAGTAGTGTTGTTCAGCTCCCACGTGTATGTGGGTTTTCTATTATTTATGTTGTTTTTGAAGATCAGTTTTAGTCCGTGGTGATCTGATAGGATGCATGGGGTTATTTCAATATTTTTGTATCTGTTGAGGCCTGTTTTGTGACTGATTATATGATCAGTTTTGAAGAAGGTACCATGAGGTACTGAGAAGAAGGTATATCCTTTTGTTTTAGGATAAAAGGTTCTATGGATATCTGTTAAACACATTTGTTTCAAAACTTCTGTTTGTTAGTTTCATTGTGTCTCTGTTTAGTTTCTATTTCCAGAATCTGTGCATTGATGAGAGTGGGATGTTGGAGTCTCCTACAATTATTATGTGCAGTTTAATGTGTGCTTTTAGCTTTACTAAAGTTTCTTTAATGGATGTGGATGCCCTTGCATTTAGAGCATAGATGTTCAGAATTGAAAGTTTATCTTGGTAGATTTTTACCTTTGTTGAGTATGAAGTGCCTCTCCTTGTCCTTTTTGAAACTTTTGGTTGAAAGTTGATTTTATTTGATATTAGAATGACTACTCCAGCTTGTTTCTTGGGATTATATGCTTGGAAATTGTTTTCCAGCCTTTTACTCTGAAGTAGTATCTGCCTTTGTCCCTCAAGTGGGTTTCCTATATGCAGCAAAATGTTGGGTCCTGTTTACATAGCCAGTCTCTAAGTCTATGTCTTTTTATTGAGTCCATTGATATTAAGAGATATTAAGGAAAAGTAATTGTTGCTTCCTGTTATTTTTTTTTTTTTTGTTAGAGTTGGAATTCTGTTCTAGTGGCTATCCCCTTTTAGGTCTGTTGAAAGATTACTTTCTTGCTTTTTCTAGTGCGTAATTTCCCTCCCTGTTTTGAAGTTTTCCCTTTATTATCCTTTAAAGGGCTGAATTTGTGGAAAGATATTGTGTGAATTTGGTTTTTTCATGTAATACTTAGATTTCTCCATCTATGGTAATTGAGTGTTTTTCTGGGTATGGTAGCCTGAGATGGCATTTGTGTTCTCTTAGGGTCTGTATGACATCTGTCTATGATCTTCTGGCTTTCATAGACTCTTGTGAGAAATCTGGTGTAATTCCAATAGGTCTGCCTTTATATGTTACTTGACGTTTTTCCATTACTGCTTTTAATATTCTATCTTTGTTTAGTTCATTTGGTGTTTTGATTATTATGTGTCAGGAGGAATTTCTTTTCTGGTCTAGTCTATTTGGAGTTTTGTAAGCTTCTTGTATGATCATGGGCACCACTTCCTTTGGTTAGGGAAGTTTTCTTCTATTAATTTGTTGTAGATATATACTGGCCATTTTGGTTGAAAAATCTTCATTCTCATTTATACCTATTATCCTTAGGTTTGGTCTTCTCATTGTGTCCTGGATTTCCTGTATGTTTTGAGTTAGGATCTTTTTGCATTTTGCATTTTCTTTGATTGTTGTGTCCATGCTCTCTATGGAATCTTCTACATCTGAAATTCTCTCTTCAATCTCTTGTATTCTGTTAGAGATGCTTGCATCTGTGGCTCCTGATTTCTTTCTTAGGATTTCTGTCTCCAGAGTTGTCTCCCATTGTAATTTCTTTATTGTTTCTACTTCCAAATTTAGATCCTGGGTGGCTTTGTTCAGTTTTTTTCACCTGTTTCGTTGTGTTTTCCTGTAATTCTTTAAGGGATTTTTGTGTTTTCTCTTTAAGGACTTCTACCGGTTTAGTTGTGTTCTCCTTTATTTCTTTAAGGAATTTCTTAATGTTCTTCTTAAAATCCTCTACCAGAATCAGGATATATAATTTTAAATCCGAATCTTGCTTTTCCAGTGTACTGGGGTATTCAAGACTTGCTGTGGTAGGAGTACTGGGTTTCGTGATGCCAAGTAGTTTTGGTTTCTGTTGGTAAGATTTTTATGTTTGCCTTTCGCCATCTGGTAATCTCTGGTGTTACATTTTATATCTGTTTCTGGCTGGAGTTTGCTCCTCCTGTGAGTCTGTAAGCCTCTGTCAGCACTCCTGAGAGACCAGCTCTTTCCTAGCAAGACTAGTGTACAGAGTGCCACCTCCTGCCTGTAGATATAGGCCTCTAGGACCCTGTCCCAGAAGCTCTGTTGCCTGTGCTCTCCTGAGCGGACCCCTCTTAGAGGGACACCAGAGAGAAAATGGTGATCTCATCTGAGTCCTGGGGTCAGAGCAATCCCTGGATGTAAGCTCTCCTCAGGCAGGGAAGGTGGACAGAGGACTGAGGATCAGCCCTACCTCCTGGATGAGGATGTAGGCATGTAGGACCGTGTCCCACAAGCTCTGTTGCTTCTGCAGCCCAAGCTTTCCTGATCAGATCTGCCTTAGAGCTAGGTTTCATTTCTACAGTCCAGATGCTTCCAGTATTTCAGGCTCTACCTGTTCTTAGCTAAAATAGTGCTCTCACATGCTATAGGTTTTTTCTGTGGTCCTGACAAAGTGATCATTAAGAGCACACTATAGTTTGGTACATACAGCAGTACAGCACAGCAGAATAAAAAGGTATCCTATTTCAGATGTTAGCATGTGATACATTAGCTAGAGAATCCCCATAAGTCAAGGATCCCTTTGGAATTCCTGTTCATTAGGAAAAGGCAAACAAAGTCAAGGTCGAATTTTCTTAACTCTGTTTGATTTTTGGTTATATGTATGTGGATTTGCCTGTGTGTGGATATGAACATATAAGAGCAGGTAATTGTGGAGGCACAAAGAAAGGATCTGATGCCCTGGAACTAGATTGCAAGGGATGTTAGCTGCCCAACATGGGTACTGGGACAAAAAACTCAAGTCTTCTGCAAAACTAGCAACTAGCATGTGTTGACTTTATCCTTAAGGTTGATAGTTTAGTGAACAGAAAAGCATAGATAAATATTCACTAGAAATTCTGCCAAAAGTAAGGAGTCCAAACAAAGATTTTTCTGGAGAAATGAAAAACAAATATTAAAAAATAGTTTCCAAGGAGATACTATTGCAACCAATGAAGTAAATGGTTTCTTTAACTAAATTAGCAAACCACTCACAGAAAAATAAAGGGTCATATATCTTAACCAATGATGGTACTCATATTTATTTGGAGATAGTGGTTAAGTGTACCTCACTACACACTTGATTCGTCTTTAAAGTGGATGTATACTCTTCTTTGGATCGGAGTAGGAACGCGACATACATAGAACAGAGTCTAGAATGTTAGAAACAAGTGACATGAGTCATAGTGAATATTAACTCTTTTTTTTTTTTTTTTTTGTCTTCCTTTGCTTTGCTTCGTCCTCCAGCTCCTCTATGTAGTATTTCTGTTTCGATCGTATTTGCTATTAGTTTCTTGCACATAAGGATGAAATTCATTGTGAAATGAAAATCAAGCAGGAAAAGCATATTCATCCTATCACAGAATTATTAAAATGGCTAGGACTCTGTTACAGAAATGCCCGAAATGACAAAATTCTTAGCAGGTGATTCCGATTTTAGTAATGAAGCTGTCAAGTCCATGCTTCCGAGGAGCCTGTGGTACATGTGTAACAAATAATATTAAGGCGTCTGCTGAAAACTGTACTTTTCTGCCATAAACACTTAAGAAGAAAGCACTTCTCTTCCCCCAAGGCACAGTAAATAATAGATGTCTGTAAAAAGAGTTATCTAAATTCCTAGAATACCAGAGAAGGAATGATCACTGAAGAGAGAAGAGGGTAATTTTGTTTGGTTTTGACATTTTTTCCAAGTCTTTGATCTATGTCCTGGCTTCATCATTCCAGGCAGTAGAAAATGCATCAAAAGAGAGGAGAATGAAAAAAAAAAATATTTAAAGAAGTGGACCTTTTACTAGTTTAGATGAAGAATTTTTTAGTACTTGATATTATTTGTCACATAAACGGTAACCTAATAGAAATGACCTAGTTTTCTATATTTCCCCTCAATTTTCTGCTTCATCATTTCACACTTGGCCTTTCACTGCTCTTAAAGCTCTTAGACACAGCCTGGACAGGTACTTATTTTCTGAATTTGAAAATCGATAATTTCCATTAATAGATGGTTTTCATACTTTCTGGTAGGTCTCATGCTGTTCAATCTGTGTTAACTTTCCGAGCTTTCTCAATGGCATATGCTGCACATGTGCAAATTGTTCATTCATGGATCCTGTTTTACTAAATCCAGACGTCATTCTTAACCTAAAATTGGAACAGAAAATTGGAATGCAAAATAATGAAATGTAATTTTTTTTGTATTGTTATAATGTGAAAATTCAATTTTATTCTAATTTCAGTTTCAGCCATCACAATTCCATCGTATAATTTGGATTTTCTTTTTCATGTTTTGAGTAAAAAATATTAAATATGTCCTGTGACATTTTACTTAGAGCAAACAGGTAATATTGTCTAAGAAAACATTTTCTCATATCCTACTAATTTAGAGATTCTCATACTAGTAGCTACTTTTACATACCTCATTTTATTTTATTTTCACAGCAATTCCACTAAAAAAAGGGGGGTGTTAGTAAACACATATTAAGGAATAGGAGAATTCACTGCTGTAGTCAAATCATACTTTGTTCTGAGATTAGTTCATTCTTCAAGATTCTCCCATCGTAGATCAGGAAGAAGATGCTGTAATTCAAGCCAGAGGTGATGGCGTGTGCACTCAGGAGCCTGGACCAGGAGTATCTCTATAACTTAGATCATCATTTTGTCTAGATGTAAAATCACCCTGATTTTGCTTCATTGTAATAATCTCTGGGAGACATATATTAAAAAGGGAAAGATTGATTTTTTGACTTATATTTTCCAAAGCTACACCAGGTGAATCTTTTGCATGGAATCTGAGGTAACATAGAATATCATGGTATCATGATCTTGTGACAGAAGAGGTTAGTCATGTATTGGTGAACAAGCAGAAAGATTGACAGAGACTAGGGATGACATATGGCTTTCAAAAGAATGTCCTCAGAGAATTATCTCCTCCAATAAGAGTCTCCCTTCTAAGTACTTCACCTTGAAACAATATCTTAACTCTAGTAATAGATTAATCCATTCATGAATTCACAACTATCAACAACAACAGCAAAACACTCCTTAAAATGCTACCAGCTGCCTACTATGCCTTTGAATGCATGAAATTTTTAGGCAGACTTTACATGTAAACCAAGACCTAGATTATATGATAAAAGTGCCAAGAAGAAAAGCCATCCATTACTGTAGTACAGTACTTAATTGGCAATGCCATGTGTTATCTATGAAACATAATAATATAATATTAAAAAAAAACTCCAGAGAGCATAAGTTCATTGAAATTCCTTCCTTCCCATCCTCCTTTCTGAATCATAAATGATTTTTTAATATAATTTTCAAAGTGTCCTTTAACCAGAGCCTTCCTGGCACTCTGTGCATTGGAGTATTGAGGGCATTGAAGTTCTTATTCTGTAAATAGGTTACTTATGTAGGTGTTCTCTTCAGAACTTCCTCCACAGATCTGAAAGTTAGATAGCCCCATGTTGAAGTCTTTCCCAGTTCTTGTAAACAGTGCTGGAAAAAAGAATGGATGTGTAAGACAAAGTGTAGAATCACATTATGTCATAGTCAAATATGGTTCAGCTGTTTTACTTTTGGTTTTGTGAAGACTTCATAACATTAGATCAAAGCAAGTGGCTTGATTAAATTGTCAGGCAAATCATGGCATGTTTTAATATGAAAATCCTGTAAAAATATGAGTTTACCTTTTAAAATTAACTAATAGCTCTAGGTGAAATCTTCTTTGTGTCTCTGCATTATTTTTTCCTTTTGAGAATCATATTGGAAAATTTCAATTACTGCTTTTCAAATAAATCATAATCAGGATCCATGGACTATATACTCTTTGGTTGGTAGTTTTATTACCAACCAAAGCTCTGAAGGGTCCAGTTAACTGATGCTATTGTTCTTCCAATGGGGTTCCAATCCCTTTCAGCTCCTTCAGCTCTTCCCCTAACTCTTCCAATGGAGTCCCTGGGCTCAGTCCAATGGTTGGCTGTGAGTATCTGCATTTGTCATAATCAGAGCTGGCAAAGCCTCTTCCATACAAGGCTCCAGTCACATCTTGGCATCAACAATAGTGTCAGAGTTTGCTGTCTGCATATGAAATAGATCACACAGTCTGATGGTCCTGGATGGTCTTTTCTTCAGCCTATGCTTCATTGTTTTTCCTGCATTTCCTTTAGACAACAACAATTCTGTGTTAAAGGTCTTTAGATTTGGAGGGGAGACCGCAAAGGGGGATAAGAATCAAAATATAAACAAATAAAATGATTAATAAAAAGAAAGGAAGAAAGAAAGAAAAGAAAATATCAAAAAGGAAGGAAGGGGGGAAGGAACAAGGAAGAAAATAAGGAAGGAAGGAAGGCAGGAAGGAAGGAAGGGAGGGAGGGAGAGAGAAGGAAGGAAGGAAGGAAGGAAGGAAGGAAGGAAGGAAGGAAGGAAGGAAAGGAAGGAAGGAAGGAAGGAAGGAAGAAAGAAAGAAAGAAAGAAAGAAAGAAAGAAAGAAAGAAAGAAAGAAAGAAAGAAAGAGAATCACACAAATTGCATTGAATCATGGGCTGAGATCACAACTCCTAACTCTCTTGAATTTTGCCAGGACATTGCACAGTTACATAGAAGCAAATAACCAGTGCATGGTATGCCATGCCATTGTATTCTTGATAGTGTTAATGGTATATTAAGGACAAAACATCAAAGCAAAGACAGCATTTTCCTGACTTAGGAGTATAGAGAAGCTAGGGTGATTTTTATTAGTTATATTCAGGAAGCCAAAATACTACACTGTAAATTTATACATTTCTATGGTATTCATTCATTCTTCTTTATCTTTAGTATTTTATCCATCATCACAGATATACCATATATCCACCAAGGCAATTAAATATGTACTAACTTTTTAAGTCTGAGGCTTACAATATATTATGAAAGATTAGCCAGTAAATAAATAACTAGTCATCTTCATTATAAATATACTACTGAAAACTGAAGTTCTTCTCAGTGGGGAAAAATATTACATAACACAGATGTACACTTTTTTTAGTAAAATGTGAACTCTTTTTAAAAATTTTTATTAAATATTTTATTTATTTATATCTCAAATGTTATCCCCTTTCCTAGTTTCCTCTCTGAAAATCCATTATCCTCTCCCCCTCTCCCCCTGCTCCACAATCAACCCACTACCACTTCCTGGCCCTGGCATTCCCCTATACTGGGGCATAAAACCTTCACAGGACCAAGGGGCTCTCCTCCCATTGATGACTGACTAGGCCATCCTCTTCTACTTATATAGCTAGAGCCATGAGTTCTACCATGTGTTTTCTTTGATTAGTGGTTTAGTCCCAGGGAGTACTGGGGGTACTGGTTAGTTCATATTGTTCCTCCTATGCAGCAGCAAACCCCTTCAGCTCCTTGAGTATTTTCTCCAGCTCCTTTATTGTGGAACCTGTACTCTGTCCAGTGGATGACTGTGAACATCCACTTCTGTATTTGCCAGGAACTGGCAGATCCTCTCAGGAGACAACTATATCAGGTTCCTATCAGCAAATCTTATTGTCATTTGCAATAGAATTTTGGGTTTGGTGGTTGTTTATGGTATGGATCCCTAGGTAGTAAAGTCTCTAGATGGTCATTCTGTCAGTCTCTGCTCCAAACTTTGTCTCCTTAACTCCTTCCATGGGTATTTTGTTTCCCCTTCTAAGAAGGATCAAAGTATTTACACTTTGATCTTCCCTCTCCTTGAGTTTCATGTGTTTTGCAAATTGTATCTTAGGTATAATGAGCTTCTGGTCTGATATCCACTTGTCAAGAGTGGATATCATGTGCATATCATGTGTGTTCTTTTGTGATTGGGTTACCTCACTTAGGATGATATCCTCAAGATCCATCCATTCGTCTAAAAATTTCATTTATTCATTGTTTTTAATAGCTGTGTAGTAATTCATTGTGTAAATGTACCATATTTTCTGTATCCCTTCCTCTCTTGAGGGACATCTAGGTTCTTTCCAACTCTGGCTATTATAAATAAAGCTGCTATGAATATAGTGGAGCATGTGTCCTTATTGCAAGTTGGAAAATCTTTTGGTTATATGCCCAGCTGTGGTATTGCTGAATCTTCTGGTAGTACTATATCCAATTTGCTGAGGAACTGCCAAACTGATTTTAAGAGTACTTGTACCAGCTTGCAATCTCACCAATGATGGAGGACTCTTCCTCTTTCTCCACATCTTGCCAGCATCTGCTGTCACCTGAGTTTTTTATCTTAGCCATTCTGACTGGTGTGATGTGGAATTTTAGATATGATTTGATTGCATTTCCCTGATAATTAAAGATGTTGAACATTATTTAAGGTGCTTCTCAGCCATTCGGTATTCTTCAGTTGAGAATTCTTTGTTTAGCTCTGTACCCCATTTGTACAGAGAGCTGTTTCTAGTGAGGATTCTGTAAATCTTGGTGCACATTTAATCATTAAGAAAAATTTTGTGGGTGGTATTAAAGAGAATATGGAAGAATATAACCTGAGAGACTACTTGTATAGCAAGACTGAAACCATAGAGGTTATGGAAGACAGGCAGAGTGGGAAAAAGAGAGGATTTGCCTTTGTAACTTTTGATGATCATGACACAGTTGATAAAATTGTTGTTCAGAAATACCACACTATCAATGGGCATAATTGTGAAGTGAAAATGGTCCTTTCTAAACAAGAGAAGCAGTCTGCTGGAACACAGAGAGGTCATGGAGGTGGATCTGGCAACTTCATGGGTCATGGAGGAAACTTTTGAGGTGGTGGAGAAAACTTTGGTCATGGAGGAACTTTGGTGAAAGAGGTGGCTATGGTGGTAGAGTTGATGGCAGCAGACATAGTTATGGAGGTGGTGATGGTGGATATAATGGATTTGGAGGTGATGGTAGCAACTATGGTGGTGGTCCTGGTTACAGTAGTAGAGAAGGTTGTGGAGGTGGTGGACCAGTGTAGGAAGCCGGAGCCTCGGCGAGGGCCGGGCCCGCCCGCCAGAGCCTCTGCGAGGGCTGGGCAGGCCGAAGCCCCGGGAAAGGCCGCGCCACTGCCGGAGCCCCGGGAAAGGCCGCGCCGGCCACCGGAGTCCCGGGAAAGCTGCCGCCCAGCGGCTCCAGGGAAAGCTGCCACCCGGTGGCTCCCAGGAAGGCCGCCCAAGCTCCCGGGAAGGCCGTCCGGCTCCGGGAAGGCCTGCGGCTCCGGGAGCCTGCGGCTCCGCCCCATTACAAGATGGCGGGACCGGCAGGCCGCCAGGGAGGAGAGCCTAATGCGCATGCGCAGCTCTCTCCTCAGGCTCTCCTCAGGCAGTAGCCCCTCCCGGAGGGAAAATATGCTAATGAGGCACTGCTTGTAGTACCAATGAAGGGAAAATATGCTAATGGCTGTGGCTTGTGGCACCAATGAATGGGCCACATGCAAATGAGGTATGGCTTGGTGCACCAATCAGCAACCACTATGACACCCCTCCCCCTTCCCTGGGAGTGTATAAACGCAGCAGCTCTGCTGCTGTCCAGAGTCCCAGGAATCAACTATCAAGGTGCTCCAGAATAAAGCTGACTGAGAAGTCCCGGTGGTGGCGTGACTTTCTTGCTGCTCGACGGAGGCAGGGAGGCGCGCCGCAAGTGGTGCCGAAATCTGGGAACCAAAGATGATCTGAAGAAGATCTTCATGGGATCGGAACTGAAGAAGATTATCTTCGTGGGATCAGAACTCATCAGCTATGGAGTGGTGGTACCGGTAAACTTCCCAGAATATTTTTGAGAGGTTATGCTTCCCTCGACAGCAAAAGGGAGGCTAGAACCTATTCTTAAATATTAAGAGGGAACAAGAAAAGGGGATTTACCCCTCTCTCAAGGAATTGCAGCTTTCCAACCTCAACTCCTCTTCAGAAGAAGAGGTGGATGAGGAGGCTGTTAAATATGAGAGGGAGCAATAGCACCTAGATGATAAAGGGTATCAGCTCAAAAGTAAAGCAAGAAAAGGTCAGAAGAAGATAAACCTCAGTAAAGTTCCCAGGTAAATGGGACAAGAGAAAGTTCTCGGATAAGAGACAATAAGGTTCTTGGGTAAGAGACANTGCTATGGTTTTTCTTAGGATTTTTGGAACCAGTAAATCTTTGCAATTGCCATCCACAGTTATGGAAAAGGAATGTTTTGTTTAATGTATCTTTGAAGGGTAGCTTTTGTGCTCCTATAAAAAGAGCCCATGTGGGATGCATAAGATGGTTTCTTTGGTATCAGGATGGAGTCCTGTGGCTTATTCCAAATATGGGCATTCCACAAGTAAAGCAGCACCTCCTCAACCTAGGTGGACAGCTCGATGCAGAGCTGAAAGAGAGTGGTTGTTTACCTGGACAGGATGTTAAGGTTAATATCTATAGCTTTTGAGATTATTTAGGAGCCAAAGTAGGAACAAAACAGATAGTGCCACAAAAGGTAGAGTTTAAGAAGGATAATTTGAGGACTTTAAATGATTTCCAAAGATTATTAGGTGACATTAATGGGGCTCGATGTTACCTGAAGATACCAAATTATGAATTAAAACCTTTCCATTACTATCTCTGTTTAATCTGGGTCATGGCTAGGTCCAGACCTGGTCATTTCACAGTCTCGGGGAGCGGTTTGTGTTTTTTCCTAGGGACAAAGAACCAATTTGGATACCGAGACACTGATACGAAGAGTGCCACCTCCCTTGGAAGACGCAGCAGGGAGTTGTCGGAGTATCTTCAAAGAAATTGGACTGCAGAGGCAGAACGACTGTTCCGGAAGCTCCTTATCCAGATTTCCATCCTGAATGGCACCAGAGTCGACCCTGACACCTTGAGAGATGTCACCTCTTGGCTGTCCAATGCCTTTTCCTTTTCTAAAGAATGGCTGGGATGCTACTTTGGGGTGTCCTGATGTTGGTGGGCTGTGTACTTTGCCTCTGGTTGTTATGTCATACTTTACCTCTGGTTGTTATGTCGTATGAGATGCACTTAGGCCCGACTGAAAGCTGTCATTGTTTGAGCCCTGATGGCCATAGATGAGAGCATTTTGCCCGAGTTCTGGTTGGCCCCTCTTAAATGTCTGTAATGATTTCCTAGCAGACTGGTTTGCCGATACTTCCCCGGTTTAGGGACAGACCTAATGACTCCTACTATACCACCTCAAAGGATGAAGGAGTAAGGAAACTCAATTTTGCTGACAGAGTGTCACAATACAGTGCAGGGGATATTCCATACATGATAGATTCCTCAAAAGCATGTCAAATTGCATGGAGGTTTTGTGTCATCTTGACCTATCCTCTCCCTGATAAAAAGATACGGAGACGGGTACAATGTCTCACAAATGATAAACAATTTGACCTCTGTTACAGCCAAGTCTGCCAGCAACATGCTGGTGGTATCTCCTCCTACTCCAGATCTCTGCAGAGACAGACTGGTGGTCGTGACTGATGGTAGCCCGATTTCCTATCAGTCACTTGTCAAGGGCTGCTCCCTCAGGCCGGGGTGCTGACCAGATTTGCAGGACTTCATATTTAATTAATAAAGAAGGGGGAGATGTAGGAAGCCGGAGCCTCGGCGAGGGCCGGGCAGGCCGAAGCCCCGGGAAAGGCCGCGCTGCGGCCAGAGCCTCGGGAAAGGCCGCGCCGGCCGCCGGAGCCCCGGGAAAGGCCGCACCGGCCGCTGAACTCCCGGGAAAGCTGCCGCCCGCCGGCTCCCGGGAAAGCTGCCACCCGGCGGCTCCTGGGAAGGCCGCCCAAGCTCCCAGGAAGGCCGTCTGGCTCCGGGAAGGCCTGCGGCTCTGGGAGCTTGCCGCTCCGCCCCATTACAAGATGGCGGGACCGGCAGGCTGCCAGGGAGGAGGGCCTAATGCGCATGCGCAGCTCTCTCCTCAGGCCCTCCTTAGGCAGTAGCCCCTCCCGAAGGGAAAATATGCTAATGAGGCACTGCTTGTAGTACCAATGAAGGGAAAATATGCTAATGGCTGTGGCTTGTGGCACCAATGAATGGGCCACATGCAAATGAGGTATGGCTTGGTGCACCAATCAGCAACCACTATGACACCCCACCCCTTCCCTGGGAGTGTATAAAAGCAGCAGCTCTACTGCTGTCCAGAGTTCCGGGAATCAACTATCAAGGTGCTCCAGAATAAAGCTGACTGAGAAGATCCCAGTGGTGGCGAGACTTTCTTGCTGCTCGACGGAGGCAGGGAGGCGCGCCGCAGACCAGGATATGGAAACCAGGGTGGTGGATATGGTTGTGGAAGAGGATATGATGGTTAAAATGAAGGAAATTTTGGTGGAGGTAAGTAAATATG
Organism: Mus minutoides; assembly: GCA_902729485.2. Taxonomy (NCBI): domain Eukaryota; kingdom Metazoa; phylum Chordata; class Mammalia; order Rodentia; family Muridae; genus Mus; species Mus minutoides. Next base: position 14,575 of record LR752046.1, read on the forward strand.
GTGGTGGTGGAAACTATAATTACTTTGGAAATTAGAGTGGACAGCAACAATCAAATTATGGACCCATGAATGGAGTAGTTTTGGTGGAAGAAGCTCAGGCATTACCTGTGGTGGCAGCTGTGGATCTGGAGGTGGAAGTAGTGGATATGGTAGCAGAAGGTTTTTAAAGAAAACAGAAATGGCTATACTTCTTAGCAGGAGAGAGAGTGAGGAGTTGTCAGGAAAGCTGTAGGTTACTTTAAGACAGTCATCCCAAAGCATTAGAGGAACTGTAAAAATCTGCCACAGAAGAAACGATGATCCATAGTCAGAAAAGTTATTGCAGCTTAAACAGGAAACATTTCTTCTTCAGTACTGTCATAGCCACAGTTTGCAAAAAGTGCAGCTATTGATTAATGCAATGTAATGTCAATTAGATGTACATTCCTGAGGTCTTTTTTTTTAATCTGTTGTAGGTTTCTCTCTCTCTCCCTCTCTCTTTTTTTTTTTTTTTCTTTTCATTACATCAGGTATATTGCCCCTTAAATTGTGGTAGTGGTACCAGGAATAAAAAACTAAGGAATTTTTAATGTTTCAATATTTGTGTAGTTTTTCTACATTTTAATACAGAAACTTTAACAAAATGAAGTTTTAAAGGTGTTTCTTTGTGAGTTAACAAGTAAAGAAGATAATTGTTAATTAGTATTTTGTATGAATTTTGCTAAAGTTAACTGTAAAGAAACACCTACTGACTTGCAATTTAAGGGAATCTATTCTCCCCATTTCCAAAACAATGGTGGTGAAAAGAATATATATTTTTATGTTTGCAATAATGTGTTTTAGATAATTAGAATTGGGAAATAAAAAATAGCATATTTGTGAATTTAACAGCGATAAGATTACCTTCAAATGAAAAAGAACGCAAACGTTTTAAAAAAAGTACAACTTGTGCTATTGTTTGTGACTTTTATATGACAGTGATTTATTCTCTGGAATATCAACTTAATCTTCCAGTGGATAATGCTATTTGTGACATTGGGTATCTGATTAGATAATTTGGTGGTGCTACTGGAGAAGAAAGTATTGACTTGTTAGAATAGGTATGGCCTTGTTGAAAAAGACTGTCACTGAAGGAAGATTTTGATGTTTCAGAAGCTGAAGCTATGCCCAGTAGCTTTCTCTTCCTTCCTACTGCTGATCTAAATGCAGAACTTTTAGCTAGATCTCCAGCCAATTGTTTGCCTGTGAGCTCCCATGCTCCCCTCCATGATGCTGAGGAGTAAATCTATGAAACTGTAAGAAAACTCCAATTAAATGCTTTCTTTTATAAGACTTGCTGAGGTTGTGGTGTCTATTAATAGCAACAGAGCACTAACAAATACTGGGTCATTTTTTAACTAATTTTTATTTAGTGTCTTCAATTATCTCATTCATTTATTCACTTGGGCATCCACTTGATATATAAATATAGTGAGTCCTTAGGTGTTGTCTATCTACTCACTGGAAAATATTTAATGTAATCATTGTTCCTTTTATTCACAGAAGACATTTTGACTTGTAAGACAGGATGTATCCATTAAATTTCTCCCCTTAGAGCTCAAGGAATGCCATGTAAGAGACTGCAAAAATAATGTGAGGATGGAGGACAGCCAGAGAATAGTTCCTAAAAGCAAAAGGATCAGCAGACAGATGAACACACAGGACACTGAGGCAGCATGCACAATTCAAGCATGAACCAGTACCATATGGGATCCTAGAACAGAAAATAGAAATGGACACATATTCTCATCCCTAACCCAGAAGTTATATTCAACTGATAACCTCTTACAAATTAAAAAAAAAAAAGAAACTGCTTTTTTTCCCTCTTTTTTGTCACCGGGGGAATGAACTGCTTTTAAGGATAGGCCTAATGCCCAGCAGTAGACATCCAATAGAAAGAGAACTCGGTGACATCTTTGGAGTCTCTTTGTTTTAAAATATTCTACCAGGATTTCTGTTGATTCATACAGGAATGAATATATGTGTCTCTATCTATATGTGTTTCTTCTGCATTTTTTTGTTCTCTTCTGTTTTCTGTTTGTTTGTTCAGATGTTTCCTAAATGTTTTGTTTTTTTTGTATCTTATTATATTATATTTTATTTTATTTTATTTTATGATTATCCCTTAGATACTTGTTTATTTTCTAAAGAGTGACAGGAGAAGTGGATCTAGATGGGAGAGGAGATGGGGTAAAATTGTGTGGAGTCTAAGGAGAGTAAAATGTAATTAGAAATTATATTATATAATCTTTTTTTATAGAATAAAATAAAAACTGCCTAAGAAATAAAAATCATCTCTAGAAAGATAGATTATTTTTTAATGTTCAAGTAACAAAATCCTAAGGTTTATGAAATATATATTGCTGATTGATGTTCAGAGCCACATGTAGAATGCAGTTATATCAAATTAATCTATAAATGTATTATGTCACAGAGTTGTCCTTTTGGTGATGAGAACATTAATATACATGTTGACGTTCAATCATATGGAGAGCCAGGTCCTCACAGAACATTTTTTGTGTTGTATCAATGGAGAATGTCTAAGTGTGCAGTGGCAAACATAAAATAAACAGCAGTGATCACATATCTAAGCAAACATCACTTAAAATTTAAAGAATGACAGACCTGAGAAAATGCATGAGGGTAAGAGCAATGCGTTTGTATTTATCAGTTTATTTCAAGGGGTAGAAATGTTTATATACAATACCGTGGATATGTACATGTGTTTTAATTTGTTTATTTTTCTCAGAGAAATCCATAAGCAGATTCCATGGGTGAAGTTCCATCAGTGATGTTCAGGAGCCTATCTTCTGAATTTCCAAAGAATATGATTTAAATAATTTGGTCAACTGCTAAGGAACTTAAAGCATCTGGTTTGAACTCATCTATCACGCATAATAACATGAATAAATAGAGACATTCGTCACTATGCACACAACAGAAATTGTGTTCTCCTATCGATAGAATTAAATACTCATAGAAGCCTAAATGTGTAACAGCTTCCAGATGCTTTGTTTAATGCCAAAAATCAATGGCTCCGCTTCCAGTGAACTCGATAGGCATGTGTTCTTAGTCAGAACCATTGTGAACTCTCTCCAGTTTCTAAACATTTATTGCTGGTACTATAATAATAAACATCTTGCATTTATAAAATGTAATGTTGCCTAGAAATTTTCATTTTTCAAGAATGCATAGCACATGATCTAATGGCTCTCATATGGCTAGTATGCCCATGAACAATTTGTCTTCAGAGTGGAGTGTTAATCTGACACCTCAAGGACAGACCTGTTTTCAGAGGGACTTTAGGAAAAGCTCGCAACATTCATGGACTTCAATAACTACTGGAAATCCTAGTGAACTGTGGCAGGGTTTACTCAGAGTTCTGGATTGCATTACTTCTTCATGCTGTGCTTTTCTTAAATAAGAGTTATTAAAGATGCTAGTAGATTATTTGTGAATCATTGCCAAATACAAATATACCAAATACATATTTAATATAGGTGTACATGTTTAAAATCAGCCTAATGATGACATTTATAGTCCAACTCTTTTGTTTTCCCTCTGGATTCAGAGGTGGGTGAGTGACAGATGCGTACTTTCCATTTCTTGAACCCAGTTGCACCTGACCACTCTACAGTAGTAACTAGTATATTGTTTGGTCATAAATATTGTAGAGAAGAACAAACTATTGTTTTCTAAGGATAAATCTAAGATCTTTATTTCAGATAAAGAAAAACAAGTTATATATTTGCTTTAAAAAAGAAGCTATCTGGAAAGGCAAATATGATCAAGGCTTGATGACCCATTATCAGAGAAGAAATACAGAAACCCACGGGTGGGCAATGCATAGAGAGTGAAAGGCCTTGGAACACCACTCCTAAATGAGATGTGGAAGAGGAGAAGGAAAGACCACAAGAGCCAGAGGGGATAGAGGGCTCAGGGGAAAATATGCCCTCTAGACACAGCAGGACTGATGAACATATGAGCTCACAGAGGCTGTTGTGCACTATCAATCTTCCCTTTCCCAGATGGCTTGACTAAAGTTTCAGTATTCACACCAGCTCTGTGACCTAAAACAATCTCTTGTACAGGTGTGAGGATAAAATAAAATGAAAGAAATATGCATCTGGCACACACACAAATCTTGCTCATTTCTTTAAGGCATGTTTCATATTTAAGAATAAGGGAATTGGGAGCTGGGGAGATGGCTCAGCGGTTAGGAGCACTCTCTCTTCTAGAGGTCTGGAGTTCAGGTTCCAAATGGTGGCTCACAACCATCTGTAATGGGATCCGATGACCTCTTCTGCTGTGTCTATTTCTTACTCATATATATATATATATATATATATATATATATATATATATATATATAATCTTGTAGATACTGGACTGTGCACATTGCAGATCTTGAAAGAGTAAAGGAACATTTGACATCCAGTGAATCAGTTTTCATCTGTTGAAATAATATTAAGTAAAATATAAATAGTTAAAAGACACAAATTATGAAAGATTTCTATCTTAGATACTTCCTTGGAATCAGACAGAGTTAAGAATAATTTCTTATTTGTGTTTAGAAGTAAAATAACATAATAATAATAATAATAATAATAATAATAATAATAATAATAATAAATATTGGAAATTATAATTGTAATCAACAAACATGAGAAGCATCTGTTGCTTTTTCAATCTGAAAGTCATTTAAAGTACAAATTAAATATTTACTGGAGTTATAAAAGAAAATATGGGAAGCAATTGGACAATCATATATATATATATATATATATATATATATATATATATATACAATTTTGAAATTAAAATCCATTTGGGATTACATTTTATCCCAAATTAAAGAACAGATTTTTTTCTTCCATTTTGCCCCCCACATCTTTGCATATAACTCTTCCTGCTCTGCTTCAAATTGATGACCTCAGTTTTCATTGTTTTTGCACACACATGCATATTTCTATATACATGTATATTACTAAATATAAATATTGAGTTCATAAAATGTCTGCAAAGTTAAAGTATACCTCTTTTCAATTGGACCTTAAGGCCTTTTAAAGAGTTGATGGTTATTGGCAAAGTTTTGTGTGCCTCTATGGAAGGCTTAGGGTCATTGTGTCAAGCATCGATGCAGTTCAGAGGCATCATAGCTGGGCGTGACACAATGGAGTACTACACAGCTATTAAAAACAATGAATACATGAAATTTTTAGATCTAGAGGATATCATCCTAAATGAGGTAACCCAATCACGAAAGAACACATATGATATGCACATGATATCCACTCATGACAAATGGATACGAGACCAGAAGCTCATTATACCTAAGATACAATTTGCAAAACACATGAAACTCAAGGAGAGGGAAGATCAAAGTGTAGATACTTTGATCCTTCTTAGAAGGGGAAACAAGATACCCATGGAAGGAGTTAAGGAGACAAAGTTTGGAGCAGAGACTTACAGAATGACCATCTAGAGACTTTCCTACCTGGGGATCCATACCATAAACAACCACCAAACCCAGACACTATTGCAGATGACAATAAGATTTGCTGACAGGAGCCTGATATAGCTGTCTCCTGAGAGGAGACAGTGCCTGGCAAATACAGAAGTGGATGTTCACAGTCATCCATTGGACAGAGCACAGGTTCCACAATGAAGGAACTGGAGAAAATACTCAAGGAGCTGAAGGGGTTTGCCGCTGCATAGCACCTTCTGCTACCATGGAAGCGAGCTATCAGGGAGGAAATATTCTGGCCAGTTATAGCTCAAGGATCTTTAAGCCCTGTTTTTGAAGAGCATGATAGTCAGTGTGTTTTAAAACTGTCTTAGACAATTCTACCAACAACTCAAAAGACAGCTTCTTATGTCTGGTTTGAATATTATGTAAGGTGGTTTTTGATTTTTTTGGAGGGAACACCATCAGTCTATGTGAGAAAAGCTAATAAAACTGTATATGTGTGTATATGTGTATAGTTGTATATTTATATGTATATATGTATATTTATACACTGAAATTCAGGTAATATAGGCTTATAGTTAATAGTATGACCCTCTGTAGCTTCTTCTATATTGATATTTTACCTATCTTTCTCCTTCTCTTGTAGGTATCTCCTTCTCTTTTTCCCAAAAATTTTCCTCCCTTTCTCCATTCCAGTATGAGATCACAGTTATCTTGCTATGTCCCTTGATGCTCTTCTCTCTTTCTTCTATATATACACATATATGTCATACATATATAAGACAATGACTTTCCAAGGAAATGATCAAATCTAGAATGTTGTAAAAAGAACTTATATAAATAAATGTTTATTCTAAAAATACTTGCAGTGCTTCATATAATTTTACATTATACAGTCTACAAAGAACCATTATTTAAAGCCATATTTTTCTTCTGGTGTTTGTAGTCCTTTCCATGATAGATGTGATTATTAGGGTTAAAAGTCTTAAGTTGGGAAGTTATATAAATGCTTTATTTATACCCAATAAAATATGAAGTGTTTTATAACTACCAATAATCCCCCCCCCTCCACCAGGTAAAGAAACAATAATTCTGTAGAAAGCCATGGAAATAATATAAAATATCTTACAACTAAGTTTTCTGGAAAAGATTTTATGTCTACGATGAAGTGTCAGAATGTCAAAAATATTTTGAAAAATATTTTATATCTTTCAAAATATTTTAAACACACATGATTTATCAAAAAACTCAAGATGATCCTCCATATATTGCTTTGCAAAGGTTTGTATATTGATACAACTTCAGCATCTTTAATCATAAGCATGAATGTACTCTAACTTCTTTGTGACCCAGAGATGTTTTATTATTTGACTCTTGTTGTTTGTTTAGGTCTCTCACATCATTTTCATATGAGAAGGGGAGTCACTGAACCTATTTATGGCAGCCAGTCAGAACACTGCATGCTCACCTCCCTCATTTCTGTCTTTTATACTAATGCTTGGGCATTAGTATAAAATTCTGAATCAAGCAAAATTTCATATTCAGTCTTTTATGGAGCCATGATCTATATTAATTCCACAGTAAGTTACATACCTAAAAGCAGTGTGAATTATTTTGTAAGTATTCATTTCACTAGAAAAGGTAAGAATAACCTTTAACAACCCATTATGATAGACTATATCAAGCTACTACATGTTGAATTTTCCTACAATTTATATATATATATATATATATATATATATATTATTTACAATTAAATTATAATATTGTTTATGTTCAGATTATAAGTTTTTGTAGTTAGAAAAAGATAACAAAACTTTGGAAAATCCAAAAATATCAAATGTAGATAAGATGCAGTCCTTTTTTAAAGATTTGCTGACAGGAGCCTGATACAGCTGTCTCCTGAGAAGCTCTGCCAAATCCTGACCAATATATGTGCAGATGCTCACAGCCAACCATCGGATTCCCATAGAGGAGTTAGCTGAAGGACTGAAAGAGCTGAAGGGGCTTTATCTGGTATCAACAGGAGAGAAGGCCCTTGATCCTGTGAAGGCTTGATGCCACAGTATAGAGGAATGCTAAAGCCTAAAACAGTATGGCAGGAGTGAGTGGGTGGGTGGATGGAATAGCACCCTCATAAAGGTAGGGTAAGGGAGGTTAGGATAGGGGATTTTCAGAGGGGAATCCAAGAAAGGGATTTGAAATGTAAATAACCTATTCAATTTAAAAAAATGATTTGCTTTAAATCTTTGTTTTTATTTATGCATATGTGTGCGTCTGTTTTGTGTGTCTGTCTGTGTGTCTCTGTGTGTGTGTGTGTGTGTGTGTGTGTGTACCTGAGGAGGCCAGATGAGAATGATGAATCTCCTGGAACTAAAGTTGCAGGAGGTTGTGAAATACATGAAATGGGTGCCAAAAACCACAAACTTGGATCCTACAGAAGAATAGTAAACACTGTTAACCTCAGAGCCATATCTTCAGCCCCAAATGCAGTTTACTGAAGAGGAGATGTTGCCTGCTACATTTTCAGGCATCAGTAAGAAGCAACTGTGTGTAACTATAAAGAGTGATTTCCAACTTCCAATTCCAATAAGGATGTAAAGTTCCTTAAATTTTTATGCTTTGCAAAAGAAAAAAAAAATTTTCTTTTTCTAAGGCTGATATATAGTTTACTGTTAACTTTTAAGATTTTAGTATTTCTTGCATAAGGCAATACATTGAGTATAAGGCAATGGAATACATTCTATGTTACATTAGATTATGCTATATAGAGAAGACAAATTGTAAAATGACATTGTAAATCAATGTATTGTTTGAATAAATTTGGATTGGAAACATTTACTCCATCATATCTTCAATTTGTGCTGAGATATATCAAAGAATAATGTAAATTAAGAAAGATCTCATAAATTATAGGCACTAATCACAGGATATTAGATTTACAATATAATATTGGATTGTTTTCACTGGCTTTAAACACATAATAGTGATAGAACATAAATGGAGGTAAAAATCACATCAACAGCATAATACTTTAAAACATACAATGTTATTCATAGATTGTGAGGAGAAACAGAAAAGATAATAATTGCATATGTACAAAGTGACAAAATTAGTGTCCTTCTGGCTGTCTGGTAATACAGGGATTCTTTGCATCACCTAAAATATAGAGGTGTTATCTCAGTTCACATATACACTTCTGCAAAGATTAGGAGAAATGTCCATTCTTGTGGCCTTGAAAGCTTTGGGTAAGCAGATTTAGGTAGCGATACAAGGATAACAGAGCCAAAACTCTGCCCAGGGACAGTGTCATATTTGTATTAACTTTAACAAGAATTTTTATCTTAAATGAAGATGCCAACAGAATTCAAAAACACTGATGTTTCTACTCATGAATTTTTTTCTAGTAAGAAAGAGAGATGAATTACTAGTAATTGTTGATTATTGCAGAGAAATTACGGTTCTTACACTACCATTTGAGCCAAGGGGATGTCAAAACTAACGCTGAACATTACTCAGTGAATGACAGTTTCCAAAAATTTCTATATTCATTATACCCATTAATACTGCCAACAATGTGATATAGCCTCATTGCCACTGAGGAAGAGGTAAGAATTGTTGTTCATTTGCAGTGGAGCAATGCACTTGGCAGTATCTGATTAAGTGAACATGTTTCTAATTAGAGCACTAAAACAAATAAAAATACTGTAAACCACTAATGAAATCACTGCTTTAAGAGAAATTTGCATTGTTCAGTTCCCTTTGCAAAATATGCAGCATTAATTAGTGGTTTAACCCCATAAAAGTGATAATAAATAAACAGATTAACAAAGTAATAATTATCAGCTCACAAATACTTTAATAACATTTAAAAAAAATTTACAGCACTTTTTGTTGCTGTTGTTTTTTGTTTGTTTGTTTTTTGTTTTTTGGTGTTTGGTGTCAGAGTTTCTCTATATAATCTTTACTGTCTTGAAAAACACAATGTAGCTGGGCATGGTGGTGCACGCCTTTAATCCCAGTACTCAGAAGGCAGAGGAAGGCAGATTTCTGAGTTCGAGGCCAGCCTCCTCTACAAAGTGAGTTCCAGGACAGCCAGGGCTATACAGCCTGTCTCGAAAAACAAAAACAAAAAGAAAGGAAGGAAGGAAGGAAGGAAGGAAGGAAGGAAGGAAGGAAGGAAGGAAGGAAGGAAGGAAGGAAGGAAGGAAGATAAGAAAGAAAGAAAGAAAGAAAGAAAGAAAGAAAGAAAGAAAGAAAGAAAGAAAGAAAGAAAGAAAGACACAATATACACACCAGTCTCAACTTGAACTCAGAGATCCATCTGAGTCTGCATCCTGCATCCTGAGTACTGAGATTAAAGCTATAGGCTAATACTGTCTCATTTAAACAGAATTTTCTTTTCTTTTCTTTTCTTTTCTTTTCTTTTCTTTTCTTTTCTTTTCTTTTCTTTTCTCTTTTAATTTTAATCTTTTGTTGGATATTTTTATTTACATTTCAAATGTTATCCCCTTTCCCTGTTTCCTCCCATCTCAGAAACACCCATCCCATCTTCCATCCCCATCCCCTATCCCCTTGCTTCTGTGAGGGTGTTCTTCCACACGCGGACTCATTCCCCTCATTCCTGCCTCACAGCCCTTGATTACCATACACTGGGGCACCTATCAAGCCTTCATAGGACCAAGAACCTCTCCTTCTATTGATACTGACTAGGCCATCTTCTGCTACATATGCAGCTGGAGCCATGTGTACTCCTTGGTTGGTGGCTTAGTCCCTGGGAGCTCTGAGGAGTCTGGTTGATATTGTTGTTTCTCCTATGGGCATACACACCCTTTCCGCTCTTTCAATCCTTTCTCTAACTCATCCATTCGGGACCCTGTGGTCAGTCCAATGGGTGGCTGCAAGCATCCACCTCTGTACTTGTAAAGCTTTGGCAGGGACTCTTAGGAGACAGCTATATAAGGCTCCTTTCAGTAAGCATTTCTTGGTATCCTCAATAGTGTCAGAGTTTGGTAACTATATATGGGATGAATCCCCAGATGGGGCAGTCTCTGGATGGGCTTTCCTTCAGTCTCTACTCCACACTTTGTCTACATATTGCTCTCATGAGTATTTTGTTCCCCTTTCTAAGAAGAACCCAAACACCCATACTTTGGTCTTCCTTCTTGAGCTCCATGTGGTATGTGAATAGCATCTTAGGTATTCTGTGCTTCTGGGCTAATATCCACTTATCAGTGAGTGAATACCATGTGCGTTCTTTTGTGATTGGGTTACCTCACTCAGCATATTTTCTAGTTCCATCCATTTGCCTAATAATTTCATGAATTCATTGTTTTAAATAGTTGAGTAGTATTCTATTGTGTAAATGTATCACATTTTCTGCATCCATTTCTTTGTTGGAGGACATATGAATTCTTTCCAACTCTCAGCTATTACAAATATGGCTGCTATGAACATAATGGAGCATGTGTCCTTGTAATATGTTGGAGAATGTTTTGGGTACATGCCCAGGAGTGGTAGAGCTGGGTCCACAGAAAATACAATGTCCAATTTTCTGAAGAACCACAAGACTGATTTCCAGAATGGTTGTACCAGCTTACAAAACCAACAACAATGGAGGAGTGTTCCTCTTTCTCCACATCCTGTCCAGCATTTGCTGTCATCTGAGTTTTTGATCTTCACCATTCTTACTGGTGTGAGGTGGACTCTCAGGGTTTTTTAAATTATATATTTTCTTCATTTACATTTCAAATGCTATCCTGAAAGTCCCTATACCCTCCCCCTGCCCTGCTCCCCAACCTACCCACTCCTGCTTCCTGTCCCTGGCATCCCCTGTACTGGGGCATATGATCTTCACAAGACCAAGGACCTCTTCTCCCGCAGACCAAGGGCCTGTCTTCCAATTGATGGCCAACTAGGCCATCCTCTGCTACATATGCAACTAGAGACAGCTCTAGGAGGTACTGGTTAATTCATATTGTTGTTCCATCCAATAGATGACTGAGCATCTACTTCTGTATTTGCCAGGCACTGGCAAAGCCTCATATGAGATAGCTATATCAGGGTCATGTCAGCAAAATCTTTCTGGCATTTCCCTGATGACTAAGAATGTTGAACATTTCTTTATTTGCTTCTGGGTCATTCAGTATTCCTCAATTGAAAATTCTTTGTTTATCTGTGTATCCCATTTTTAATAGAGTTATTTGATTCTCTGGATTCTAACTTCTTGAGTTCTTTGTAATATTGGATATTAGCCTTCTATCGGATGTAGGGTTGGTAAAGATCTTTCCCAGTCTTCTGATTGCTGTTTTGTTCTATTGCCTTGAAATTTAAGAAGTCCCATTTGTTGATTCTTGATCTTAGATCATAAGCCATTGGTGTTCTGTTCAGGAAAATTTCCCCTGTGCCCATGTGTTTGAGTATCTTCCTTACTTTGTCCTCAATAAGTTTCAGTGTATCTGGTTTTGTGTGGAGGTCCTTGTCCACTTGGACATGAGCTTTGTACAGGAGATAAAAATGGTAGAATTTGCATTTTCCCACATGCATTAAATATATAGGTTGCTTTTGGCAAGAAGGCTAATTTTACTATATTAATCCTGCCAATCCATGAGCATAGGCGATCTTTCCATCTTCTGAGATCTTCCTTGATTTCTTTCTTCGGAGACTTGAAATTCTTGTTATGCAGATCTTTCACTTGCTTGGTAGAGTCACATCAAGGTATATAATATTATTCGTGAGTATTGTCAGTGGTGTTTTTTCCTTTTTTCTCATCCTGTTTAATCTTTGTCTACAGGAAGGCTACTGATTTGTTTGAATTAATTTTATATCTAACCACTTTGCTAAAGTTGTTTATCAGCTTTAGGAGTTCTCTGGTAGAATTTTTGGGATCACTTAGGTATACAATCATATCATCTACAAACAGTGAAATTTTGACTTCTTCCTTACCAATTTGTATCACTTCAACCTCCTTTTGTTATCTAATTGCTCTATCTAGAACTTCATGTACTATATTCAGTAGATATGGAGAGAGTGGGCAGCTTAGTCTAGTACCTGATTTTAGTGGGATTGCTTCAAATTTCTCTCTATTTAGTTTCATCTTGGCTACTGGTTTGCTGTATATCACTTTTTTATGTTTAGGTATGGGCCTTGAATTTCTGATCATTCCAGGACTTTTACCATGAAGGTCTATAGAATTCACTCAAATGATTTCTGAGCATCTAATGAGTTGATCATGTGGTTTTTTCCCTTTGATTTTGTAGTATATTACATTGATGTATTTGCATATATTGAAGGATCCCTGAATCTGTAGGATAAAGCCTACCTGATCATGGTGAATGATCTTTTTGGTGTGTTCTTGAATTATCTTGTCAAGAATTTAATTGAGTATTTTTGCATGAATGTTCATGAGGGAAATTGGTCTGAAGATCTCTTTCTTTGTTTGGTCTATGTGTCGTTTAGTTATAAGCATAATTATGGTTTCATAGAATGAATTGAGTAGGGTTCTTTCTTTTTCTGTGTTGTGGAATATTTTGAAGAGTATTGGTATGTGGTCTTCTTTGAAGGTCTGATAGAACTCTGCACTAAACACATCTGGTCCTGGGCTTTTTTTGTTGTGAGACTATTAATGACTACTGCTATTTCTTAAGGGGTTATCGGACTGTTAGATTGTTTATCTGATCCTGTTTGGCACCTGATATCTGTCTAGAAAATTGTCTATTTCTTTGAGATTTTCCAGTTTTGTTGTGTATAAGCTTATATGGTAGGATCTGATGATATTTTTGTATTTCCATGGTTTCTGTTGCTATCTCTCCCTTTTAATTTCTGATTTTATTAATTTGGATACTGTCTTGTACCCTTAGGTTAGTCTGGCTAAGGGTTTATCTATCTTGTTGATTTTCTCAAAGAACTAGCTTCTGGTTTTTGATGGTTTATATAGTTCTTTTTGTTTCTGTTTCATTGATTTCAGCCCTGAGTTTGATTATTTCCTGCCATATATTCCTCTTCGGTGTATTTGCTTCTTTTTGTTATAGAGCTTTCAGGTATGTGGTCAAGCTGCTAGTGTAAGGACTCTCCAGTTTCTTTATTAAGGCTCATAGAACTCTTACCACTGCTTTCATTGTGTGCTATAAGTTTTAGTATGATGTGTCTTCATTTTCATTAAATTCTAAAGTCTTTAATTCCTCTCTTTTTTTTCCTTAACCAAGTTATCATTGAGTAAAGCATTGTTCTGCTTCTTTGTGTATGTATAATCTCCATTGTTTTTGTTGCTATTTAAGACCTTCCTTAGCTGGGCATGGTGGTGCATGCCTTTAATCCCAGCAGTTGGGAGGCAGAGGCAGGCGAATTTCTGAGTTCAAGGCCAGCCTGGTCTACAGAGTGAGTTCCAGGACAGCCAGGGCTACACAGAGAAACCCTGTCTCAAAAAACCAAAAAAAAAAAAAAAAAAAAAAAAAAGACCTGCCTTAATCCATGTTGATCTGATAGGGTGCATGGGACTATTTCTATATTCTTGTATCTGTGGAGGCCTGTTTTGTGACCAGTTATGTGGTTAGTTTAGAAGAATGTGTGATGAGGTGCTGAAAAGAAGGTATTTTATTTTTGCTTTAGTGTGAAATGTTCTATAAATATCTGTGAGATACTTTTGTTTCATAACTTCTGTTAGTTTCACTGAATCTCTGTTTAGTTTCTATTTCCATGATCTGTCCATTGCTGAGAGTGAGGTATTAAAGTCTCCCACTATTATTGTGTGGCGTGTGGTGTGTGGTTTGAGCTTTAAGAGAGATTCTTTTATGAATGTGGGTGCCCATTTATTTGGAGGACAGATGTTAAGAATTGAGAGTTCATCTTGGTAAAGTTTTTCCTTTGATGAGTATAAAGTGTCCTTCGTTATCTTTTTTGATAACTTTTGGTTGAAAGTTGATTTTATCCAATATTAGAATGCCTACTCCAGCTTATTTCTTGGGAACATTTGCTTGGAAGATTGTTTTCCAACCTTTTACTCTGAAGTAGTATCTCTTTCTTATTGAGATGGGTTTCCTGTATGCAGCAAAATGCTGGGTCCTGTTTATGTATCCTGTCTGTTAGTCTATCTCTTTAGTTCATTGATGTTAAGAGATATTAAAGAAAAATGATTGTTATTTCCTGTTAATTTTGTTGTTAGAGGTGGTATTATGTTTGTGTAGCTATCTTCTTTTCGATTTGTTGAAAGATTACATTCTTGCTTTTTCTGGGGTGTAGTTTTCCTCCTTGTTTTGACATTTTCCATCTATTATCTTTGGGAGGGCTGGATTTGTGGAAAGATACTATGTAAATTTGATTGTGTCATGGAATATCTTGTTTTATCCATGTATGTTAATTGAGGGTTTTTCTGGGTATTTGTGGCATTTGTGTTCTCTTAGGGTCTGTATGACATCTGCCCAGGATCTTCTACCTTTCATAGCCTCTGGTGAGAAGTCTGGTGTAATTCTGATAGGTCTGCCTTTATGTGTTACTTGATTTTTTTCCCTTACACTTTTAATATTCTCTCTCTCTTTTTAGTGCATTTGGTGTTTTGATTCTTATGTGACGGAGGACTTTCTTTTCTGGTCCAGTCTATTTGGAGATATGTATGCTTCTTGTATGTTCATTGGGCATCTCTTCTTTAGGTTAGGGTAGTTTTCTTCTATAATTTTGTTGAAGATATTTACTGGACTTTTAAGTTGGAAATCTTCCTTCTCCTCAATACCTATTATCCTTAGGTTTTGTCTTCTCATTGTGTCCTGGATTTCCCAGATGTTTCAGGTTAGGAACTTTTGGCTTTTTGCATTTTCTTTGACTGTTCTGTCAATGCTTTCTTCTGCACCTGAGATTTTCTCTTCTATTTTTTATGATCTGTTGGTGATGCTTACATCTATGACTCCTGATCTCATTCCTAAGTTTTCTTTTTTTTTTAACAGTGTTAGAATTATTTTTTTAATTTAATTTTTTTTCATTCTGTATGACATTACTTTTAAAAAATATTTATTAATTTCTTAAAGTTCCCTATACCCATCCCCACCCCCTGCCCTGATCCCCTACCCACCCACTCTCACTTCTTGTCCCTGCTGTTCCCCTGTACTGAGGCATATAAAGTTTGCAAGACCAAGGGGCCTCTCTTCCCAATGATGGTCGACTAGGCCATTTTCTAATACATATGCAGCTAGAGACACAAGCTCTTGGGGGGTACTGGCTAGTTTATATTGTTGTTCCACTGTAGGGTTGGAGACCCCTTCAGCTCCATTGGGAACCCTGTGTTCCATTGAATAGCTGACTGTGAGCATCCACTTCTGTGTTTGCCAGGCACTGGCATAACCTCACAAGAGACAGCTATATCAGGGCCCTTACAGCAAAATCTTGCTGGCTTATGCAGTAATGTCTGCATTTGGTGGCTGATTATGGGATGGATCGTGGGCTGCTACAGTCACTGTTGGTCCATTCTTTTGTCTCAGCTCCACACTTGATCCCTGTAAGTCCTTCAATGTGTGTTTTGTTCCTAATTCTAAGAAGGGGCAAAGTGTCCACACTTTGGTCTTTGTTTTTCTTGAGTTTCATGTGTTTTGCAAATTGCATCTTGGGTATTCTAAGTTTCTGGGCTAATATCCACTTATCAGTGAGTACATGTTATGTGAGTTCTTTTGTGATTAGGTTACCTCGCTCATGATGGTACCCTCCAGATCCATCCATCTGCCTAGGTATTTCATAAAGTCATTGTTTTTAATAGGTGAGTAGTACTCCATTGTGTAAATGCATCACATTTTCTGTATCCATTCCTCTGTTGAGGGACATCTAGGTTCTTTCCAGCTTCTGGCTATTAGAAATAAGGCTGCTTTGTACATAGTGGAGCATGTGTCTTTATTACCAGTTGGAATTTCTTCTGGATATATGCCCAGGAGAGGTATTGCAGGATCCTCCTGTAGTACTATGTCCAATTTCCTGAGGAACTGCCAGACTGATTTCCAGAGTGGTTGAACAAGCTTGAGTCTACTTTTGGCTGTCTGCTTTTCACCTGACTCCCACATCCTGTCATCTTGAACATTTAATGTCAATTAACTCTCTTCTTCACCTTGCCACATTAGCTCTGCTATTTTTTTTTAAGTTTCAAGTTTCCACCTCTCTTACAGTTTATTTCAGTAAATTGCTAATAAAGGAAGATTCAACAAACTTTGAATTAAATAGTTTAGACTTTATATGAGGCATGTGTTCTCTGTCACTGTTACTCACCTCTGCCTCTGCAAAGTGAATACAGCCAAATACACAAACAAATGAATTTTACACTGCCACAATTAAACTGCGAGTCAAAACCATGGAAGTAAGGTGGATTTTGTTAGGGATCTGTAGCTTGATAAATTCTAAGGGAGATACTTGTGAAATGTGGTCATCTTTAATTAAATCACTCTACTTCCTATGTATGTAATCAGTACTTGACACCAAGTAGAAACATCTCATTCCTTTGACATTTAATTAGTTATTGTAGTAATGTTTGTGTCACTCTGAATCAAAGAACTGGGCTTCATGAAATGATTGTCTTTTAATGTGTCTGATGTTAGCCTGAAGTTAAGAATTGTGCCATCTTAAGTCCATGGAGCAAGGTGTGGTGCCTTTATAACAGTAACCTAGTTCTTGGCCTTTGTCAAATGTCTGCTCTCTGTGTGTATGAACAATCTGAGACATTCAATTGGAAATCACCCTGCTCACTACACTACTAGCTCTCACCTGCAGATGGAAACATGAGAAATCTTTTGCTAGAACTACCTGGCTACATGCAGACAACCAAGATGCCTTAAGTCATGACAATATTGTGATTGTAAGTCACCTGATACATCATCCCATATCATAAGAACCATTACATAGTTTTCTTTTTAAAGTTATATTTTAACAGAGAATAAGTTTTTTTTTTCTAAAATGTCCCCTTATTGTATTTGGCCTATATAATCATCACAAATAAATGGTTACATTAAGGAGTATATATCTACATAATCTTGTATTGTCCATTTACTTGTTTTTTTTTTTTTTTTAATTCAATATGCCATTCCATTGTGGATGATATACAAAAGGAATAAAATGATCACAACTTTTCCTGGTTGGTTTTCATGAAAGTTGGTGGCAGAATACAAAACTGACATGCAATATATTATAAGATTTTTATAGAAATTATATTAATAAAATTCAGTGATGTTCACAGTGAGATTTTGATTTTAGAGATAAATTACTCTGATAGGAATGGATATACAACTTGTTCTGGCTAAAATATTAATAAGCAAAAGAACTAACGTTATTATTATTTAGTCTGTATATGGTTTTTAAAAATATAGTGAATAATCACTTTGAATGTTTGGGTAAATGAACTTGAGTATAATATTTACATGTAAGATATCAAATGGAATTTTATGATGAGATTGAAGAGGAGCAAAATATGTTATGAACTAGACAAATATTTCTTTCATTGTTTCCTTTTGGTAACCCATGAATGACAGATATGATGTATAAGTATTAAGGACTTATTCTCCTCTTTGAGAGATACAATGTCATTTTGGAATATAAGCCAAATTAATATTTTATGTTGCTTTCTATTGCCTCCTTTTATTTTGTGGTAATGAAGAAAGAAGTGATGTTTGTAACTTAATGGGAGCATTGGTAATCTGTACTGTTCTTTAATTCACAAATTATGAAAGATACTAAAGATAGATGTATGGCACAATGGGGTAACAATTAATATCCAGATATTACAAAATATAAAGAAAACAAGACTTAATATAGAACACTGAACATCTAGTTTAATACAGACTATTTCTCATTCTGTTGACTCAAGTATGAACACATTTCTTTTCTCCATTCTAGAATTCCCTCCCTCACAAAACACATGTCAGACTTGGCTTGTAAAATCAGCAGACACCTTTCTATGTTTGGGCCAAAAAACACTGAAACAGATCCAGAGAAAGCAACATTTGAATTTGTAGATGATATTATGTTTGGACCTTCCATATTTCATTGATTACAGGAGGCACCTGAGTAACAAAATAATGTGTAGCTGTGTTGGAAGAAGTTCAAACACTTAACAGGAGTACAGAAGTCAGATGTGTTCAGGTGCGCTACAGACAAAGGAGAACCTGTAGGACAATGAAGGCATGATGCTTGCCCCCAAACTAAGCATATTTGCTTACTACAATAGAACTCTAGCCTAATCATAAGTTAACTCATGGATTGTGTGTGTGATTGTTTTAATATAAATGTACATACAAAATTAAATCACTTATAAGCTGGGAAGTTTTCACATATGTCTTCCATAGACTATTATCACTGACTTAGAAGAACATATTTGGCTGCATTATTGGCCTGATGTCCCAAGGGCTGAATTAAAACAAGACGTGAACCACATGCAGACATTCACAGTCCAGTTCGCTGGATACTGCTGTAAACAACGTGCTGTATGACTTCCAAGGCCTTTACTTCTTCTCTGAATCTCTCTATGGGAGTACAGTTTTTTTTCATAAATAGATTCCTTCCTAAGTGGCAAGATAAAAAATAAAAATGACTATGCATTTGACAGGAAAAGAACCCAGATCCCAGATCCCAGAAACTGTAAAAAGCTCTGTGCCTGCAGTACTGATGTAACATTTAAATGTACGAAACTTTATAAACCACCTGACAGGCTCTTTAGGCTGACAGCAATGTCTCAAGGAATTTCTTGAGCAGTATATCTCTAAAATAATTCTTACTGTATGTTTTCATTTTTTCTTACATTTTTTATTAAGGAAAGCAGAAAAGGCTCCAAACTCTGAATTAATGTCCTCTTATATTTTAATATAAACAAAAGAGCATATTCAGAGGGAATATAAATTAAAGTGAACACAAATATTTATCAGGATGATTTTTTATGAATTAAAAAAGTAATTTTAAGCTTTTTAAGTGTGATTCAACTGAAAATACTTGAAGGCCAAAATTGCCTCATATTCTTAAAGTTCATTCTGTTGTAAGAAGAAAATAAGATTTGATCAACAGGAATTTACATTATCTGAATCTTATTTATGATGTCTCAGGTATCCTTGAGAGGGAGCAAGAAAGGGAAAACATTTAAATGATCCTGTAGAAATACATATTATTCCTTGGTTACAGGATTTGGACAGTAATCTGCATCAGAAAAATATAATGAGAGCATGACACCATCTCCTATTGATCAAAAGGCCAAAGATATCATTAATCAATTTCTAAGTTTTAACTCATCTGATATTTGTAGTGGTTTTTGAGACTACGAATTTCTTAAATCTATTAAGCTTTTCTTCACACCATCATACATTTTCTTCATAAACATATAGAAAATACATAGATACACATAAATATAATGTCAGACATTATCATTTTATGAGTTCTCATATTCTAGAAGTTTAGGTATGGGAATACTACAAATTGTATCACATCTTCATTTTCTACTCTGTTTAATTGCTTTTTTTGTTTTAGACAAGCAAACATGTTGTTGAAAGACTGCATTTAAAAAATAGTTTTTAAATCCTCTTATATTAATTTAGGTTCATTTATACTAAGTTTTATTTCAAACTAGGAAAAAAGAAAATTTATCTTAGGATTTTTGAATATCATTAGCAGAGCAAAGTATGTACAGTATTTTTTTTTCCTATTATGCAATACAAATGGTGTAACATTGTCAGTCGGTGTTCAGTCTGAAGACTTTTCAAACGGTTTGTGTATACACATTACATATGAAAAACTATAGCAACGGGGCAGTAAAATGTTAGTGCTGATCACTTGGGACTCAGCAAGAGCCTTCTGTAGTATTAGGTAACCTCCTGGAAAGGATTCTATCCCTCCTTCCTTGAGTCTAAGATATACTGTAATGTTTCAGATCCCCAGAGAACTAAATGCTTCCATAAACAAAAACCAAAATTGTCATTTGAAATGTATTCCATCATTTTTGAGGGTAAAAGGAAGATTTCTTTTGTGCAATGTATCCATTGTATATAAAGTCTATGGAGTACAGAAAAGTCCTGAAATACACTGGGAAATGAAATTTTAAAATAAGCAAGCAATGCAGATTTTCCCACCTGAGATGGAAATGAAGGCAGTTACCTAAGTTTTATGCATTCCATAAAGCCATTACTCAAATACTGATTCATATTTTAGATAAAACTATACATTTTATAGACAGACTATTTTCTTTATGAGGACTACTTGACTTCATAGTAAAATAAAAACCCATTCAGCTCCCACTACTTCACTTTATTTGGGCAAAGTATTTAATTTCCATAGATTTGATGCTTTCTTTCTAAAGCAGTGCATCATAAAGTTGGTTAATATTTCAATATAAAGTTTTTATTTAATACTTGTTATGTGCACATGCATCTAGCAAGAATTTGTATCTGTTGACCATAAAGAGATATTATCAATTCTACAAGTAAAATCTCTTTGCAAAGATACTTTATCTTCCTCTTATGATACTTGGAAGCAGGAAATATAAGCCTAACAAATTATGCAGTGTGGAATAAATAATGGTGAATTTTAATGTGTGTTTTGAAAAGGAAAATAAATACTGGGAGAGAAAAAAAGTGTTTGGGCAATAGCACAGACCCAAGGACCGTCTCTCAGGCACCACCTATGCCCTACTTAATTAGAGCCTTATGGAAGTTCTGTGGATGATATTCTAGAAATGTAATGAGAATGGTTCACTCTTTTTGCTCCCTCTACACTTACTAGCAGAGTTCATTTTAGACCCAACTCATATGTTGCCAGGCTGCTCTTGTTCACCTGTTTCTAACTATATGTGTTTCCATGTAGATTTTTCCTCAGGCCTTTGTTCTTACCAGACTCATAGGCATTTATATCATGCTGCTAGTTCCAACAGAGGTTTTCCTTCAAGTAGTATCTTCATAGAGAAACTTCCCCTCCAAAGAAGTTACACTTTGAGCCCAAGCTCACCTGCTCTCCCTCTCCTCTCCTCCTAGAAGATGCTGAGCAACTAAAAGAACTTCATGCCATTTTCAAAGGATGTTATAGATTGTGAAGAAGACACGCTTTCCTCTTCCATCTTTATACAGCAATATTTTTACTTATCCTTTGAGAATTTTATACAACATATTTTGATCACATTCTTCCTTCCCCTTCCCAAATCATCACAATTACCTGCTCACTCTACTTCATTTTATTTCTCTCCCTTAAAAAATGGAGTTTGATTTTTGTTGGCCAACCTCTTCTGAGGATGAGTTATGGAGGGGTGGTCGACATAGCCAATGTCATGGACTTGAAGAAAAAATGTCTTTCCTCTCCCAGAAGCTGCCAGTGTGAATAGTTACTTAGTGAAGGGGAGGACTTTGTAGTCACTTCCATTCCATGCTGGTTTCCTCTGCCCTTAGCTTGTGCACATCTTGTGCATGTGTTCACAGCTTCTGTGAATTCATATGTCTGTCAGCACTGTTGTACCTGGAAAATACAGTTGCCTTGATGTCGTCTACCATCTCTGCCTATTAAAATCTTTCTGTCCACTCTTCTGCATAGGTTCCGAGTTCAAGAGGAGGGTTGCGAGCATTTAGAGCATTAACTTGCATTGTTGTCTGTGTTACAATCTACTGCAAAAAGTTTTCCTGATGACATTCTGCAAATCCTTTAATTTAATTTTTCTTATCCACTAGATAATATTCTATTGCAAAAGTGCACAGCATTTTCATCATCTATTCATCAAGTGATAGAAATATAGGTTCTTTTCAGTTTCTGGCTATTATGTATACAGAAATAATGGGCATGGGTGTGCAAGTATCTTGGCAGTACAATGTAGAGTTCTTTGGGTGTATGTCTTGGAGGAGTAGAGCTAGATCTTGAGGTGGATCTATTTTCAGCTTTTCAAAGAACCCCAAAACTGATTTCCATAGGGACTCTTCCAGTTTGCATCCTCATTAATAAGAGGAGTCATGTGAGTAAAGTTTCAGTCTCCAAAGCAAGCTCCATGTAGCAAAACCATGTTTTTCCAAAAGGAATATAAGCAAAGGATAGCTGCTTGTTTTCTTCCTCGGGACAAGGGACTGAGGTGCATATTTTACCAAAGCAGACCTGGCCTCCAGGTTTTCCCAGCAGCCCGCAGTCACTGCCTGGCATACCCTAACCCCAACAATGAACTTTCCAGCCCAACGGCTGTGTTGCCCTTTCCCTGAGGCTCTTTCATGTATAATCTAGACTCTCATCTTCTCCTTTTCTGTCTTTCCATGCATGCCCCACTTTCCCCACAGCGACTTCTTTGAGGCCTGTGAACTCACTGGCCCAAAGCAGCTTCCCAATAAGCCTACCTTTAAGATAATCTAATCTAGTTTGAATGGGCTCACTGGCTGAGGAAGAAGTAATAACCTATTGATAGCTAGTTATAAGAATAATCTGAACTAAACTCATTCCTATCAGCTACACTGGGTGGAACAAGGAAGCATAATCCAAAAGCAAAGTGATGTTTTGAAGAAACTGAGATCACAAGACTCTTGTTTGGTTTTGTTCTAGTTCTCTTGAAAGCACTCGGAATTCTCCTCAGACAATTCGATGGTTGAACTATGTATTGACACTTGACCGTTTGCATTTAAAAAGTGTGAACAAGGCAGGCAGTGATGGCTTATGTCTTTGTTCCCTGCTTCATGCTTCCCTATTCTTTATGAGTTCTTGGAGAAGTCACTTTTTATACTTGTAATTTGTTGATTGTTTTCTACCCCTTCCTACCTGCAGCAGGAATATTGTTACCTACTTTCCCTGGAATTCCAGCGTACTGATCCTTCCCTTCCAACATACTACCTCGTGATTCAGACAACTTCCAGCACTTCCTACCTTCCACAGATGACTTCCCTTGATCCTATGACAGCCATCAACCACTCACTTAAAGCTTTAAGCACAATATGCTACAAGACAACCCAGTTCCTAGTCCCTTACTCAGCCAATTCAAAGGCTAAGTGGCTGTATAGTTCATGTGTTTATTTAAAAAACATGTCTTAATAACATAAGTATATGATTTATTTCATCAACAAAGGGCCATCAACAAGATGGAATGCTGGGTGGAACACAGACCCACAACCTGGCTGGGTGGGTGGTCACACTACCTTTAGGGAGTCATTCGGTGGTTGCCACTTCGGTCTCTTGCAAATACCATCTCAGCCTAGACCCACAGTGATCCAGTAGACAGCACTACGCACAGAGGCAGTAAGGATTATTTATTACATGTGGTCCTAAGCACTTGGCTTTAGTCTTACATACTCTTATAATTCCACTCAGTGATTTCAAGGCCACAGCTAAAAAGACCAACTGAAGCAAACTTCAATTTCCATTGTTTCTAAAGACAGATAAAATAAACCAACAGCTATTCAGTTGCTCAATTACTGGTTTTTTTTTTTTTTAAAGACATCCATTAGAAAACTGAATTGCATATTTTTCTTTTTCTCAAGTCCTGCCAATGTTCTATACAGTTACAGGAAAAAGCTTCTTTATAATAAACCCAATAGTTTCATGATATAATTCAATTTAGCTTTTTTTTTTCTTTTCAGAAATACAGTCAGTTCTTGTTATCCATGCCAGTTACTGTCTAGGAAGTCATAGAAAACACTGAATTAATGAATAAGTAGCCAGGGATCTGGGGAAAATACATAGGCTCCCCTGTGGACAGCTCAAAGACTCTTTACCAACCAGTCAAGATATATTTGTGTTTTGAGCCTGTTTCTGCTCCACTATATTAAAAACACCCCGTTCAATTGCACTGAATGTGTATTGGTGATTCCTTTGCACTGAACTCAGGACTCTACAAGTATGCTAACTTGCACTTTCAAAGCAGGTAACACTAGTGTCTTTACCCCCAGTCCTATCAGTGTCATGCTGAGCTTAGTGTTATAGAGCATACTGGCTGTTTTAAACAGGAAATCATCAATAAAACAACAACAAAAAAAACCAACAATGATAAAACCAAACAAATCAGCTTCCTCTTCTTCTTCCTCTTTTTCCTCTTTCTTTTCCTCTTTTTCCTATTTCTTTTCCTCTTTTTCCTCTTTCTTTTCCTCTTTTTCCTCTTTCTTTTCCTCTTTTCCTCCCCTCCCCTTTCCCTCCCCTTCCTTCTTTTTCCCCTTCCTCTTCTTCGTCTTCATCTTTGTCTGTCTTCATCTTTTTCTTCTTCCTCCTTTTCCTTTTCCTTTTCCTTCACCTCCTTCTCTCTCTCTCTCTCTCTCTCTCTCTCTCTCTTTTTAATGGATAATAATGGTGAGGGCAGACTTTGGAGGACAGGAAAGTGGATGTGACTGGTGTTCATGATGTAAATTTCTCAATAAAACTATTGCCTTAAAATAAGAAAGAAAAGAAAGAACAAAGAAAATGAAAAGAAAACAGATCATGTAGTATTCTCTTGGTGTATTTGAAATAAAACACAGCTTGCTTGATATGCCAGGTAATGCCCTACATGCTATGATGCTGGTAGCATTTCTAACTTATTTTAGAATCTTTGTGCATCAGATTTCTATTACTGCAACAAAATGCATGAGATGATCAGCATGAACATGGAGAATATTTATTTGGGCTCACAGTGTTAGAATTTTCAGTTCATGGTCAGCTGGCTCTGAATTAGAATCAGTATTAGAATTTTCAATTCACGGACAGCACAGGATGGCACAAATATACTCAGCTCTGAGAAGCTAGGAAGGGAAGTCAGGATTAATATTTCTTAAAGAGGACTAGAGAGATGGCTCAGCAGTTAAGAACATCAATTGCTCTCCTGAAAGTCCTGAGTTCAAATCCCAGCAACCACATGGTGGCTCACAACCATTCATAACAAGATCTGACTCCCTCTTCTGGAGTAACTGAAGACAGTACAGTGTACTTACACATAATAAATAAATAAATCTTTAAAAAAGAATATTTCTTAAAGAATGACTTTCTCCTCCACACACACAATCACTTACCTTGCTTCCTCTGAGCCCTGCCTTCTAAAACTTTTGCTACCTCTGAACCATTTGTACTATAGCATATGTGCCTCTGAGAACATATTAGATTCAAACTACAGCACCTCACAATGAGACATTGCCTTTTGGTGGAGGGCCTAATAAGGGTCTTTACTCCATTTGGTTTCTTCCAAAAAAACTGGAGTGGAAGTTTATCCTGACTCTGTTGCCTGTCTGTGGATCCTACTCTGCTAACTAGGCTGTCTTGACTGGTCTGAGTGGAAGAGGCTATAACGATTTCTGCAGGGACTGGAGATACCAGGGTTCATTAGCACCGAGGGGGAATCTTCCCCTGCTCAGAGGTCAAGATGAGGGAACTGTGAGGAGGGGCCATGTGACAGGGGGTTGGGAGGAGAGGGCAGCTTTGATTGAGATATAAAGCAAATAAATTAATTAATAGAAAAAATAGAATCATAAGTCAAGATATTTGCAGTCACAGCACACACCCAAGGTTGATTGAGGAGAAAGTAGTCTAGAACACACAAAAGGACATGGGCTTCAGAGCACTACCTGTTCCCCTGGACAGTCTGGGCCTTTATAGTCTAGATATCCATGATATAGGAAAGAATTAGCTCTCCTTTCTCCATCTTGGATTAGACTGGGAAAGATACACATTGTTGGTTGGGTCTTTTAAGAGAAAGCAGGAAATTGATTACATGAGAAAGGGTTGGAAATCTGAGACCCTTACCAGACAAATCCTATTGGCAGCAATATGTCTGCCAAAGGGGGCTATCTGTTGGACAAGAACACAGAGGTGAACCATTTGGGATAAAAATAAAGTTAATTGGAGATAAGCCTAACCCTAAACAAGACCTGTATTCCCAGGTTTCTATTTAAGAATTACGGTGCCCTGTCCTCTCAAATATGACCACAACACTTTCTTAGGCA
Source organism: Mus minutoides (assembly GCA_902729485.2). NCBI lineage: Eukaryota > Metazoa > Chordata > Mammalia > Rodentia > Muridae > Mus > Mus minutoides. The sequence goes on from LR752046.1 coordinate 40,918, forward strand.
TAGCTTTTTATTTAATTAATCAACTCCGAGCAATACAATAGTGTATTCAACTACACAGTACATTTTTTTTCTAAGATCTGCTAAGAAATAACACAAACACAAAGAATGCAAAAACCCTGAACAGGCTCTTTACTTCTGCTCCCCCTCAGTCTTTTCCATTGACATGCATGTCATTATTATGATATGATCTGACCCTACAGCATGGTAAGCATCTTCCCACCTGGAACTTGGTTTACTCATTTCTCAAGTTGGATCTCTCTTCCTTCATGGGATTTCAAATCTATGTCCATTGCATTCAAAACAAATGCAACTTGTCACAGACAATGCTTCTTTCAACTTATATACTATCTTGCTGATACTCATATACTTTCACACTCCCTGTTTGTTTTCTCTGTGGCCTCACCAAGCAAGCATGTATTTCTCTTTTGGTTCAGTCTGAAGGATGCCTTCTACCATAAGCCTTCCTCCTGCTCTAAAGTACTCACTCTACTTGCCCGCCTTCCCCTGTTTTCCCACAGGACAGCCTATGATTCTGTGTATACCAATTTTTACTTTCCTAGTGCCTGTCCATCAACAAGAGCAGATGATAGAAAAATCAGGGACTCTGCTGAGAACATCTGCAGGTTTGAGTGTCCATTATGTCTCTTTCTGTATCAGAGTAATAAAGCTGGCTAATTTTCACAGGGGCCTCTGGGTGAGAGTACCCCAGAAACTATACTGTCTTGTTTCTGCACAGGCAGCATGCTGATTTGTATCCGACATACACATTTATCAGAGATTCAGTACAATTTTCACTTGCTGTCTCCAAGAAAACACCACATAGCACCAAACACACATGTCAAGGGGCATTTATAATATTCTGGACAGAGAGTATTGGTAGCAAGGTAAGTGAAATTTGCCTAGCCAAAAGTTCACAAATCACTTTGTGTGTAAACATACATTTTTTTTTTTTGGTTTCTTTTTTCTAAAATGCTTGATTCAAATTATTTGCACTAAGCTTATGTTCTACTTTTACACTTGGTCTATTACAGCTCTTACCTAGCTGGGCACAGCTGATATGTAGACAATCTTTTGCACTTAGGGGAGAAGATAAAATTCACAGTAAGTTCTGGAACATTAAATGCTTAGTTCCCATGCCTATATATATATTGTTCTTTGTGTTGGAATTCAGTGACTAAAACACTTCAAGTAACATCCCTACCCGTACACCCAGTAGTATGGAGAAGCTGCTGTGTCCTTGGGGTTAGGTTGTTCTCTCTGTTACATTTAACTTAAGGTGAACTTAGCTCCAGTCATTGTTCTCTGCTTTTTACATTTGCCAAGTTAATTCTGAATAGTGAACACATCTTTCATAAGGAGTGCTGTGCACTTATTGTCACTTTGGAACACTGTACTTCTCTGCATAGTTGATGAGACGATTCTCTAATTCATTTTCCAGGCCATTGAAGAAACACTTAAGCACTGCTGTAACCAAAGGTGACCCTTCAAACAGCTCTGGTTATATCTCCCCCGACTGACACAATTCATCAGGAACCTTCTCTAAATATGGGCAGCCATTTGCCCACAGGCTATTGTTGGCTCAAAATAACAGAGCAATGAAGACTTCACTTATAATTTTAGAAGAAAAAAACACAAACTGTGTTGCCTTCTGTTACAGAACAATAATGGAAAACAGCATATGATGCTGTTTATAAATCAAATCTCTTTTGTATATAGAGACTAATATTTTGTGTCTGTGTAGTCAGTTCTTAAGTGTAACCTTACATAAACACTGTCATTGGAAAGATAGGAGGTCACCCTGTTTTGTCAGATGACAGATTGCATTTATTTATAAGTCTTCTTTGTATCTGTATTCTCTGTCCTATACTGAGTAATTATCAGATTTTATTTTTCATGCTATATTTTAGCAGTTCACTTTGTTTTGTGATGCATTTAGAGCTCAAAACAAAGCATCACTACAAACCATTGTAACAATTGATCAACTGTGGGAAAACATATTTTTCAAAATGGTGGTTTTCTTTTCATCTGTGAAGCTCCTAGGAAAAATGTTTTGCCAAATATCTCTTGACTCTTTATGAAGGTCTACAATGATTTCCATTTGATACTTTTATTTGTTAGAGTTTCTGTTGCTGCAATAAAACACCATGACCCAAAAGCAAGATAGTGAGAAAAGAGTTTATTCAATTTACATTTCCACGTTTCTGTTAACCACCAAAGGAAGTCAAGAAAGAAACTCAAACAGGGCAGGATCCTGCAGACATGAGGTGGTTGGTGAAGAAGTTATTGAGGGCAGCTACTTAATACTAATTTCCTCTCCCTGGCCTGTTCAGGTGCTTCCTTATAAAACCCAGGACTACAGCTCAAGAATGGTACCACCCCCAAAGGACTGGGCCCGGCCTACCAATTGAGAAGATGCCTTCTAAGCTGGAAATTATGGAGGCATTTCATCACCTGAGGTTCCTTCTTCGCTAATGACTCTAACTTGTGTCAAGTTGACACAGAACTAGCCAATGCAATGCTCAAAAGATGATTCCTAATGTGATGTTTAGGTCTATTTTGATCGTTTTCTTCTCTACATTGCACTGGTAAGCACATTGTCATGACAGTGTGTGAGTAGTAACTAGCATAACTAAGGGCATTTGATGAGGTTTTAGAATGCATTGTGTTACTAGCATTAGTATTAATTTGCTAACCTGTGATCTTTGCCAATATCATATTCACATGGCCTCAATGTCTTCAGACATCACCAAGAAGAGAAGCCCTCCTGGCACTTATGACTTTTTATGTGTTTTATCTGAAACATTATATTGATTTGCCTTAACTCTGAAGAACTAATAGACATATGTCAGTAGCGTTGTATCTTTCTCCCTTTATCTTTTGATACCACATATACAGCTAATAGCTGAATCTTGAAAATGGTGCACCTAAGTGTGCTTGACTATTTTAAAGTACATATATTTGTTCTATTAATAGCACAATTACTAAGGATAATGTAAAGAGATATTTAGAGATATTACATATGTACTGTTAAATTTAAAAAACCAAGGTCCGAAGAGATGTCTCAGCACTATTGCAGAAGGCACTGGTTCTGTTCCCAGCACCCATGCCAAGTGACCCATAACCTCCTCTAACTAGATCCATGGGATCCAATTTCTGGACTCCATGAAAACTGCACTTATACATGAATATAACTATACAAAGACACACATATCTAAATATATAAAAACTTTTTTTTTAATTTCAGAAAAATCAGAGGTTGCTTTTTAAAATCCAGGACTAATAATTCAACTGGTTGGCCCATGATCATTAGAATTGATAACTTCTCAACTTATTTTCACCAGCCGCATCAAGTGTGACTTTATATTGACCCTATTGAATATAGCTAGCACTCAATAAAAATGATTGGAGAATTATTTGGTTGACAGGGATATTATGTGAGTCTAAATGAGAAAGATGAATTTGTGAGCTCGAGTTTATTTGTATCTGATTTGACAGAGTACACTTGATAATAAAGATTTTTGTTCTTAATGATTTCCATACCCAAATCTAGCTCTTCTAAATAGGTTGTTCCACCTCATACCATCCCATCACATAAATAAAACAGCACATGTTATGTGCCACTGTGAAATGCTGACATACTGTAGAATTGTTTTTTGAACAATGAAAACCAGCTTTCACTCTGTTGAGACTTCCTTTCTTGAGGATATGAAGCATGTGCCTTAGCACTTCAGATGCCTTCAGAGCAGAATATAAATATGTGCAATCCACATGCACTACAGTGCTTCCACTAGATCACTGTTGACAAGATTTAAATCTTTTTAGTGGAAAAAAAAAACCTTAATGTTTCATAGGAGACTATGGAAACACTCTTGAATCTTGGGAATATGATCGGTTATCATTTTCCAAAAGTTATAAGGCAGGCAGTAAAAGTAAGCAATCATATTCAATGCCAAGTCTAGCAAAAAGACTCAGATACATATACATGGCTGCCTATAATTACAAATATGTGTGTCAAATCAGGGGGCCAAATGGTGTACTTCTAATCACTTAACGACTAGCAAGAAATAAAGACTCCTGCAACTTTTGTGAACACATCGCTTCAGTTTTCTGGGAAGATAAGGATCAGTCATTTTAATTTTATTATCAAAACTTAATATTTGTACAGATGTCTTTTTGTTTCTTTAAGCATTTATCTTAGAGATGAGAAGTCCAGCCTTTAAAAAATCAACCGATTTAGCCTCTTTCTTGCCTTCAAGGGAGATTTTATGTCACACATTCATTTCTGCTAGCTGCTACAGTTTCTAGGCAACCCTCTGCATGTGGATATACCAAGCAATTTGTGTGTAGTCTAATAAAAGAAACTATAATTATTCAATTTTTCATCAAATTTTTCATCCAGTTGACTAATTTCTAAATATTTTTCAGATGAACATGTGTGCATATGTCATCCAATCCTGTCTTCACTAGTAATATTACCTTAACCTCACCACACAGGGAAGAAAACATACATGTCCAAAAGACATCATGAATCCATGCCTTACTCAGGTGGTCTAACAATGAAATTGTTGATTATAAAAGCAGACATAGAAATTTTGAAGGAATTAATACAAACCCTATTTATATTTAAGAACTAAAAGTATTTTTATCAGAAAAAACAACTTGCTACTTGGATCAACATGAGATTCTATGATCAAACTGAACTCTGCATTAAGTAGTTAGAAACTCAATTTGTTTTAGTTGTTGGGTGTCAAAGTCTTGACCACATAAACATATGCATAACAAAGAATCAAATGATAAACTACACAGGTAAACAATATCTTAAGTATTCACATCCAATGAAATGTATCTATTGCGCTGTAAATTAAAACTATTTGAAATTAGGTTGTTAATAGCACTTTCATATTCATTACTAATGTGACTAAAGTAATAACATAAAAACCAGGAAATTATGATCAGATGACTCAGGAATGTAGATAGTAAAAGGGCTTTAGAGATGGGGGCCCTCATAAGCATGTTAGAGGGTAGGGAAATTCTATTTTTATTTTTATTTTCTTACACAGCAAAACCAGTCAACAGTGGATCACTTGGTTCATAAACTAGATAACATTCATTAAAGAGAATCCTCTTGAGTACAAGTTTGCATGATGGGTTATAGATAAAACTCAGAGATAAATCAGAAGAAGTCAGTATGCTTCTCCAAACCTTATCCAAATGAACATATAAAAGTTAGACTAATAGCTCTCCAGGACATTGTTTCTTGGGATATTTCCAACATGTTCTACATTTAGCCAAGATATTAAAAAAATTCAATGAAAATATATTATGGTGTTTTATGTGGAATTTGAAAATGTAAAAATGTAAAAGTCTCATTTGTTTTCCTGGTGAATTATTTTTAAATTTCAATTCTGAATTCGCTGAGGCTGATAAAACAATTCAGTCTTAAACCTCAATCTAATTTTTTAGCCCTAAATAGAGAAAATAGGAATTAATTGCTATCCTATATAATATTTTACAAGAGGTTTATGTTCCACACAGTAGTAGTTATTTTTAACTTTAAAATCAATGTCCACTTGTAATGTCCTGCTATATAAAAACCCACATATGCATGCATGCTTAGATATTCACAAACACTCACTAAAATAACCATCCCGCTTTGTCACATCAGAACCATACACACACTCTGACCTGTTTATGTATTGTTAAAGTGCATTATCAGTTTGGATCACACTGAAATCACAACCGGTTTTCTTTTTGAGTTCAGTTATCTTCCACATGTCCCTATTTCTATAGTTTTTGTTGTTGTCTCTTAGTCATATTTCCCTATACCTTGTCTTTTTACTCCATCATCTTTAAATGCTTATTTTAACTGGGTTTTTGTTGTTGTTGTTGTTGTTGTTGTTGTTGTTCCTCAAACACATCCATTCTTATCTTCTTTTAGATGGAATGGTAGGGTGGTGATTTCCTAATGGGTAATTAAAATGTTTATGAATACTTAAAATCAAACACTAATTCATGTGTGTTACTATAACTTTAGTGTGTTATATAGAAGTCTGAAATTAATAAAATCAAGACACTTTATCTATCCAAACTTTTTATTAAATATCAGTGCCATCGCTAGAATAATCTCTCAACGAAGTATATATGATTCTGCTAATAAATAAAATAAAATGCTATGAAAAGTGAAAACATCTCTTCGCAAGCCAACTGTGAGAGCAGATCCACTGTTACTGAATCTAGCATTAATTGGGAAGAGAGGCCCCTTGTTACTGCAAACTTTATATGCCCCAGTACAGGGGAATGCCAGGGCCAAGAAGTGGGAGTGGGTGGGTAGGGGAGCAGGGCAGGGGGAGGGTAGAGGGAACTTTCGGGATAGCATTTGAAATGTAAATTAAGAAAATATCTAATAAAAAAAAATTTCAAAAAAAGGGGGTGTGGGGGGATTTCGTCATCTCTCTGAGTACCGAACCACGCTCCCGTGCTCTTGTCGCCACTGCCATCAACTCTCTCCAACTAACCCTTGCAGCATCTGGCTCACTGGTTCTGGGAGCTGCTAGTACTTCTTCAGCCATAAACCCATGTAATGGACGATCCCACACTCCAGTAACTAAATGGAACCGCCCACCTCACAGTTGCATATGACAATACCCAGTAACCCAGTAAAATCAAGACTCTAAAAGCTTAATTAACCAATAAGATTTATGTATCAATAAAACACAATTTACAAGATGTCAATACAATAATTTCAGAACCAATTGATAATGATAAAAGCTTTATCCCAATATTTCTAACTTTGTGAAATCATAGCTACTTGTGGCTAGTAAACACCATGTAGGTTCATGTCCACAGCAACCTTCCTTTTCCTCTCTCTGAGATGTTACGTTTCTGCAACTCATAGCTCTGCCTCCCTTTTCTCTGTCCAATCACAGATCTTATCTGCACTAATGTAATTAGACAGGGAAAATCCTGTGACAAGCTTTCTCTGTTATTGGTATAGTGGTATTGGGGATCGTGGTGTTGGCATTGGTGGTGATGGTGTAAGTGGTGGTGCTGATAGTGTGGTTGGTGATGGTAATCATAGTAATGGTGGTGTTGCTTTATAAGACAGGATCTGATCCGTGTAGTTGAGACTAACCTAGAATTGTATGTAGACCAAGATGGCCAAAAACTTGTGTTAATTCTCTGTCTCAGTTTTCATTAAGCTAGGATTAGTTTCAGAAGTCACTGCCCCTGCTTGGATCAAGCAACCTTAATATTTCAATCCCATTTATCTTTCTTCTAGACTTTTCTAGGGCCAATAAAAATTTATTTGTTTAAATAATTTAAGTATAAGAAAGCATTTTAATAAGTAATATCATGTGTTTTTTTAATAATTAAGATAATGTATTATATTATGTAATGTATCATATTAATAAATTAAGATAATTTATTATATTATATAATGTATTATATTATATTGAGACAATTCTTAATATTAGATGGCCTTAACTCTATAGAATTTTTTCAGTGTACTGGATTGTATTTCAATAATAGGCTCAGACATATAAAATTAGAATGATGACTCTCCAGTGACATAAACGTTTTATTTTTCAAATTTCCTTGTGAAAAAATTAATGGTATCTATTCTAGTTTGTACAGATTAAAAAAATTCATCTACATAGAGACTGTCCTGCTAACAACTGAAGAAATGTGTGACTTACAAAGCAGCTCTCAAAGCTGTTTTCCTTATGTGTGTTTTTAAAATAGATTAATAATATAATTGACCCCAGGATGTTCTAGTAGGACACAACAGCGATGATATGGAAGTGTCTTACATATCAATTATCATCACATCATAACCTTTAGTATAAGTTGTTACGAACCATTTAAATAAGAAAGTAGCTCTCTTCGATATAAGGCAGTGGATGAAATGGTTCTGATTTTTTAATGTAAATTGTATTCCTTCTGATTATTTAATGCACTTTATTGTCAAAAAGCATGACATAGAAAGGTCTGAAGTTTTCATAGGTTAACTAATAATGAGGAGCATGTAGCCATACTTAGAAATGAATGTGCCCCTGCCCCCAAACAGTTGGCTTCAGCCACATTAAGAAAAAAATACCCAATTGCAGAGTGTCAATCTGCCTGACAGTGTAAATCTCCTTAAGGCAATTTAATTCAGATTAAAAAGATAACGTTGGCTTGTGTAGCCAGAATAAGGGATCTGTTTCAAATCTGTCACGTTAGCACTATCAATAACCCACTATGACCCATGATTGAGTAGTTTTAATTAAGTTCTCTCAGAATATTTGGGGGTGGGGATATTAATCCTTCATTAATAGTTATAATGAATATTACACATATCTCTATAACTTTTGGAGTTTGGACATCCTTCTATTTTTATCAAATTTATCGTTTTCCTTACTAAAGAGCAATTCCAGTTGGGGAACTCTGGCTCCCAAGGGCTTTAATGCTACCCCACTTCCACCACTATAAAACAGAGGCCTGCTGTTTTAATCACGCCTCTCTCTCTCTCAATGTTGTTTGCGCCCTGGTACAGCCCATCTGCCTTGAATCTAGTGCTCCGCTGGGGCTGCACACATCTGCCAGCCAGACTACCTTCGTACACAATTACTCAATCCACCGTAAGGCTCTTTAATAAGAAACAAGTGTGACAACGGCAAGGCTTTTTTTTTTTTTTTTTCCTTTCTCTCTCTCCTCCTCCCTCTTAAACCACAGAGTCAAATAGCTCTAATAGAGATGAAGCTTGATAGATCCGCCCAGGTGTAGGTGAAATGGTAGAGCCTCAGGGGTAATAGATGCTGTGCTCGCATGCTGAAGTTTAGTGCTCTGTCCTGACCGGCTCTCCAGCTACACTGAGACCGGCTGCTCCTTGTACAGTTACAAAGTCAACATGCTTCTTGCTGCTCACGTTTGTGCCTAATCCAGAGAGCAACCTGGAGCTAGGTAGGAGCCACAGATCAGCCCTCCGACTCCAGCTCAAGGACAAAGGACCGCAGATGCAGTAAGTGGAAATTTTACCTTTTCTTCTTTTACTTGGGAATTAATTAAGGCTGTTTACTCTCAGAGAATCCTCTAAAGACTGAGCAAAAGTGAACCAGCAAAAGAAGCCTGTGTTCTTAGCCCTGTGGGTTTCCCCAGGCGTAGTTTCACTCAGTGTCCCAGCTCATTTTGCAGTGTCCCGGAACTGTCACTGCAGCTTAAATACTCCACAAGTGACTCCTGATTCAAAAGGTCTGGTGGACTGAAATGTGGTGCTAATAACAATGCTAATTCGTTCCTGTAGCCTGGCGTATTAACGGCTATTTCTGTGTGAAATATCCTTTATTACTGTCAAAAACGCTGGTGACAAGGGTACTGTCACAGTGCTCAGAAGACAGAAGAAACTACCCTACTTGAAATGGGATTTCAACTTTCATGCCTGACTGTAGTGTTACATCCTCCTTGAGACATCAATGTAAGGAACTTTCCTGTGAGTTTTGCTTAACAAATTCTTCCTTGAGCTCTGACTCAGGGAAGACAATATCTTAAAAACTAAAACTGGACTTAGATTGTAGTTTCAATGACAATGCTAATGCAATTTTAAAAGAAACAAACTCAAACCAAAGGTCATTTGTCTAATAGCCTAGGAAGAGATATTGAAAACAGATGTAGGAAATCTCAACTCTGACTTTTTGCTCTTTCATGCTTGGTTTAAAGCAGCCTCCACTTTGCGTTTACTTTGCATTTACAACTTTGGATTCACCACTAAACTATGTTTGAACTTCAAGTTCAGATGCGATCTAAGTCAAGCCATGTTCCTTGAGCCCTGCTCTGAATTTTACTCCACTACAGGGAATGTTTTTACTACTACACTATATATCTCGATTGTGTTAACAAGCTGACTGTGGTGGACTTTCAGGTGAAATGTCAGCCAATGTAAAAGAATGTGTTTGCCATTCAAATGTGTGACACTCTGTATAGGACATACATATACAACACATGTTCTGATGAAGATTCAAGTTATAAAGTTAATCCCTCAAATATTGCCAAACATGATCAAATTGTAAAAGAATGCAATAAAGACTGTCAGTACATCATTTCTATCTCTAGTTTCTTTAAAGTTTTTTAAATGTAGTTTTTATATATTCGTAGATACAGTCTGGAAACCATTGCCATCTCATAAAGTGATGTGCTTGCATACAGTACATAAGAACCAGTACACAGACACAATACAATTGTATTTTCTTAACTCCTTCCCACTGGCCAATGCTTTGCTTTTGTTTTTTGACTATTATAGATGGACCTCATTGTAAATGATGATTTAAAAACCATGACGGTAGAGCCTTGATAGCTCCTTTGTGTATTTTCAGAAATGATTTAGCCAGGATAAAGTTGCTGCTATGAGAGGTTTAATTAATTACTTTTAGTTAAATATATTTCTTTAAGGATTGGATTTGACATTGCTGATGGGGGAGTAAATGCAGTTTAAAAGTCATTCCTCATGGAATGCTTTAACCAACAATTGTTGGTATTGAATAGCGGTCAATGTCTACCCCCTACAGGGAGAGATTCTAATTTCACTATGCCTTCCTCAGTATATGAATGCTACAGAGTACAGTTCACACATATGAATGCTGTAACTGTGTCAGTGATTCCGACAAGTGCCCCTTAATGAAAAGGTCAGCCACATGATTAATAGGAAGCCAATTTCAAAGGCTGGACCTACTTCAGCACTGCATTTAGGTTTGTGTCTTCTTGATTTATTCATTTGCCTTTCAAAGTATAATAAAAACTGAGCAGTCTATATTGCCCGTTTTTAACACATTGTGATTGTTATTTCAGTATGATAACAAAATATCAGTTATTGTATTTGGCTTAGGAAAGGAAAAAAAAATCAAGTGGGAAAAATCCATCACACCAATAATTGAGAGCATGTGGATGATGAATGAAAATTTCACTCTTTATCCAAATAGTTAGACTACACAGTCTTTGCTTGAGTTTCAGTTAATTTAATCAACTTTTGATAGGCTGTCTGGGGAAAGGTGGTACAAGGGAGGAAAGGTTTGATATTTTAAGATCATAATGATTAAATGCTAGCTCTATATTAGCAATACAAGGCAAAGACATTGTTCTGTTGTGTAAAAAAAAAAACCTCAATTTTTTTCACATAGAAGTAAATTACATTGAAGAATTCTGTTGAGTGGAGTTAATCAGGATAATCAGTTTAGTCATAGAAAATGCATACAACAGTGATTTTGTTATAATTGTTTTAAATATGACCTAAGCTGAAACACTTCAATACTGTCTATCTTATAAATTTTTAATTATTCTTTGTGACTGACATTAAATTTTGATAATACATGTTGAAATTTAATCCATTTATAAATTACATAGTACTTAAATATGAACTCTTAAACATTTATTAAAATATGTATATTTTACCTTTTAGTTTATTACTATAGATTTTCAAATATAATTTGATTGCAATGTAATGTAATGAGTTAAATATACAAACAATATGATAATTTATAGCAGATATCTATAGTTCTGGAGAAAGAAGGGTTTTGCTTTTTTGAGAATTATAAATTATATCAAGTTTTTTTAATCTCTTAACCCCTTTTCTATTTCTACTTAAATCAACATATAAATAACTTAATAATAACAACATGTTTACTTATAATCAAGGGATTCAGATCATAAGTGTGGAGCAATATGCTATTTTGAGTTTAATAGTCACCAAAGGAGGACCTAATGGTCACTCAAAGGGAAAGCAGTATAATAATCTCTTGGCATTGTTTACAGAGTCCTAAATGCCCTGTGCATTACTATGCTCACAGCTTTCTGCTCCGAATTAGAAACTTACCCCTACAGATAGGACTCACTGAATAATAGTAACTGTATGTCTAAAATGAATTGAACACAAGACTCTACTTTCAAGTCCAGTCGTTTTAGCCCAATAAAGAATGCAGTATAGGAACCCATTCATAAATGTGAATAGAATAACATAGAAATCTCCCAGTTGTCCAAAGCCTGTTAACTCTGAAATGTGTGTTCATATTAATTTTGCCTTGTGTCCAATCTTCTCAACTGGCTTCCACTGAAGCCTCTCCTGTAACAAGCCCTTTCTTTCTCAGAGCAATATCAACTCTACCTCAGGCCACTACACTGAAACTACATAAATATTTGAAAGAGATTAATAGTGAAAGTTGTTAATCCAGCAATATCTTTGAATGCCAAACAGTGAGTATGATTTTAGACTGTTAACATCATCAATGGGCACTTAGAATCCATGTTACTTTTCAAGCTCTTATTGCATGCAAAGTCAAACTTATAACTATATCTTAGAAATCACAGTACAATGTAATCCTCCCATAATTTCTCAGATAGGTGTTTCTGTTAATCTAAGGGTTTGAGAAGTTGGTCTATTTAAGGCCTTGGCTATTCAGGAGAAATACCAGGTAGATTATTCATTTATTTGCTGAAATGTGTTTTTCCATGATGGACAGAATGAATGTAACACAAATTGTTTATTGAATAAAGAAAAATAAAGTATTCACAATAGAAATATCTTGTAATTCCAGATATAATTTTGAAAGTGTGAGTCTTTATATTCCTTATGAGATGTAAACAAAATAATCATACTCAAGGAGCTGTGTTTTACTTTCATTAGATCATATGACAAAACCTTTTAAGTTAGAACATTGTTTACTTTTGTATACCTATAATACAGTAAAAGTGGATGAAATGAGCAGAAAGAACTTAATTTAAAACTGAAGCCCATTTTACCCATTCTCTCTACAACAGGAAATGACTGTAAACTCTCCTTTGTTTATTTTGGTTTGATATGACTTATTTGATGAATATTTTAAAGTATGATTGGCATGCATAAAGCTAGAGTCTATTCTCAGATCTTTAGCACAGTGAAGGAAATGGTGATTTTTAAAAATTAATCTACAAGTCTTGGAAAAATGAATGCATGTGAAAGACATCTGAAAGCTCTAGATACCTTTAAACTTTAAGGATTGGTGATTACCTTAAAGCATTTCCAATCTTATCTTCATGGATTCATTATGAGGGTCTCATTGTCTGTGCCTTCCCTCCCTTTTTCTCTTCTGTTTCTATCCCTATGTCTTCCCTTCATTCTTTCCTTCCCTTTTTCTTGACTCTCCCATTCCCCTTCTCTCTCCTCTTTTTCTTACTTTATCTCTCTCTACCCTTCCTCCTTTCCTCTACCTTCCTTTCCTCTCTTCTCCCTAGTGCTCTTCTCCTCTTCTTCACTCCATCACCCCCTTCCATTCTTCCATCCTTCTACCACATTCTTTGCTTCCCCTCTCCTGTCCTTCCTGCTTTCAGGATACTTTCCTCTCCCCTCCCCTTTCTCTCTCTCTCCCACTCCCTATTTTCTAATCTTCCTTCATAATTCCCCCATCTACTCTTCTCCATTCTTCTCTTTAATTTCTTCTTTCTTTCCATCTTCCTCATTTCCTTCTTTCCCTATCCCCTGTGTCTCTTCTCTCTCCACTTGCTTTCTCCTGACATCACATTCCAATATCCCCATAACACTAGAGATGGTTTTTCTGTTAGTTACTTCTTTCTTTTATTTCAGAGAAATACTGGGAACCCTGATCTGGAGAAGTCTCTTGTTTATGCTCATTTCCACAGTTTCATTCATCTCAGATCCCAAAGCAGTAACCATAGAAATCAATCCACCTTATCATCCATTCTTTGCATGGTGAACTGCAGTCTCTGTTTCTTGACACAAGCCAGATTCCTGCCCATATCTATAACCAACATCTAAAAGTTTTGGTTTCAACCCTGTTTTGTATTATATATTTCACTTCTTTCTAGGTTTATTGAAATTTGCATTTCCCTCCACAAGCATGACTTTGAACTTTTAAATTATATTTAGGAGCACATTGTCATGGCTGTGTGCTCAGAATAGATGTTTCAGATGCATGTAAGTAAGAATCCAGAGAGGCATCTTTATTTTTTTCCAATTTTTTTTATTAGATATTTTCTTAATTTACATTTCAAATGCTATTCTGAAAGTCCCCTCCCCCCTCCTCCCTCCCTGCTCCCCTGTACACCCACTCCTACTTCTTGGCCCTAGCGTTCCACTGTATTGGGGCATATAAAGATTGTAGTACCAAGGGGCCTCTTTTCCCAATGATGGCCGACTAGGCCATCTTCTGCTACATATGGAGCTAGAGACACGAGTTCTGGGGGTTCTGGTTAGTTCATATTGTTGATCCTCTTCTAGGGTTGCAGACCCCTTCAGCTCATGGGGTTCTATATCTAGCTTCTCCATTGTGGGCCCTGTGTTCCATCTTATAGATGATTATGAGCATCAACTTCTGTATGAGACAGTTATATCAGGGTCCCTTAAGTAGGCACTAGCTGTCCTATGCCATAGTGTCTGAGTTTAATGACTGATTATGGGATAGATCCCCCCTGGTGGGGTAGTCTCTGTATGGTCCATCCTTTCATCTTAGCTCTAAACTTTGTCTCTGTAACTCCTTTCATGGGTATTTTGTTTCCTATTCACAGGAGGAATGAAGTATCCATGCGCTGGTCTTCCTTCTTGATTTTCTTGTGTTTTGCAAATTGTATCTTGGATATTCTAAGTTTCTGGGCTAATATCCATTTATCAGTGAGTGCATATCCAATGACTTCTTTTGTGATTGGGTTACCTCACTAAGGATTATATCCTCCAGATACATCCATTTGCCTAAGAATTTCATAAATACATTTTTTAATAGCAGAATAGTACTCCATTGTATAGATGTACCACATTTTCTGCATCCATTCCTCTGTTGAGGGACATCTGGGTTCTTTCCAGCTTCTGGCTATTATAAATAAGGCTGCTATGAACATAGTGGAACATGTGTCCTTTTACCAGTTGGAACATCTTCTGGGTATATGCCCAGGAGAGGTATTGCTGGATCCTCTGGTAGTACTATGTCCAATTTTGTGAGATAACGCCAGACTGACTTCCAGAGTGGTTGTACAAGCTTGCAATCTCACCAGCAATGGAGGAGTGTTCCTCTTTTTCCACATCCTCGCCAGCATCTGCTGTTCCCTGAATTTTTGATCTTAGCCATTCTGACTGGTGTGAGGTGGAATCTCAGGGTTGTTTTGATTTGCATCTTATTAGTAACCAACATCTGTTTTATTATTAATCATATAAACTTTGTCTTTGGAAGGAAATAACAAGGAATGATTAGACTCTATTATAGTTCAGTCAAAATTTTGCTAGTGAAACCTTACTTATAGTGGCAAGTACTAATACACCTTAATTTCACACTAATTTTTTTTTTCTGGAAAATAGTATTTCAGTCCTGTTACAATCAGTTGTTCTTATATAAGTCAAGTACTATTAATTATGCACTTATTTTTTTACCTGTACTTACAGTTTACTGAATTACCAAAGTGAGATTCTGTGGAGTAGTGAGCATGAAATGAAACAATGTGTGCTGCTGGAGAAGTATAGTCTTGCTTTCAGTATGAAAAGAATATCAGCAATGGAGAAAGAATATCACTTGGCATATGATCGTATCAAAATGGTTTTGGAGAGAATTTTGGAATTCGAACTTTAAGACAAGATATAGACATACAAGGCTCTTGCAAGGCTTATAATGAGATTTATATGTAGTATATGATTAAATATTTGGCATAATTTGTGTTATATTGCATAAAACAACAGTATTTCTCCTTTGGTTCAAATTTTTTAAAGATTGTTTGCCCTGCATATAATGAGTGAGATCAGATTCAGTTCACAATCATAAGTTTATGTGAATAACTCTGTGTCTGACTAGAGGAATAACTCTAAAATCATTTACCAATTTGAGTTATATGACTCTATGTGCAGTCTTAACTTTTTTTAGGATAAAATAACATATATGAATGAATGTACTAATTTTATAAATGAGTCTTAATTAGGAAACATGTCTAATTTTCTAGAAAGATCAGATTTTTGTTTTTGTTTTATACATTCAATCTCTTTTATCTCTAAGGCTCTTTTGAATATTAGACCAGTAAACATCTATACTGGTAGTATATTATATTATACTAATATAAAAAAAAAAACAGCTATAAACCTTGACATTATGATGGAAATTGAATTGTGGTTTATTAAACTTATTAGAGAGATCCCAGGCCTTAACTACTAACTTTGTTATATCAGAAAGTTCAAGGTTGAGTTGTATTAGTTTTATATTATCATAGCAAAATGACTAAGAAACTCAAAGAAAGAAAGATTCATTTCAACTTAGAATCTCAGAGTTTTCTCTCCAAGGTTATTTGTTCCATTCTTGCAAGTTTGTACTGTAGCTGATTCCAATGACAGAGAGCATACAGTAAAGCAAAGGTTCCTACCTGTTTTAAGCTGAGGAACAGAGAGAGCAATGACACAAAAATTATGCCTTTGATGCCAGTGATCTCTTTTCATCAGTTAGACTCCCTTTCCTGAGTCCATTTGGTACTGAATTCCTCAGTGGACTAATCCATTGATGAAGGTACAGCCCTCTGAATCCTATCAACACTTGACCCCAATACTACATTGAAGACCAGGCAGGCAGCACACATCCCTCTGAGGAATGTTTCCTGTTTAAGCATAACATGAACATATGTAATTTATGTGTGTGTGTTAGACCTGACCAGAAAGCATTAGTATTGTTGTGCTTTGTATTTATGTAATGCAATCCTATTTTGGGGGAGAAACATACTACTTTGGCATTTTTATGCAAGTTCAAATTGGCTTCATTGACCAGAAATGATATATTACATATGAAGGTTCATTGCTATGTTTTAAGATTTCATTATTATGATAATATAATGAAAAGTTTGCTTTTGATGTATGGAAATATACAAGGGACAATGAAGACATATTTGTAAAGTTCTCTATTTGGTAATATTTCTACTACATATTCAGAAATAATGAATTTGAACATTAATTTATTCATATAAAATACTTTGCTATATTATTATACTGTTTAATTTTACTTTATTACATTCATGTTTTTGTCTTCTAATACAAGTTCTGATATGTACCTTATCTGTGCCAACCTCCTTATCCTTCTATCTCACCTATAGAATGAGTAGGTCTTAGGTAGAATTTCTGTTGCTATAAAGAGACACCATAACAACTCTTTAAAAGGAGAAATATGTAATTGGGGCTGGCTTACAGTTCAGAGGTTTAGTTCATTATCATCATAGCAGGAAACATGGTAGTATGGAGGCAGACATGGTGCTGGAGAGGAAGCCAGGGGTTCTATATCCAGATGGCAGGCAATAGGAAGAGAGGATGACAAAGGAACTGGCTTGAGCATTTGAAACACCAAAGCCTTCACCCAGTGATAGACATCCTCTAACAATGTCACACCTTCTAATAACAGCACTCCCTATCAGCCTTTGGGGAGCACGACTCATCACAGATGTGTTCATAGTCATGAGCAACTAACATATGACTCCTTAAGTAAAAGTCATATCACAAACATGGAAACATTTGTTTCTTGGATTACTTTGTCTCTCATCAGTTTTGTCCACTTATGGTAATCACTTGTAAATCTCTGTTGATGTAGAAACACTGGATTGTTGTATTACTTATTCTGTAAATTTAACCGTAAATATAGCTATATGAAGTATAACATAGAGGACAGAATTGTAGGTCAAATAGAGGATGTGGAGAATGATATTTTTAGCCCTTTTAAAAATATTGTTCTAAAAATTATGACCATTCTTTTAGATTATTATAAAACTTGTTTGGTTTATAATAGTGTCCTTTAGGTAGTGTCCTGAACAACAAACTCACCAAACCTTAGATTAATAGCCCCTTTTCTAGAAATATGAAAACATTTTAGAGCAATGGAGTTTCCTAAATTTTTAAGTTTCTTAAAATTGGCCAGCTAATAAAATCTACCATTTATCATGTCTACTCAGAGAAGCTCTGTGCTTTCATCCCTGCAGCTCAGACACAAGCAGACAAAGTTGTGTTAAGGTAAACACTATATACGAAGCCTCATTCTCTCAAAATGTAGACATGTTTTGTAACGATGGATTATATTCAGGGAAACGCCTGACTAGGGTTCCTACTAAATATTTACTCTTCTGCCTATCTTGATTAATTTGTAGCAGGCTAAAGGCCACATTTTATCATTGGTAAATTTTTCTACAAAATAATTAACCTTATTGTTTTTGTTATAAGATTTCAGAAGGACTTAGTCATGATAGTCAAGTATATATCATGCTCTCATGAAGGACTTGTTTAAGGAGAAATATTACTTGCACTTGTACAGTCATTCAATAGTTAGTTTGAGTTGTCAGCTTGGCCCACCTAGAAAAAGGAAACTCTAGTTAGAATAACTTCCATTGGATGGTCTGTGGGCATGTCTGTGAGGCACATATTGATATGGGAAGGTCCAGTGTATTGTGAGTTGTGATATCTCTTGGATTGATTCAAGTTCCTGCCTTGAGTTCCAGCTCTCATTGCTTTAATGGTGCTATCTAGAAGCAAACTGTGAAATACACCCTTCTTCTTCCAAGTAGCGTATGGTTATTATGTTTTTCACAGCAACAGAGTTGTACTGACACTAAAACCTCTACTTCAGTACTTTCACTTATAAAATGGATTTTTTAAAATAAATGATGCAATACAGTTTGTCTTCTACTTTTAAAAAATATGACCAAATATGTCTTAAGATATAGTGACTCAGAAGAGGAAATAAAGCAATTTTAAAATAAACTTTGATATGTTACTTTCATAAAGATGTGTGCTAATTATTCATATTTTATACTGAATTCTAATGACAAAGTCAATGGCATGAAAGTAAACTATTCTTGAGGATAATTAAATATTTCCCAGGTTATTTAAATGTTGAAAAACTATAGCATTAATTCTTTCAGTTATTTGTATTCTCTTCTCTTAAATGTTTATTACAAATAAGGAATTAAACAGTATTTCTTATACTGTAATAGATAAAAATTTGCTTTAATCTATTAAGGCAATTTTTATTCTGTCAATGTATAGTCACCATAATGAAATGGAGATAGTGCAATATAATTAAGTGTGAAAAGTAAACTTAATTCTTCTTGATACTTTTTGTAATAAGAAAAATTGAAACTATTTCAAACATTATTTAAAGTGATAGAATAATTAATTACAATTGCCTTGCATTGTTATTTTACTACTGAAACTATAAATCTTTGGAAAACTTGTCAGAGATGTGTGAAATTTCTACTTAATCCTTTGTCTATGATACACCATAGGTGGTCACAGGCATGTACTCAGCGGCTGTCCCCGAGCTTCTGTAGGCTTTCTGTCCTGACAGTGTGGAGAGCACAGATATATAACAAACAGAACTTTTCCTTAGCAAATACTAAGTGTCATGAAATTGTCTTTAAAAACTCTCTAACCTCTCTTCACTCCTCTCCTAATCCAGGGGTGACTTCTCCCACTTTTGTCATCCTTTTTTTTTTTTTTCTGCCATTTGATTTTCCCAACATTGAATTTCAGCCAATAGCAGAGCATCCACGCAAAAAGTTCCATGCTCTTACATGGATTTATTGCTTGTCTTGTTTCTCTTTTTTTTCCATTAATTCCATATTCCAAAGCTCATTCCTTTGGCATAACAGTCACAGCTAGGTCTTGAAAGGAAAGCCAGTTAAACACAGCACAGGATGTGGAAAAACACTCTGATGGGACATCATTTAATAAACTGATTTCTAAAACTTGGAAGAAATTTACATTTAAGTGGTAAGATCATTTTAATTCAGATCATTTTGATTTTCAATAGTTATTTAACCAGTTGTATAAAAATTTCTTAGATCTAAGATTCAAGTCCAGAGCTGAATGCCATTGGATTCCTTCTATCTTTGATCTCTGTCCCAGACAGACCTGGGTCCAGGAGATGAACTGAATCCTGTCAAGTGTTCTGCCTCCCAAGGGAGCTGCACCTCCTACATTTCCCTGGCTTTTTTTTTTTTTTTTAAACTACTCATTCCAAACTAGCTTTGTCTTTTTATACTCTAAATGATTTTAATCTAAGTATGTTGGTTAGGTGATTTTTTTTTTTCAATTTGACAAAAGGTAGGGTCATCTGGAAAAAAGGAGCATCAATTGAGAAAATTATTCCAATAAGGAATATCATTGCTGTAAGAGGTTAATTCTCACTTCCCAGCATTCCTTAATTGCCTGTGGTCAATGTTTAGTGGGGGAACTTCTGCAAGGAGGAAAATTAGTCTCTCACAAAGATGAGACCCCTTATACCCCTTATTTGTTGTCCAGTGTAGAATGGCAAGCCCTGTAATCATACAAACAGAAACAGCAAAACACTACTTACCAGGTTGTATGTATATATTTGCACAACACACACGCACGCACACACACACACACACACACACACACACACACACACACACACACACATATACACACACCTATATAATACACATACACACAGAGATGAATAATAATTAAATCAAAGTATAAAGGCTTGCAACTATAGCAGAGCATGATATTTAGAAGTTCAGGGAAGAAAGAGAAAAAAATATTTCACTTAAACATGTTTGAAAGCACTGGTTGTGGTGGCACATGCTTTTAATCCCAGCACTCAGGAGGCAGAGGCAGGTGGATTTCTGAGTTCGAGGCCAGCCTGTTCTGTCAAGTGACATCCAGGGCTATACAGAGATCCTTGTCTCGGAAAAAAAAAAAATAATAGAAGAAAATACTTCCATCAGCTTGTCTTGTAAGGCATTTTCTTGATTGATGATAGATGGTTGATGTTTGAGGTCCAAGATTACTGTGGGATGTGTTACACTTGCACAGTTGGTCCTGGAAAATGTAAGAAAGGTAGTTAACCTTGAACCTGGAGAACACACTGCTAAGCACTGTTCCTCCCTCCACGGTCTGAGCTTCTGTTGCTCCCTTCAGGGTCCAGATTTGAGATCTTGACCTGACTTCTCTTCTGTATGGGCTGTAAATGAAAGGGTTAAGGAAAATCTTTTCCTTTCCAAAGTGCTTCTAGTTGTTAGCTTATCACAGCAATAGAAAACAAAGCAGGACACTAAGCAAAAGACCAGCCTTAGCAAATGAAGTATACATGCAGAACCTTTCTCACATTCACTTACCACGGGTATGCTTCCATTGCCAGTGTTTCCTCAGTGCAGGCATTCCTTTGACGACCATTACCCCAGATTCCCCACCCCAGTATACTTTCCCTCTAAAATTGTTCATGAGGTTGGAGAGAGTGAAAAAAAATTAAGAGAGACCTGTGAAACTCCCCAGATATGAAGCTCTTTCATGTGTAAAGCTCTTGTCCTCAGTGGCTTCTACAGAGATGAACATTCATCTTGCTTTAGGAAAATCCATCCATATAATTAATCATGTGTCCAATTACAGGCTAGGGAGAGTACTTGGCTTACTGCTGGGTACCCAAATCTTTTCACTAGACCAAACCTTGAAGCTTTGGCTAGGCTCAGAAAGTTTACATTGACTTCAAAGTTACCACACTAATTGAGCTATTCTTGGGCTCCTTGAATTGTGCTGACTTTCAATTCATCATGAGCTTGTTGTTTGAAAAGGGGCATTGTGCATTCCTCCGGACTGTCTTGTTTATTAGTATTTTTGTTCAATTGCAATAGAAGTAGCTCAGAACAATATATATTTCAATGTCATCAATGATTCATGCTTGTTTTGTTTAGAATTGTATACATTTTTAAAAGAATGAAATATTGCTCTTTGGAAAGCTTTTATTCTAAGGTTTATTTAAATATCCTGTCTCACTCCATGAAATCTAGCCTGAGATTGTCTTTTCATTCTCTGGGTGTGATTTATTTCAGAGATTTCTGTTCCTGATGTATTTCATACCTACTTCTAATCCCAATAAAATGCTAATCTTTCTGAACACAGACTAAGTCACTTTTACCTCTTTGTGTGTCTTGCAGCCATGACCAAGCAGATATCCAGTAAATGTTTTTGGATCAAAAATTGACATTTGTATCCTATAAAATCAGGTTGAAGGGTCTTTAAGTCCCTATCTTCCATTTGGTGTTTAATTGACTACTAGCTGAAACTGATTGATAGACATAAGGATCTTTTCTTTTTTTTTGGTGAATTGGCAGCTATGTAAATACAGCACTTAACCTTAAGCACTCAGCCATTAACCTTAATCACTGTCCATTAACCTTAAAGCACCCCAGGTTTCTCCCCTTACAATCCCCCAAAACAGACCCCACTCAAAGTGTTTTCTTAGCATGAAAAAGAATCTCAGTAGAACAATTTTATTGTTCTGAGAGTGGCTGTAAAAGGGGGATTTTTAACAAAATATTTGAGTCCATTTCCTTTTGTAGGTACTAATTAATTTTCCATGAACCCAAAGAGAGATAAGAAATAGAACAATTGCTTAAGGAGCACGGTAAGAACTGTTTGATGAGAAAACCAATAGGTAATTCTTTATAATCACCATTTTATCCATGAGGTTGTTAATCAAAAAAAAAAAAAAAAAGGCTTATCACTCTGCATAACCCCATAAATTCATGAAACATAAAGAACATTTCCCTATATCTAGTGCTAAAAATCAGTTTTAACATTAATTCTAGGCATAACAATGCTAGTTATTTTAAGAGTAGACTATTTGAAATAATTTCTGTTGAATGTTAATTTACAAAAGAAAATGGATAAATGAAATTTTTATTAAGTGTAGCACTTTAGATTAGTTCTTATAAGTATTATTGTCTTGTAACCAGGATTATTGAACTAATAACAGATCATTTTCATAATCCTTTGAAATCTACATTATCTATTTTTCTACATCTGTTCTATAAATCCATACTTGTTATTGAAATGATGTGTTTTTAATTAGTAAATTCAAATGTTTTGTGCATTTATTCCATAGATCATAGAGTCTCTTTGCCAAAGTCTACATTTACCACCTTTGAAGTAGAAAAGTAGCATTGCTAAGTTATGGAAAGTTCTCTATGTAATTTTATATGCAATTATATTTCATGACCTCAAGCTTTGGGGTGAAAACAGTAAGTCAGTGAAGTTCCCATTGTGTTTTGAATATAATAGATCTTAGAGCGTGGTGGGAGGGTGGCTGTGATTGAGGAGGGAGAAAGAACACCTTGCTGTATTCAGGAAAGAAACTCAATACTAATGGACTGATTATTTTTAGAATTGCCAAAGTGCTCGGTTTGCTCCAAGTCCCATAGAGAGCCGACACTAGAAGGTGTGAGCAAATGCAGGCAGAGAGGGGTCTCTCTTGTGACCGATGTCTAGGTACATTTTAACAAATGGAAAATCTCCCTCAACCAATAAACCAGTGTAATGTGAATACTTCAACCAGAAGCATGTGATCCCAACACTGGGATACTTAACTGTTCATTTGGAATTTTGGAGTTACATAACTGAGGAAGAGGGTGATAATTGGGTTGGGAGCTACAGGGGACTTGCCATAAGAGATGCCAGGCTCAAGAAGTTTCCTTGGGGAACATAGCATGTCAGTTTTGAGCATGTGCTTTAAGAATCGATCAGTAACTGAATGACTTTTGGGAACTGCTATGCCTATTTTTTTTCCCACTCTTTGGCATTTTTGCCATTTATGCTTGTAGTGACTTTGGATATGCAAATAGCCTAAAACCATAGTAACATACCATTTTGATTTTTATTCATACATTCAATATAGTTACAGCTGTGTGCATGTGGAACCATAGTCTAAACATACCAGTTAACATTGTATCTTCTTTTCTTACACAAAGTAGTGAGAAACACATAAACATTCAAAATGTGAGCAACAAATGGATGTTAATCTCTGTTAATTTTTGTGTGATGCTTTCTCAACTATGTTTACATATTTACTGAAACTTACTGAGGTACTGGATATTTTAACACAGTTTTGTGTCATTTGCATTATTAAGTAATTCATGTAAACACACCAAGAACTCTTAATCATAGTTACATCTGTATGGTATGCATTATTCCATAATGAATTTTACTTGCATAAGAACATTGAGAATTAGACATGTTTAAACACAAATGTTAATAAATGTTTTAATAGTATTTAGATTTTTAAAATTGGATATTTTCTTTATTTATATTACAAATGTTACCCCCTTTCCCGTTTCCTACCCCTCTCCCCCAGAAAACCACTATCCCATCTCTCTACCTCCTGCTTCTATGAGGGTGTTCCCCTACCCACCCACCCACTCCCACCCTCTAATTCCCCTACACTAGGGCATCCATCGGGCCTTCACAGGACCAAGAGTCTCTCCTCCAATTGATGCCTGATAAGACCATCCTTTGCTACATATACAGCTGGAGACATGTATAGTCCTTTGTTGGTATCTTAGTCCCTGGGAGCTCTGGACAGGGGTGGGGGTTAGGTTGGTTAATATTGTTGTTGTTACTATGAGTTGCAAACCCCTTCAACTCCTTCCTTTCTTTCTCTAACTCCTCCATTGGGGACTCCGCACTCAGTCCAAAGATTGGCTGCAAGCCTCTGGCTCTGTACTTGTAAGGCTTTGGCAAGGACTCTCAGGAGACAGCTATATCAGGATCCTTTCAGCAAGCACTTTTTGCCATCCATAATACTGTCAGGGTTTAGTTACTGTATAGGGGATGGATCCCCAGGTGGGGCAGTACCTGGATGGCATTTCCTTCAGTCTCTGCTCCACACTTTGTCTCCATATTCGCTCTCATTTGTATTTTTGTTCCATATTCTAAAAAGGACCGAAGCATCCACACTTTGGTCTCCCTTCATCTTGAACTTCATGTGGTATGTGAATTGTATCTTGGGTATTGCAAGGTTTGGGGCTAATATCCACTCATCAATAAGTACATACCATGTGTGTTCTTTTGTGATTGGGTTACTTCACTAAGGAAGATATTTTCTAGTTCCATCCATTTGCCTGCAAATTTCATGACATCATTGTTTTTAATAGCTGAGTAGTACTCCATTGTATAAATGTATCACATTTTTTATATCCATTAGTCTATTGAAGGACATCTGGGTTAATTCCAGCTTCTGGCTATTATAAATAAGGCTGCTATTATCATATGGGGAGCATGTGTCCTTCTTATATGTTGGAGAATCTTTTGGGTATATGCCCAGGAGTGATATAGCTGGGTCTTCAGGTAATACTACATCCAATTTTCTGAGGAACCACCAGATTGATTTCCAGAGTGGTTGTACCAGCTTGCAATCCCACCAACAATGGAAGAAAGTTCCTCTTTCTCCACATCCTTGCCAGTATCACCTGAGTTTTTGATTTTAGTGATTCTGACTGATGTAAGGTGAAATCTCAGGGCTGTTTTGATTTACATTTCCCTGATGACTAAGGATGTTGAACATTTCTTGAAGTGCTTCTCATCCACCAGAGATTCCTCAGTTGAGAATTTTCTGTTTAGCTCAGTACCCCATTTTTAAAATAGGGATATCTGGTTCTCTAGATTCTAACTTCTTGAGTTCTTTATATATATATTGGATATTCTCCCTTTGTCGGATGTAGGATTGGTAAAGATATTTTCCTAATCTGTTGACTGCCATTTTCTCCAATTGACAGTCCCCTTTGCCTTGCAGAAGCTTTCTTGTTTCATGTAGTCCCATTTGTCTATTCGTGATCTTGGAGCATAAGCTGTTGGTGTTCTGTTCAGGAAATTTTTCCCTGTACCCATGTGTTCAAGGCTCTTCCCAACTTTCTCCTCTATAAGTTTCAGTGTCTCTGGTTTTATGTGGAGGTCCTTGATCCACTTGGACTTGAGCTTTTGTACAAGGAAATAAGAATGGGTTGATTTACATTCTTCTACATGCTGACTGCCAGTTGAACCAGAACCATTTGTTAAAAATGCTGTCTTTTTTTCCCCCCACTGGATGTTTTTAGCTCTTTTGTCAAATATCAAGTGACCATAGGTTTGTGGGTTCTTTTCTGGGTCTTCGATTCTATTCCACTGATCTTCCTGTCAGCTTCTGTACCAATACCAAACAGTTTTTTTGTTTTTTGTTTTTTGTTTTTTGTTTTTTATCACTATTGCTCTGTAATACAGCTTGAGGTCAGGGATGGTGAGTCCCCCAGAAATTCTTTTATTGCTGAGAATCCTTTTCTCTACCCTGGGTTTTTGTTATTCCAAATGAATTTGCAAATTGTTCTTTCTAACTCTATTATGAATTGAGTTGGAATTTACTCTTCAAACTATTCCAGGAAATAGAAACAGAAGGAACACTACCCAATTTGTTTTATGAAGCCACAATTACACTTATACTTAAACCACACAAAGAACAAACAAGGAGAATTTCAGGCCAATTTCCCTTATGAACATTGATACAAATATACTCAATATTCTTGCAAAAACAATCAAAGAACACATCAAAGTGATCATTCATCATGATCAAGTAGGCTTTATCCCAGGGATGCAGGGATGGTTCAATATATGGAAATTCATCAACGTAATCCACTACATAAACTCAAAGGTAAAAACCTCAGAATCATTTCATTAGATGTTAAAAAAAGCATTTGACAAAGCTCAATATCCCTTTATGGTAAAAGTTTTGGAAAGATCAGGAATTCAAGGTCCATACCTAAACAAATTAAAAACAATATGCAGCAAACCAGTAGCCAACATCAATCTAAATGGAGAGAAACTTGAAGCAATCCCACTATAATCAGGGCTTAGACAAGGCACTCTCTCCTTATCTATTCAATATAGTGCTTGAAATTCTAGCTAGAGCAATTAGACAACAAAAGGAGGTTAAAGGGATACAAATTGGAAAGGAGGAAGTAATAATATCACTATTTACAGATGATATAGTATACCTAAGTGACCCTAAAATTCCACCAGAGAACCCTTAAAGCTGATAAACAACTTTAGCAAACTGGCTGGATATAAAATTAACTCAACCAAGTCATTAACCTTCCTCTACTCAAAGGATAAACAGGCTGAGAAACAAATTAGGGAAATGACACCCTTCACAATAGTCATAAGTAAATTTACATACCTTAGTGTGACTCTTACAAAACAAGAGAAAGATCTGTATGACAATAACTTCAAGTCTCTGAAGATAGAGTTTAGACTCTTAAAAACTGGCCATACATTGCTTATCTTTTTGTTTCCCCTCTACAGACACCAGAATATTTGTAATTATAGCCCTTCCTGTGTGTCATAAAACTTGACCTAATGATAGCATACTAAAGGCATGCTAAACTCTTGATATGGAACCAGTTAGCATCTTACCTTGGCCTCTATCTGCAGTTCTTAATCTGAATAAATAAGATGTATGCCTTTTCTGGCTGTGTTTCTTCCTCTCTTTTATTTTGTTCCACCTTGTGTTCTTTTCAATCTTTAATCTTTATTATGTCAATTGTAATGTAGGTAAACTATATTCCCAGCATTGATCACAGAATGTATTTGTATCTTTTAACTCAGTCATATCTGAATGTCTAGAAAGCATTAAGCATTCATGCTGTTTGTTAAGTTCAAAGAAAGTGTTCCAAATAAGTTTATTTTAACATGACCATCTTCTTGCTGGTGAGTACTTTATAGACTATTCCTAACATGGTTGATTTCTTTAAATTTGAACAACTAAGATTTACTGAAAATATCCATTGTTTTTTTTTTTTTAAATTTATTATCAGATCCTAAAAAAATATAAAACTTAAAGAATTTTTCTTTGTCCCTTTATAAAGTTTACTTCTACTTTCATAATATATGAGGTTTCTCATATATATATATATATATATATATATATATATATATATATATATGATACAGTTTATCAGGTGATATGTATCTAATTCAAATCTAGGAACTGCTGCAAAGGAGAGAATAAATGCAATATTTGCCTGTGATTGTCTTAAATTGCTTAGCATGATAATCTCCAGTTGTATCTGTTTTCCTGCATATAAGTACATTTATTTTTCTTGCTGAAAAGTGCTACATACTGCACACATACCAGATATCTTCTTCATTCCTCTGTTATTAGACACTTAAATTGTTTTATAGCTTAACTATTGTGAATCCTGCCACAATGAACATTGATGTGGAAGTGTCATTATAGTATGTCCTTGGAAAAGTACCCAAGAGTGTTAGGTGTTGGTGAAAGATCATGAAAGGGTAGTATGACAAAGAACAAGCAGTATGAATGAAGTTTAAAAAAATAAAGAAAAGCTATAGAATTTGAATAGCTCATATTTCTAGCAAACATGTTTTTATGTGTATCTACATGTACTTGATTGATGTGGAAACTAAATATAAAACTGACAAGAAAAAAAAAAACACACCTGATAAAATTAATGTTTCAACATTGTAGAGAACCACAAGGTTTAAGAGTATTCTGCAAGCCGAAGTGAGAAAGTTAGGTCATCTCCCTTTGATCAAGGAAGAGATCAGTTACCATGCCACACATAATCATGATATTATTAAATAAATACATAGCCCTATGTATGCCATAAATCAGTTAATAAAATTTTTCTTGGAACAAATCGCTTCCAAAATAATTGGGAAAATAAACAAATACCTTTCACATTACAAAATAAACCATGGGTTGCACATGGCATGGATTTTTTTTCCCCACAAACTGTCCTTGAAGTTTTTTCTCATCTTATTTGAATGAGTTAGGTCAGAGTGTCAAGTGCAACTCAGTAAGACCTATTATGGCATCTATAGGACTACTTTTCACACATGGGTTTTTGCTCAGATGTGTATATATATATATATATATATATATATATATATATATATATATATATATGAAAATGGTATATTTCACATGAGTTTTTAAGCTCTACAACAGCAAGCCAGCAAACTGCCATCACTCCAACTCAGTGCCAAGAAACATTGTAACCACTCATCCCATTCACAGACCCCTTCCACAAAATGGACAAACAAGTATACAAGCAAACTTACAGAATAAAACACTGGCTACAAAATCAGATTTTAGAAAAAGAACTAAAGCAGATATGGTAGACTGAGTGCATGTTGTGAGTGAAAGAGAAAAAGGCAAGGTGGAAGTGAAGAAAGAAAAAGGGTTGGATGAAAGGAGAGGAAAGGAAAATCAGAGTGCATGTAACTTCACAGGGTGTGAGAGAACTGTACCCCCACTCACCTCCAACACCCCTGAGACCCAGCACCCCTGAGGGGAGGGGCAGAACTCTGGCGCCTCTGGTCCATCAGAGACTTTCAGCGAGAAAAATGATGTCACACATGTTTTAGTGTATTTTCCCTTCATCCTCTCAGTCTCCTTCTCTGCTCACATAAGGATTCCTTTTTGTTTTTAAGTTTTAATCATATAAAAACAAGAAAACAAAGAAACAAAACAAAACAAAACAAAACAAAAAACATGTACATTTTACTGAGTCTGCTGGAGTCTTTAAATGAGAACGACTGTCTTAACATCAACATCCACTCCCCATGGCCCTTTGTACATATTCTTCATCCTTGGGGTAGATGGGGCATCCGCCCCTTTTCCCAGGGTAGAAGCATCCTGTTGGCATCATCACCTGCACTTGCAATCCCTGGGGACCTGTTGGTGAATAGTGGCTATTAATTAACATTTTACGATGTGCTTCTCACTCTTCAGAGGAAACACACTATATAAATGCCAAGCAGTAATAATTTACCTCTGTTCTCCCCTTTGGGGTCTGAGTTTATTCCCTCTCACCCTCCTGAGGGGGAACAAGGAGGCAGCATTCTTATTATTCCTACCTAGAGGATAAAGTGTCACATGTAAAAGCAGCTTCTAGGAAGAAGGGCTGCAAATGCTTATGTGAACAAAAGAAAAGAGCAGTCTTTGGCAGAGCTGTCTGAGGAAGAATGTCACCCACCAGAACTCCCTGCAATTGGGGAATGAAGCCGAGATGCCCCCCCCCCCCAAGTCCCTGGCTTCGATACTCAGTAGACCCGAGTCACTGGAACAGCCTGTACACTGAGGAGAGCAGTTCTGGGTTCATTCTTCTAGCACTATTATTTTTTTTTTTTTTTTTTTTTGTCATGATGAAGGTCTAGTCTTAGGTTTAGTGTCTCACTAATGCCACTTGCAATATAGCTATCATTTGAATCTTCTCATCACTGTTTCCACTAAAAATTCTATGATGAATGCTTGTTCTGCTAAGAGAAGTGGGGAATATTATTTTATATTCTAACCATATTAGTGTGTAGTAATATATTAAACCCAGAGACATCAGAAAGCTGTCCTGTTTCAAGGCCAAGAGATAAGGAACAGGTGAGTCAAGATACCCCTGCTTTCTAATAGAGAGGGATACACAAAGCAGGGCAGAGCATAATGTAACCCTAGTTTCCAGCAAAATCCTGACCTAAGTGCATTTCAGACAGCTTTTCCCTACTTCAATAAATGTGTGAAAAATTGCGACCATACTAACATCTGCCTCCATGTGGCAAGGTATGTATGCTTTTTCTACTTTTTTTTTTCACTTAAAACTTTATGATTAAGGCCAATCTTTTATGCCATTTTTTATAATAGAAGAAACATTTGAAATATGTTTCATATTTTCCCATCCTGACATTTAATATCCAATCACTCTCATTGAAATCAATCCATTTTATTATACCTGATTAAGAATATGGAATTTTAATATTTCACAAGTCTTTTGTTCCTGTATATGATTTTGGCCATTTTTCACTATAATTATGGAAAATAGTAAAGTTGTTAAAGATAAAAACATGGTGAAAACTTCCAGCAGAGTAGAAGGGAAGAAATCTGATTCTTTATGTTTTATCTATATTTGTGCTCACACAGCTTTGTATTTTTCTTTAATCCCAGTATCTCTATACATAGCATACATATAACAGCTCAAAACAATCCAAAGGCAACCTGTTTAATTCCAAAGTCAAGTGTAGTAGTGTCACTGGGCAATCTAATTTCTATGCTGTAGCTACTCTCCTTGTCATTATAAACCTACACTGAAAAAGGTCTGAGACCTGACTGTTAGTTTCACCATCTGCCATGGTGGACACACAGTTTTCCTTCTTGAATATCAGTATTTCATTCAATTTGAGATTTAACTTTCTTAATCATACTGTTCAGAGCTGGTTTTGTGCTGCACCCTTATTTCAGTTAGACTGAGTGCTCACAGATTTAAGGTGCAGTTGTCATAATAATGCCAAAAGGTGCTTTTTGACTAAGTTTACTGCATGTGTGACAACTTGCAAAATGAAAATTTACATTTAACCAAAAAAAAAATTTATCTAGCTCTAAAGGCAATTTGAACTCAGGAAACCATAGAACCATCTTTGTAAGGGGAAGATCATAGCTTATCCACGAGACCTGGCAAAGACAGTGAGAAAGACAGCAGAGGGCAGTTCAGGAGGAAAAATAGAACCATTGAGCTCAGAACAAGCAAAACTAGAAACCATTAGTAAGTTTTAGCTTAGTTCTTAAAATTACGATTTATTTTAAATATCTACATCTGTATGTATCTCAACTTCTTGCCCCAAATCTACATCCTGTAAAAAAAGTTCTTCCTTAATTATTGTCTGAAATGGAACGATTAACTGAAGCCCTGCCTTGGAGTCCTGCTCAAATACCACCTTCCTTCTGCTTAGCAAAGATTTTATTTCTTTCCTTTTTCTTTTCTTTTCTTTCTTTTTTTTTTCTTACCTAGCTATGTAATCGCATGCATACTCCCACCTGTGCCTTCTTTACTATTGTGGCTATAAATTGATATTTTATTACGCATCGGGCACTCATTTGAGGTTAAATAATCTCAGGAGCTACTTACTACTGTTCGTTGAGATAGTCATTTAAAACTCTGTTAAATCAAATTTAGTCTGGTGATCAGTGGCAGGTGAGTTCAATTAATAATGAACCCAATCATTAACCTAAGATATTGAAGGGGAGATCTGAGAGTCACGTGACTGTGGAGGCTGATCCTAAGTAGCAATTATAAGTAGCAAATTTTTGTTGGAACAAGGGATCTAAAAAAAGATTTCCCAAGTCAGTCTCATGTATAAAAATATGTTTCCCTAGAAACAAAGAAGAAAGAGAGAGAGAGAGAGAGAGAGAGAGAGAGAGACACGGCTGGCTTAGACTATCTCCTTTTGACTGGGGAATTGGGGATTTTGATTGCACTCAAGCAATTCCAGGTCTAGATTTCATAACGCTTTGTTTCCTTCTCTCTCTTGAGGATGTAAAGCCGTTGGGATGGGTTGCTAACACAATTTCTATTTTTAACCTTCAAAAGTCAGGAATTATTGTCCAATAAATACAAGCTTTGCTTTTTAACATTACTATAAACTTCAAGGTCTTTGACTTTTCCTACACAATGTGTTCATTTTTTGAGATGGAAAAATGAGGTGCATTACGTTAAGTATTCCTTCAAATGTTTTGTTTAAAACTTTGCACTGGAGAAGAAAAAGATATATAAACATCCTTCTTCAGGGATTTCTTTGAACCCTTTTAAAGCCTTATGCATCTGTATAATAAAGAAGAAATAATGTGATGAGTCAGGAAATTTTTCTTTCTTTTAAAGTGATATTGTGTCAAGCAGTCACTGATGACTGAGAGGAAATACCATTGAAGGAGAACAACAGTGAGATTTAATATCTGTTTGCCTCCAAGGCAACTCATAAATATTAATACTTTATGACCCTTGACAGAAAAGGAAAATCACGAGAGATAGTGGGAAATGATTTAAACTTCATGTCTTTCTGACTGGTTTTATTTTCTTTATATTTATTTTATTACCTTTAGTGTGTATTATTGAACATGAACCTCAAAGTGTTGTATTACACAATTATAGCATCACAATTGCTCATCCGGCCCTTTTATGTGCTTACTGGAATGCTGATTAAATATATCTATGTCTTTCCCCCTTTTCTTCTACTCAACCTATTGGTTGCAAGCCAGCAGAGAATCATAATCTATTTTTCCCTTTGACCCAAATAATTTTGTATGTGAAATCCAATTATAAAAAAGATGTCAAGGGTAGTCTATAAGGAGAAAGAATTAAAATCTTAGGCAACCTAATGAGTGGATGGGGACAAGGTTATGAAAGGCTTATTTTTACTCCTAGATTGCTCTTTCTGGTAACTATGAGAAGACTTATGGCTCAAGAGGAAGTTTTGAAATGAAAACAATTGTGGAAGACTTGTAGCTCTTACTATGTTAGAATTGAGGCTCACTGCTAAACATTAGCTCTTTTACATAGATGAGTTAAGGTTTTCCAAATGAACTAGTAGCATTATTTTTAAATGCAACATCTTTGGTCCTTACCTGAAGTCACTCGTCACAGTAAGGTGAGGCTCCCCAATAGCAAGCATCCATGTGTTTGGTCTCCCCTCCCAGAGGTTTATATTTATGACTTCTTTTGTTTGTTCAAGAAAGTTTCAGAGCTATCAGATTTATTTATAGGATCTAATTTGTGGCCTTGAAAGTTTTCTCATATAACCTTCTAATTTAGACTAAATATGTATTTTGTGTTAGGAATATTAACTTGGATTAATTAATGGAAGTTTTTCAAAAAGCACATGAAAATAGAGAAAAATGTGTCCTTTAAATCATTTAACCTGAAAGAATTTTTTTCCTCTCTTTATTAGATATTTTCTTCATTTACATTTCACATGTTATCCAGAAATTTTCCCTTACCCTCCCGCGTCCCCGCCCTGCTCCCCTACCCACCCCCTCCCACGTGATGGCCCTGGCATTCCCCTGTTCTGGGGCATATAGAGTCTGTATGACCAAGGGGCCTCTCCTCCCAATGATGGCCAACTAGGNATGGGGATATTTGATTCTCTGATGTCCACCTTCTTGAGTTCTTTATATATATTGGATATCAGTCCCCTATCCGATTTAGGATTGGTAAAGATCCTTTCCCAATCTGTTGGTGGCCCTTTTGTCTTGTTGACAGTATCTTTTGCCTTACAGAAGCTTTGCAACTTTATGAGGTCCCATTTGTCAATTCTCGCTCTTACAGAACAAGCCATTGCTGTTCTATTCAGGAATTTTTCCCCAGTGTCCATATCTTCGAGGCTTTTTCCCACTTTCTCCTGTATAAGTTTCAGTGTCTCTGGTTTTATGTGGAGATCACCCTGAAAGAATTTTTAATCACATTTACAAATATATGTATGCGGTGTGTGTGTGTGTGTGTGTGTGTGTGTGTGTGTGTGTGTGTGTGTGTGGTGGACCACTTGTATGTATGAAGGCAGAAGAGAGCTTGCATGAATTGACTCTCTCCTTCTACCATGTGCTACCATAGAAGCCAGCACCTTACTGGCCCACTAAGCCACCTTTTCAATGCTAATGAATTTTGATAATATTAAAAAAAAAAGACATACATGCTATAAGTTACAAATACTTTAGAATATCAAATACTTAAGCAAAAACCTAGTTTTGCACTCAATATAGGTTCATTCTAAGACTATCTAACAGCAAATTTAATAATTGGTGAATATTTGTTCATTATTCTAGTCATGTAGGTAATGGCTTTTCTTTTTCTATTGAGAAAGCATATACTCAATATGCTTTGTTTTAGTCTTATTACTAGTTTCACTAAAAAATTATGAAAGAAATCTAGTTAACACAGAGAATCATGATTTCACGTCATTTGTAACATGATGTTTTAAAATATATACACAACTTTACATAGTTGTAAAGTGAAATCACTCACTTTGGGTCCATGTTAGAACTTGCTTTCTGGTAATATCAGCAAATTCATCACAAAGGCAATTCATTTTTCATAAATAATTGATCACTTTATGGGTAGAATTGATTCCAACTGAAAAAAGTCAAGAAATTGATCCAGGCTACATTCTCAGATACCAGAAGTATGATTTTACTTTTCTAAAAGGACTTTCCATATTTACCTACTTTAGCAGATGTGGACAGTGATTTAGGTTAACAACAGCAGCAAAAATATGTTTAATGACTATTGGTTGCCATGTAAGAGCACAAAAACGTTCCTTATGTTTGAGACACCTAAGAAGGAAGCAACGCAACCTGTATTTTATTATTATGTATCAGATGCAAAGCGTTTCCTAAGCTTTAAACCCAACAGAAAGCAGCTGCTGGGAAAATATCATTACACATACCTTAAGCTACAAAAACCTAATTTAATGGTGACATTTTATTTTATTCAGATGGTCAAATCGTTTCTTCAGTTCAAACCAGCAAAGCTCACAGAAACTGTATCCGGATGAAATCACTGTAAGGTGCAGGCCCATGACTAAAACATTCTTTACAGATTACATAGGGCTACACTCAAATGGCACAGCAGGACTAATGGGAAGGTCTTCAGGGGGAGGCAGGCAGTCATTCAGCCATATTTAGCCATCTATGTGCATAAGCACAGGCTTCCAGGAAAATGGCAGAAGGCTTCAAAACCTCAGAAGAAAAAAACACAGAGATTCTTTTTAAATAAAGCATGTTTCTCTTTTCAACTTATTCCTATTTTAAAATTAACCTTTCTCTTGATTCCTCAATCTCATAAAGCCAAAAATTTCCTAAAAATTGACCATTTTATTTATTCTTAAGTACTGGTAGAGAAAATAAGATAAAATGAGAGAAAGGGAGAGGTAGATATTGCTATAGAGAGATGTAGATAGGTAGGTAGATGATAGATAGATAGATAGATAGATAGATAGATAGATAGATAGATAGATTAGAGATAGATGAGAGAACAGGAGAGAATTACCTAGGATGTTATTATAAGTGTATATAATCATGAGGTAAAATTGAAAACTAAGTGTAATTTGACATTTTTGTTGACATGATTAAATAATAAGGATATTTTATGGTTTAGAAGCAAATTAGGAAATACATTTTTTAAACAAACAAACAAAAATCAGTACTAATTCTCTCTGTATAAAGCAAACAACCACCACTGAGAATCAGATTTTTAAACCTGTAAGTTTTACTGAACATGAAGGTAAGAGATCTGCATCTGCTTAGCAACAATGCTATTTTGAAATCATTCTTCTTAACAAGGAGTAGATTTTATTTGGTTTTTGTTCCCTCAATCATTATTTGCAGCTTATCTCCTAAGAAGACCCACAGTACATCTATAGATAAGAGAACATGATCAATTTAAACAGCGGATAAAAAATAAAGAGGGGAGCAATGCAAATTCACATTGCCATCGTAACCTAAGTGTTAGAGAAAGATCTAGGCTGCACTGCATCTAGGAACTTCGAAAAGTGCCTTTGTAATGACCTTAAATGCAGCAAACTAAACACCTGCTGTGGATTGTAGCTGTGACCTTTACATAAATAAGACAGTCTTCCCACTCAGGAATGACTCCCAGGTGGTCCTGGCACAGCCTGGTCACATCTGTGAGATCTTAGGGAGCTGGGATGAGGGCTCTGCATGTTGGCATTGGGCCAAATGACCTTGCTCAAAGCTTTGCACAAATAAGGAATGTAAAAAATCTTCCAAGATATAACAAAAGAGAGGTTGAACTTTATAATGGGATGCTGATTGCCTGCACAGGATGGCTTTCTTCTATATGGGCCTACACATTCCTGATTCATAAATGAGTTTCTTGGAGAAGACAATTTTCAATTTACTGTCCTTTCAGAATTGTCAGTAAAATTTGATCTCACCAGAGGTAATCTACATAAAATATATTATTTATTTGTTCTAAAGGGTTTCATGTGTAGAATGTTGGCTACTTGGTTTGGTTTCAAAATAGTATGAGGAAAGGCAGAAATTTAGATCATTAAATTAAATATCTACTACTATGTGTGAAAATACTGTAGGAAATATTTCATACGGGAAGCCTTTTTGACATTCAGAAAGCAGTTGTTTCGAATACTACTTCACTAGGTAAGCTTCATAAAGAAGAGAAAGGAAGGTTGTATCTGGCAGAGAAACTGTATATGCTAGAAGGTAAAGAAAGGGAAGGAAGTTCAAAAATGTCAAGACCAATGATGGTGGAACATACCAAAAGTGGAAAGTAGCTTCCCAAATAATAGAAGTTGGATCATAAAATGACCTGCATTGATGTATACACAGTTCAGAGTACAGTGTCATGGCCTCAAGGTATGGTTTATGGATCTTGTCCCTAAGGCTGTTTATGAGACCTTTATTGTAGAAGAATTTTAATCCAGAAACATAGCTGCTCGAGTAAGGGATCACATCCAAAGACCTTATAGGTCTGTTGATCTGGCTGAAGTACAAGCATGCCTTTAATCTTCCTGGCTAAAGTATAGTACTCACTTTTCATCCCAAACAATGTAGAGAAAGATTTAACATAGTGAATGAGTAGGAGACACAACTCTCAGGAGACAGATAAGAAAAAGAAGCTACTTAAGAAAGCAGCTCAGAGAGAGAGAGGGAAGAAGAGAGGGAGATAGAGAAAGAGGAAGACAGAGGAAGGAGAGAGCTTTATCTGGACAGTATTACAGAGAATGTTTGCAGAGAATCAAACTAGTCAAAAGTGAAGAAAAAAGGAACCACAGAATGAGAAGAAGCCTGAAGATTAGAACAGATTGCCAGAGTTAGTTTGAGGGCAAGCGGAGCAATTCAGTGAGAAGCCCAGAGAGGCGAGACTGAATCGGTCAACTTGGTGAGTTTGAGCCAGAACAGCTGAGTTGTACCAGCCAGTCAGAGTTTATAAAGAACAAAAATGGATGAACTTATTCAGCAGTAAGCCTTTAAGACAACAATTACATTTGCAAATAAAATATACTTTTACATTGTATCTCACAATATTCTTTAAATCTTCTCAACCCCAGGTTTCATGGCATGTGAAGCAACTTAGTATTACCACATGGAGATTTGGTGAACATTTTTAAACACATCCCACCTGTGTTGTGAAGCATGCTCCAGAATGAAATAAAGGATGTGTGGGAAGGAGGGTTTCAGGAGGATCTTTGCAGAGTCATTGTCAAATGCTGCTCCCATTAACTCTACCACAATTATCCCATAATCCAAGAGCAGAAATGCACTGCTTCGGACTTCCAAATCCTGCACAAAGGCAGTCCATAGGAACAGCTGACTGCCTCAATCTTCATCCAGAATCCCCCATGGCCTCCCCATCAGGTTGTTAAATACAAGCAGATGTGATAAGCTCTGACATTGTATGAAGTTCATCTTAATTGAAAATTTGCATCCTAATACTAAGTTAACATTTGTTAAAGGTTCATACTATCATCCTAAAAGAGTAGAGAAGTCAATGGCCTTTCCAGAATTTTCTATCAATGACAAGAAAATGTAACTGAAAAAAAATTTATTTTGAATAATAGTGGAAAACAAATATAAATTGTATATTTGATTATATCACAAACTAACTTGCATCTTCAATAGGTGCATATTAAAAGAGCAAAGGAATCATCTGCATGTATTGAGTGAATATTCGATAGGGGAAAGTCAGTTTGACAAATGAGCTATTGGATGCATTTGGAAGTCACTCTCTGGGGTGGTGCATGATCAGCCTTATAGAGCAGAAGACAGTACTAAGATGAGGTTGGTGAAGGTAGGCACTGGGGAAGGAAAAAGTTAAATGTGGAAGTCATTGGAGAAGCCAGGGAAGGTCTTCTAAAACATGGTATGGCTGACCAGTCAGGAATTGTCACCGAAAGAGTACTGAGTTAGAAAATATGTAAGCAGTAGATTATTGCAGTCCATAGACACATGGACTGAATGAGAAAACAAAAAAATAACGTATGATGATTTTATACTTGCTGTTTGGATGCTAAAGACGGTAATGTAGTATCAAGTGTTTAGATTTTCCTATGATGTGCTTAGTGTGTTTCTGAGATGATCAGGCATTAAGGTAAAGCTGTCATATAAATAAAACTCAACTTTTTGTATGAGGATTGCATGTCAATATCGATATTAACTTTTATAAAAATGTTTTCAAAAGGAGGCTACACAGTCATTTTTAAATTCATATAATATTATCAGAAAATGTTCCCAGATCACTTAGAATTTTAGTATTTCATTTCAGTGTGATAGTATAACATTAGCATATTCATCAGAAAAAAGAGTCATTTGACTGTGGGCTTCAAACAGTTCATTACCTACCTACAAAGTAATGGACTTGGAGAGCTAACAATCCCTGCAGAGCAATTTGAAAGTTATCGATGCTTATTATCATCCCATTATCACACAGAGAACTGATAATATGAAATATGAATGCAGAAGTCAAAATTGGCATTGTCAAAACAAGGGGGGCACTGATTATTGATGCTCTTTGTATCCTAGTGCTGCGCAGGGGACTTTTGATTTGAAAAAAATATCTATCCATCCAGTCACACGGTCATTAAACAATTCTTTCTATTTATGTCCTTTCAGTTCAATCGTCAATAAGAATGTACATTCCCAGGTCAAATATGAAAATTATGTTGTTTCTATCTTCAAAGTTTATTGAATATTACTTTCATGTATATCTAATGGAATATTCTCTTTTTAAATGTCTATTCTTTCTGTAGTTTAGTTCTAGTCAGTGATATTTAAACCCAAATGTTCATAAAGACCTTATAACTATTCAGCTCCAATCCTATCATGGATATCTCTGGAAGTTAGAGAAGCACCAAGTGTCACCATATGTTTTGGACTTTGATAAAACCCACTTGTCTTCAGCAATATCTCACTCTGGGGGCACTCTCATTTTCTTCTTTCTTCTTGACACCATAATATTTGGACTAAAGATTTGTTTCTACTTTCTATAGGTTGTTATTTGTTTTTTTGTTTTTGTTTTGTTTTGCTTTTACATCTTTCTAGGGCAAGCTCCTTATCCTCCAGATTTCAGGTCAATGATAATTCTTCACATCAACCTTCCATTCCTTTCCCTTTGATAATTTTATTAGGCATTTCTGGGGAAAAGCTTCAATGTAATTATATTCTGTGCCTCATGCCTCTGTCACATGGCATTTTCAATCTGAGGGTTCTTGTAAAATTTTAATTTAAATTAAAATAGCCATTGCTATGTGTAATTCCAACTATCCCAGTTTAAGCTCTGGGCAGACCATTCTACCAGCCATAACCTGGTCCATGTTCCCAGCCAGACACACATATGTACTTGCCCAGGAGGCACCCTGGATCTGTGGATGAAAGTCACATACATATGAGCTTATTTTCCATGTGCTTTAAGCTCAATGGTGAGACACTTCTAAACCTCTCATGGCTAACATGCCCTTGTTTTCACTCCCAGCTCAACATTTCCAATTCCACTCTCAACTTAATTGCTCAGTTACCTTTAGTCCTAGCTCAGCACCTTAAGTCTGCCCTCAGTTATGTTTCTAATCTCCTCCTGCCTGCTACCCCATGCCTGCTACCCCAGGCTGAGTCAGGGAATCAGCCAATGTCTACTCCACCCAAGATCTCACATGGCTGGTGGTTCTCACTTTCTGAAGGATGGAGAGATCTCTCTCTGTACCTGCATCTCTTAGCCTGTCTGTAGGAAACTGCAAGTCCTGCCTCTTCTGCCCAGCCATTCACCACTAGCGTCTTTATGGATTGATCAAGAACCAATTGAGGAATTCATACAGTGTGAAGAGCATAATTAGACACTCCAGAACCCACAAAAACCTGTGTACAATAGCATGAAATCCCGGTTCCTAT
Organism: Mus minutoides; assembly: GCA_902729485.2. Lineage (NCBI taxonomy): Eukaryota > Metazoa > Chordata > Mammalia > Rodentia > Muridae > Mus > Mus minutoides. The sequence goes on from LR752046.1 coordinate 81,399, forward strand.
AATGAGATAAGAAGCAGACACAATAGGACCCATCAAAGCTCTTAGACTAACTGGTTTATGCTAAGAGGGAAAGACACACACACACACACACACACACACACACACACACACACACACAGAGGGGAGAAGAAGAGAGAGGAGAAAAGGAGAGAGGGAAGGACAGAGGGAGGAAGATAAGGAGGAACAGAGGGAGGGAAGGAGAAAGAGAGAGACTGTCCTGTTAAGATTTATGCTTGATACAAACTAGAGTCATTTGAGAAGAGATACTCTAAACTGACAAAATGTTTTCAAAAGTTTTACCTGTAGAAAAGTCTGTATGGCGTTTTTGTAATTAGTTATTGATGTAAGAAGACCCAGCCTATTGTGGGGTTGCAATCTCTGGGCAAGTGTTCTTAGGATGTGTCAGAAATTAGCTTAAGCAAGCTATGAGGAGCAAGTCAGTAAATAATACACCTCCATAGCTTTTGTTGGAGTTCCTGATTTGACTTCCCCACATGATTGGCTACAAGCTGTAAGAAGAAATAACAATTAACCACTTTATTCCCCAAGAAGAGATTTTGGTTATGATGTATTATCACAATAATAGAAAAGCTAATTAAGATAATCCCTGTCTCAAAGTTGAAACCCAACATCTTATATCTTCCATAACTGTACCATGATGGGCAGGTACTTACATAGAAATAAGTGTGCTGTTCTCGGTCTGTTTATATATCTCTGTCTTTGTCTCTATGTCTCATTCACATAAACATACCACACACACACACACACACACACACACACACACACACTGAGGGGCATTAAAAGCATACAAGCAAACAAACAGGCAAAGGACATCTGAAAGACTAACAGGCAATTGCCAAGGTGTAGGTCTAACAGATGTGGATCCAACCAGACTATTGTTATAAAATGAACTTTTCTCAGAGCTGATTCCTCATGAGCACATTTTATCTCCCTCTTTCTTCAGAATGGCCAGCTCTGTACATACTCACTCAAAAATTAAATCTGAGGAGCATTCTCAATAAAGAATGTTAGACTATGGGGAAGCATACACATAATTTAAAGGAAATCAGCCATAAACAAAAATACAGACCATAGACTAATTCTAAAGACTGAATCTGATGATCTCATGAAACTAGTGTCAGTACCGGTGATCATGGAACATTAGTTCTCCACATTCCTTCAAGGCTACATTGGCTTCTTCACCTTAAATTACTTGGGAAAATTCCAGAAATCGCAGTTGCTGTATGTAAAGTTTGTCATTTCTTGTTGCTTGATTAATATGTACTCCTGAATTATAGGCTGCACTTTAAAATACTTGGCACAGTGGTATTCTAAAAATGTAATATAAGCTGAAAAGCAGGCCATATATCTTCTGTTAATTTCTCAGAAAGCTTTAGTATTAAGGTTTACTTTCGTGAATAAAACATTACTCCATATGTAATTGTCAAAACATAATTCTACCTAGAAAATGCTCAATAAAGTATAAGCTGTGTGATCTATATGTTTATGATTATAGAAGAACAGTTAAGCTACATGGGGCATGATCAACAATATTTTTATTAGATATGTTCTTCATTTACATTTCAAATGCTATCCTGAATGTCCCCTATCCCTCCCCCACCCTGCTCTCCAACCAACCTGCTCCTGCTTCCTGGCCCTGGCATTCCCCTCTACTGGGGCATATGATCTTCCCAATACCAAGGGCCTCTCCTCCCACTGATGGCCGACTAGGCCATCCTCTGCCCAACAATATTTTTAAAATAGAATTCTGTTTTCTTTGAGGGCCTGGCCATCGGTAGTTTGACCCTGCTCTAGAATATATGGGTAACAAATATTGGACTTTGTATTTTTCTTCTTTTTGGGAAAGGAGAGGTCACAGGGGGTGGGGGTGGGAGTGGACGCGGGAGGACTGGGAAGTAATGTGATTGGAGTGCATTCCAAAATAGTCAAAACAATATCATGTTGGAAAAATATAAACACCAGTTAAGACATAGATAAGCATTCATAAGTATTGCTAAAAAATAGAATCTCCTTAAAATTTTCAAATTCTATTATTAATATATTGGCCTTTGTTGCCAAGATGGAAAATATGAATTGAGTAATGACTGAATGATGTGAATTTCAATGATAAATAATAGTTAAAAATAAAATATGTATTCATTCTATGTCAATAAGGAGTGCATTCACTATCCACATAAAATTTAGTTTCCTCTATTTGAAATAATTCTACCCTAATGCTATTTTGATTAGTTGAATAGAGATAGATTGCATATTTTAAAGGGGATTTATCACTTCTTGAAGTGTCATGGTTTATTTTGGTCCCACAAGTTTACACAAGTTTAAAGGAAACACATCAAAGTACCTTTATTGTTTTATTATGTCTTATGCTTCCCTATGCAAGAAATATCAACCATATATGCATATGTGCTTTCAATTCTGTATCTAGAGTTAGTCATAACTAAAGGCAATGAAGACAGCTGAAAAGAAAAAAAAAACAAAACAGAAAAAACAAGATCTTTCCAATTATTTGTGCATCAAAAAAATACATATTCATACTGGAACATTACTTAACAAGAATATGCTTTGTGCACAGAGCCACAGTGCATTGTTGAGAAAGTTCAAGCCATTATTCCCATCCTCTGCTGACTGCCACTCCTGGTGGAACCCAGCAGGATAGTCAGAGGAAGTTCCTGAACATTTGCTCTGTTTGAGTGTTTAAACATATTGAACGTAAGAATGCAATTTGGAGATATAAATGTCTGAGACATAAGGCAGCTGCAGACTGCTCACGAAGAACATTTATCAACATATTTAATCTACAATTCATTTCACATCTTGTGTATAGAGCATCGTGTCTATTACATAGCATTTAGAACAAACTATACTTGAAGCACATCACACTTTCCTAAATAAGCCAAATGGCATATATCCCATGAATTTTAAGTTTCTATTTGAGATGCTAAAATAATTTTAAAGAAATAAGTGTTTTAAGAGTATTGAACTAAATAAGCCTACTTTTCAGCTGAATGTCTTGGGGATTCTCTTGATTTGGAATGTAATTACAGCAATCTGTGCATGCAAGGGGAAGCATTTCAATGAAGCTGTGTAACTCAATTCTGTACTTGGTGTACTTGGGTACAAGTTATAAGATGTCAGAAAATAACACCTGAAACCACAGTGCAAAGGCCCTGTCTTCCCTGCTTCCTAAATGTATTTCCTTTCTGAGCCTCATCTTCCTTATTCCTGAATGGAGAAATATGATCTCTGCCCATCCCGAAAGCTTTGGATGTCTTATATTATGTAGCATGCGATTAAGCTTTGAGCCAATGACATGAAGCAGTTTATAATTCAAGCTGCTTGTTTCCAGGTTATAGCCATCCAGAGGGCTGAGAATATGAAACTGCTTCACAAATGGTTGTTTTCACAATTCTCACTGAATGCTTCTATTATTAAAAAAAAAAGATGCATATTTGCTTTAAAGTTGCACAAAAGTTTTGAAAACTATTATCTCTCCTGTTTGTCCTGCACCCACAGGACCAGAAAATTATAGATCATAATTCTTGACATTTTGGTAAAATCATCTAAAATGAAACATCTAACAGAAACTGAATACCATGTTATCAGGTCCTAACATGTTTAGGAAAAAAAAATTGTCCTCCTTTCTGCTGCTTTATTTGCCTTTGTATTTGAAGGTTTCAGGAATCCAACGAAAAGGTATTTTGATTTAATAAGTTCAGTGAATATGCTATACAATTCTGACTTCACATTTACTTCTTGATATCTTGGAAACTAGAATAGCATTGTTGAATTGACCTGGTAAACTGATGCCTCTGAAAAGTTACAGGTAACAAAAGTTAAGCATTTATTAACTTTCTTAAAATAAATGTGGAGAAAGTTGTAGTTTAAGATTGTAATGCTTGGTTTCTGGGCTAATATCCACTTATCAGTGAGTGCAAATCAACCTAGAATACCCAAGATACAATTTCCAAAACACAAGAAAATCAAGAAAGACCAACACGTGGATACTTCATTCCTCCCTAGAATAGGGAATAAAATATAAATGGAAGGAGGTGCAGAGACAAAGTTTGGAGCTAAGATGAAAGGATGGACCATCAAGAGAATGCCCCATGCGGGTGGTTCAACACATAATCAGCCAACAAATGCAGACACTACTGCATATGCCAGCAGGATATTGCTGAAAGGATCCTGATATAGCTGTTTCATGTGAGGCTTTGACAGTCCCTGATAAATACAGATGTGGATGCTCACAGTCATCTATAGGGCAGAATACAGGGTCCCCAACGTAGGAGCTAGAGAGAGTACCCAAGAGCTCTAGGGGTCTGCAAACCTATAGATGGAACAACAATATGAACTAATCAGAACCCCCAGAGCTCATGTCTCTAGCTGCATATGTATTAGAAGATGGCCTAGTTGGCCATTATTGGGAAGAAAGGCCCTTGGTCTAGTAATCTTTATATGCCCCAGTACAGGGGAATGCCAGGGCCAAGAAGTGGGAATGGGTGGGTAGGGGAGCAGGGCAGGTGGAGGGTTTAGGGGACTTATGGGATAGCACTTGTAATGTAAATGAAGAAAATATCCAATAAAAAATGTGGAAAAAAAGATTGTAAAAAAGATTGTGTGCATAAATTACAAAATTAGTCTTAAAGGCATATGGTTTTTCAGAATGGCAAATGAATCTTTAAGGAATGAGTAACTTCATATAGATGCTGAGAATGATACATTCCATGTGGGTCGAGGACTCAAACAGCCCTTCCATTGAGACTACGGTATGTCTCATTATATCCAGTTAAAAAAAAAACTGTGCATTTTTTTTCATTATTTTGCTCAATGGAATTTCCTTACACTTTTATCTTGAATTTTATCTATTTTCATCCCTGCTAAGGTTAATAGTGACAACTTGCAATCTTTGAGAATGGCTGATGATGTATTGCTGAAAACAAAGTTTCAGTGTATTACAATTTAATTTTTACAAGCCATCATCACCATTTTAAAGAAATACCACACAAATGCAGTGTTGCCTCTCTGATGGACTTCCCTGTGTCTCCATAGATTTGGTAGGTTCTTCTTTTTTTTTTTTTTTTTTTTTTTTTTTTTTTTTTTTTTTTTTTTTTTCAACTTTTATTAGATATTTTCTTCATTTACATTTCAAGTGTTATCCAGAAAGTTCCCTGTATCCTCCCCCCTCCCGGCCCTGCTACCCTACCCACCCGCTCCCACCCCCTGACCCCGGCGTTCCCCTGTATTGGGGCATATAAAGTCTGCATAACCAAGGGGCCTCTCTTCCCACTGATGGCCAACTAGGCCATCCTCTTCTATATATGCAGCTAGAGACACGAGCCCAGGAGATCGGAAGAGCACACGTCTGAACTCCAGTCACGCCAATATCTCGNCTATATATGCAGCTAGAGACACGAGCCCAGGGGGTACTAGTTAGTTCATGGTTATTCTTCCACCTATAGGGTTGAAGACCCCTTCAGCTCCTTGGGTACTTTCTCTAGCTCCTTCTTCCTTGGGAACCCTGTGTTCCATCTAAAAGCTGACCATGAGCTTCCACCTCCATGTTTGCCAGGGATTGGTATATTTTCCCCCCGAGACCGCTATATCCGGGTGGTAGGTTCTTCTTACTCATAGTGTTTCAGTGCCCGCTCCACACTTCCCTCTTCTGTTTTGAACTGGGTGTTTAGAGAGAAGAGGCTGTGTACTTAAATGCCTGCCATTTATCATTTATCACCTGACTCTTGTCTTAAATACCACAACTTCCTGCATTATGAGAACAGTGACATGCTGGAAAGGTAACAGATACCCTGAGGATTTGCATACAGACCATACTCCTGGAACACTGACTGATACTAAAGTGTCATCAACTAAAAATAAATGTAGTGGTAGTTATGAGCTGTTGAGTCTAAATATGAACTCCTGGGAGAGCTTAGAAATTCTATCATACACCTTGAAGCCTAGATACTCATTTTAAAGAAGGATGGGGATTCATGTATTCTAAGCTTTTTAGTAGACAAAAGATGTAAAGTGATAAATCATTTTATTAGACTATATTGGAACATTCATGACAATATATAATATTCTTCTCAATTATTTATTTCTAGGATTTTCTTACCAATGTTACCGCATACTTTTATAAATAAAAAATACATATATAATATCACATGTGTACTGATGATATGATGAAGTAGAAGAAAATGGTGAGCAATAACAGGTCTAGTGTGAAAGAGGAATAATATGAGAGAACAGCGGATATGGGGATATGCTGAAAGTAAATTAGAGACTTATTTGACCATGTTCTTATGTAATCCTGTATAACCTTTAAAAATACAATGTAAATTTTAAAAGGAGTGGAAATAAATAAGAAAGTTCTTTCTTTATATAAGAAAGCAATGAGCTTTTGCTCATGTTAAAAAAGCAGTTACAAAGCATGTCTTCTTCAAAACTGTAGTGGAGGGAACATGGAACCTTGCAAACTTGAGTTATCACTTTTATGTGTGCCAATCTCAGAATACTCATGATCATCAATTGCTTCTGTATGGATGTTCAAGGGGTCAATTACAATAGCGTAATTTTAAATATATGAACTGGTTATGAAAAATTGATAAATCTTGCTCCTTTAAGTAGCAATTCTTTCAGTATTGAGTATCTCAGCTCATTATCAGGAATTTCCTGGAATCTGCTCCTTATTGTCAATGTCTGAACAGAGGTGCTACAGAATTGAACATTTAAAATTGCCGTTGATAACACTGACAGAATGGCTCAGAGGGTAAAGGGCATGGATACCAGATTACATGAGCTTGATCCCAGTGTTCATATGGTGGAAGGAGCAAACTAGCTCTTACAAGTTGCCCCCTGACTTTCTAAGGCACAACAGGTCATGAGGAGTATTCACATGTACACAAATACTCTCTCTCTCTCTCTCTCTCTCTCTCTCTGTGTGTGTGTGTGTGTCTCTCTCTGTCTCTGTCTCTGTCTCTGTCTCTCTCTCTCTGTCTCTCTCTCTCTCTCTCACACACACACACATACACAGAGAGAGAGAGAGAGAGAGAGTGAGAGAGAAAGAGCTCTATAAATTTAAAGAGTAAGATCTATTCATCTTTGAACCAAAAATACATATATTTAGATAAAGACAAAAAGAGCACACAGCAGTTGGCCTCTGACTTTGTAAACTAAGGTGACATTAACAAGTCACAATCTGCCAAAATTTTGTCTTTGTCTGTTTTTTTTTTCTTCTATTCTTCTTTTTTTGTTGTTGTGTTTGTTTGTTGTTGTGTTTGTTTGTTTTGTTTTGTTTTGTTTTTTGAGACAGACTCTCTCTGTGTAGCTCTGGCTGTCCTGGAACTCACTTTGTAGACCAGGCTATCCTCGAACTCAGAAATGTGCCTGCCTCTGCTTCCCAAATGCTGGGATTAAAGGTGTGAACCACCATGCCTGGCTCTTTTATCCTCCTTGTCCATCTCAAAGCTATTTACTTTAGAAAATTGCTCAAAAACTAAATTAGTCTTATGAATATATTCTACAAATAGAGCCTTAGCTATATTTGTTTATGTCCTTATGTAAATCACTGAAATAGCATTGCAGGAATAGCATTACACAGGAATATAGCAATTCCTTCAGTTGAACAAAAGAATCAGTTGTATATCTTTTCATGAACAGTTTGTTGAAAGAAGCTGTGTTCTAAATGTTTGAACATAGAACACATAGCTATGCTGTTCCCTAATTCAGCATACTTATGAGACACCAGATAATTGAAAAATTTAAAGTATTTTCTTGGTTATTTTTAGGCTTAGTTTTAGATGGTAGAATTATCAATTGATATCTAGTACCAAGTTTAATGCTAACTCAATCAGAGTATGATATGTAAATTCTGAATTTTTTGATAAATTATTTATATATTAATTTAGAAACACAAAAGTACCATGAACCAATTAATTTTCCTTCAGTTTTCTAGATAAAATAAAGGGTTCTCCTTCCATTGGAACTTCAATTATCTCAAGACTCCCAAATAATTTTAATTTTAAAAATTCTAGATATCTCACTTTGTGACTCACTCTACAGATATAATATCGTGAGTATTAGAGAAATCAAGGAGGATGTATTCTACATTTTGAATTTTTTCTCCATAAGAGAATTTAACAAATTATGTCCTGCATGAAGTAACCTTACAATATAATCTCCAACATTTAAGCATTCAGGCATTTCCTCACAATATTATATCTACTCTAAGGCCTCAATTTCAAGGATTACTTGTACTGGGCAGCTGCCAAATTTTCATTTCTGTTTATGCTGTATAGACATACTCTATGCATATGACCTGCATATGACCAGCTGTCAAGAGCTGTGTCTAGGACCAGCTACCTACAAAAGTCTTCCCTGGCAGGCCAGTTTGGAGTACCGCCTGGGCGTTGCCCTGCATCTGTCTTTTCCTAACTCTTTCCTCTCCCTTATATTAGTAGAAACACAAGCTTTCTTTATGAAATACTGACTACTACCATTCACAACTTTCCAAAGTTCTTCACGGAATAAACTTAATAACATCATATAAATTAACTCTAAACTTTAATGACAACATATGACCTTTCTTCATTAGTACAAATGCATTTAGGAGAAGTTTCAGACTAATAGTAGGGATGAAATTTAAGAGCTTATCCCTCTGAAGAAAACAACCTCTAGTGAAAACCTCAGTTTGAGTCTGGATGTTTTCACATACTCAGGACTCATGGAAATTAATATTTTCAAGTTATAATAAAAAGGTCATAAATATTTTTTGTTATTAATCAAACACCTATGGAACATTTATGCACACTAAATTCCCATAGTCTTTTAAGTTTGATAGTTTCCTAGGGCAGAAAATAGTAAGTAAAATAATTCTATGAAATTATGTAAAGTAAATGACTCTCTTATTTGTGAAGGAGGCAATGGGACAATTAAGCTTCAAATCAATAAAGAAAACTTTAATGTAGTTTGAAGTACCTATAATAATTAAATATTTTAGAAGGATATGTCAATAAGTATCTTCACTTCCATAATGATAAAGGCTTTCACATTTATATATTCTCATTACTAAGTTATATTTCCTATTTAAATAATAGTCAAGTATAATAGGAGTTAGAAAAAATAATGTTCCACATGAATTGATATTTAATGTAGTAAGATAAGAAGAATGGATTTTAGAATTTAGCCTCTGTTGTCTAAAACTCTATATGCAGATCTTGTTGGATTTGAACTTAAATATATCCATTTTCCTCACCTCTTGCATTTTAAAGACATGTGCCAATATAACCAAATAAGAATTGCAGTATTCTCAATTATGCCCATGTGCCTTCCAGCTTTTATATGGGTCTTATTTCATTATGATTTAGTGTTTGATATAAATTAATGATTATATTAAATACCGAATTATGTAACTCATTAATACAATTAGAGTAATATTTGGGTTGTATCATAAAGTAATCTTCCTAAATCATTTACCATAAAATCATATAATTAACTTGTATGTGTTTTGATAATGATAGAGTATTTTAAAAAGGGAGAGAATTTTATATGTTTGAATGTCTATCCTATGAAATTTAATCTTGCCAGCAGATGGCAGAAAAATTCAGAATTAAAATATTTTTTGTTAAGGCACATGAACAAAGAATTATTTTGGGATTTTTTTGGCATATATGTGTGTTTGTGTATGTGTGTATGTTTGTATACTGGCCATTTGAGGTGTTTTCTGTTTGGTGTTTTTTAAAAGCAAAAAAACCTCAACTTCATCTTGAAAACATTTATCTTATATCATCATAATTATATTGTAAATGTTTTTTTTTCTAGATTTATGTTATCTTCTGTTCTGTAGGTTTAAATATTATAATAAGTTATTTTTCTTGGCATACGACTTCCTTCATGATGGGTATTATATCTTCACACTTTCCATAATCAAATAACTAGTTGCTTATTGTGTTAGCAATAGTCAATAAAAATGTAATAGAAAAATAAATCGACAAAAAAGCTGTGCTGCCACTTTAAGATTAAGACCAAGTGGAGATTCACACACACACACACACACACACACACACACACACACACACACACCTAACTCAAGGTCACACAAGTCTTGTCCCATGAGAGTACAACTTATCCTGCTTGCGGTGTCTCTACACAGATGCCATCTTGCCTTTATCAACTGCACTGAAGTTGATCTTAACCAGCAGAAAATGCAAATAAGATGCTCTGGTAAAGCTTCTTTTCCTTCTCATCCTCCTAAAGTCCTTAAAAAATTCTTTCCACCCTTCCTCAGAAGGGCACTTATATCTCAGTTTACCCAAAGAAAGAGAGAACAAAGATTAAGTTGCCTAATTGGTACGGTTGGATAATAGATCAAGTATGACTCCCACATAAGTACTTTCCTAACATAATAAGAGACATGTTTAGAGCATGTCACTTTTTATTTGTACAGAGAAAGTTTGATCTTACTTTAGTGAAATAGTATGTACACTGTAAGGTTATTCATTAGTATACCCTCGCCTTTACATAAATGAGAAAAATGCCCTTCAGGTGACTTTCTCATAAGTCATTATCAAAAGCTACAAGGAAGATTGAAGCATTGAGAATGAAACTATGCATCATCACCCATGATCCTTTGAATTAAGAATATTTGTCTTTTTTTGTCTTGCTGTTTTATAAAAATGTGTACAAAAATCCAAAATTTTCTTTATATTCTATTCCTACTGTTAAAGAAAAGACATAAAACTGACGTGGTTTAGATAGGTCTAACATAGAAAAAAATAGATTTGGTAAAGAACTTGATGAAAAAGTTTATGGGATGTTACCATACATATTTAAACACACAGGAAAGAGCCTGACACTTTACAAAGATTTACTTCCAGGAAAAAAAAAAATCTTCTTTGCTTCCACAAATGGTCACATAGTGACAAGTGACCCATTGCACCAAGTTCAGACAAGTTGCAAAAGAAAAAGAAAAATGACATTTTTGGTCCATGACAGATGAACTTCACATCCATCATGCTTCTGTGAGAAAACCAGCTAGGTGAATTGTGGCTGCTGTCTTCAAGTCTTTCATCAGTAGTACCCAACAGAGCAAGGCTGGAGGCAAAATACATAGTTCTCAAGGAGTGTAATACTACACAATTTGACTTCTCAGGCTTTCTAAATGCAACCTTATGTAACACATCAAGGATCGATACAAAGGAAATATCAATATTTGGAAGGAAACAAGAAATTGAAATAAAATTTGTCATATAATTATACCTGGTCTAGGAAAAAAACAGATTTGTACACATTTGTATTATGAATTATATTATTGCACATCTTGAAAAATGTCCTAAATATTAACATAAAATGCTTGAATAGTCCTCCCCACTGAGAAGTCATATGTCGATTACCTGTTTGGGGCATTTTCAAGCCTTCTTCTATTTGGGGACTGAATTCTTCACCTTGATGCCCATGAACTTGTTGTCTGCAAACAAAGACTATAGCAGATCACTCATTCAAAATAATAGTAAAGTTTGTTTGTATTTTAACTTTTGTATATTTTTAAAACTTGTCTTAATAAATTTATAGTATTTCTTTTCTATATGATTAATTATTCTGTTTTGCCAATTTTGGAACATTTAAATAAAATTGAGAAATAGCAAAAGTGTAATCCTGATTTAAATCTTTTAAATTTGGATTCATGTCAGGTTAGTAAAAGGAGGTATAAAACTACTTGCTTTTTTTTCCCCTTAAGCCAAGTTCCTACTAATTAACCCTTGTGTCCTGGAAGCCTCTGTGAAGACCAAGATGGCCTCAACTCCTGCTTGGATTAAAAGCATTTCTCACCATGTTTATGTTTTGTTTTTATTTTTGTGTTTGTGTTTGTTTGTTTTTTTTTTAGTTTCACTAAGTACCATAGGCCATCCTGTCCTTGAATTCATGATAATTCTATTTAGCTTTCTGAGTTCTGGGATTAAGGGAATGTACCAACACACCCGATCTATAAAATTAACTTCACATATTCAGAACAAGTTAAAAGCTATAAAATGAGTTGAAAACTAGCAGATTAAGTTAATGCTATTAAACTGATCCACAAGAAACATTTCACTTATTTACAGAAGGCAATGTTATTAGATTAAAATATGTAGGCTACATATGAATACTTCTGTTTTCCAATTTCCCATTCATTATCTTAACTTAAACGGAAGAATGTCAGAGGGAAAAGAACAGGAGAATGTGAATCCATGAATCCATGTTCTTCCTCTATTTTTTTTTTTTTTTTTTTTACAAAATGTGAAAGGAAATGTTAACTTAGCAAAGGAAATGAAGCCATTAATTGATTTTTAATAATAAGATTGTCAAAACAAATTTTCTGCAAAAGTTTAATACAATGTTTCAAGCAAGTTATTTCATAAAGGAGTGCTGGACATTACTGAGTTTAGAGTCCTCTTCCCTCCTGTTGTGCCACATACTTGACTACATATAGGGCAACTGCTATTTGTTGTATTGTAAAACTTATTGCTATTATCAGATAAGTAATCTGAATCTCAGGTTAACCACTTAATTTCACTTCTTCAGCAGTATGTTATGGATATACACATCTTAATAAGTTTAGAAGTTGTGTGATAGCTGGCAAGGATTTCTTCCAAAATGACTCAAACTTAACAGAAAGACTTTTTTCTCCATGACCTTGATTGTCTCTGTAAATGATTTTACATCTCCTTAAAAGAGAAGGAAATCATATGTTTGGAGACCAAAACAGAAAGTGTACGAAAAGGTTTTCACTCACCAATCTTACCTTCAGAAACATATTAAGTGACTAGCTTTGTAAATAAGCGGAAATATGCATTACAAATAGGACAATAGAATGTCTATCTTAAAGATGAGGAACCAAGCAAGGATTCCTCACACTTCTCTACAAACACTACTGAAAGTCTTCACTAGAGTAACTCCTTAAGAGACACAGGTCACAAGGATTAGAAAATGTACAAAATAAAACCTAAAAACAAAATTGATAGGTGAGAATTATCTTATTTATATGATACATAATTAGTATTATAACTATAGGCAATTCAACAAAGTTATCTGATGACACAAAGTCAACATTCAAAATTTAGTTCTGTTTAGATTCAATAATATTGGGCTACTCTAAAATGAAAAAGTCCCATTTACACTAATGGCAATAAAGTGTTAAGTATTATGAGTTAACGCAAGAGTTAATGGTATTTGCTGCATAAACCTGTTGCCCTGAGTTTGATCCCTGAACTCAAATAAAGGCTGAAAGAGAAAGTTAACTGGATGAAACATCCTCTGGCTACATGCAAGCAATGTGCATGCATGTCCACACACACACACACACACACACACACACACACACACACACACACACACTGAATAGATTTAAAATCTGAAAAGGACAGGAGAAAAGTAGAATCTCATACAACATAGCATATAACAAATTTCTAAGTGTAGTTAAGGGAGAAATAAATGAGAAGAAATATGTTGTGTGTTTATAGACCCAAAGGTGGTATTAAGTTTTCAAACATGACCAATACATTCAAATGATTCCTCCCCAAGTCTTACTGTCTTTTTTTTTTAAATAGTGAGCTTAGGTATAAGATTTCATTATTCCTAACTATGTATTTCTTTTTCTTTTTTTTTTTCCATTTTTATTAGATATTTTCTTAATTTACATTTCAAATGCTATCCCGAAATTTCCCTATACCCTCCTCCCCCTGCCCTGCTCCCCTGCCTACCCACTTGTACTTCTTGGCCCCGGTGTTCCCCTGTATTGGGGCATATAAAGTTTGCAATACCAAGGGGCCTCTCTTCCCAATGATGGCCCACTAGGCTATCTTCTGCTACATATGGAGCTAGAGACACGAGATCTGGGTGTTCTTGTTAGTTCATATTGTTGTTCCACCTATAGGGTTGCAGACTCCTTCAGCTCCTGGGGTTCTATCTCTAGCTTCTCCATTGTGGGCCCTGTGTTCCATCCTATACATGACTGTGAGCATCCACTTCTGTATTTGCCAGACACTGCCATAGCCTCATATGAGACAGCTATATCAGGGTCCCTTCAGCAAACTTTTGCTGTCCTATGCAATAGTGTCTGAGTTTGGTGACTGATTATAGGATGGATTCCCCATTGGGGTAGTCTCTAGATGGTCCATTTTTTTCGTCTTAGCTCCATACTTTGTCTCTGTAACTTATGTATTTCATTTAAGACTCTATATTAACTACATTTTCCATACCACAAAATGCTGTTCCTTTCCATACAAATTTAGTAAATGTTTGGCAGGTAAATGTTCATGGTTAGGGCATGTATGTAGCTAGTGTTTAGGAATGTTGGAGTGATTCCACATTAGTTAGCACAGAATTTCAGAACAGAGGCAACACAATATCAGGTGTGCTTCCAGAAGGGTCTAGGTTACAAAAGCAAAAGTCCCAAGTATACTGAGTGGGAGGCATGCTGCTCTTAGTATCGATGTCAGAGGATGTATTGTCAGTTGTATTCTCAACATGTTTGAAATAAACGAGCCTCTGTACTATCTTTGATCCATGATTAAGAGTTGCTCCCTTTTTACTCCATTTTATTGGGCTAATAGTTAAACAAAATGTACCCTTGCCAACGCTTAGGAAGTGATTCAGTTCTATCAAGTACATTCCTATGGTAGTAAGCCTGACACCATGCCTCTCTGGTACTCTTCACCTTTCAAAGATGAAACTAATGCATTCCTGTCTTCTGCCAGTTCCTGGCAACCATCATTCTAGTCTCTACTTCCTGTTTTGTTTTCTAGGCAGTGGAAGTGGCAATATATGGCTATATTAGTGGAATTTTACAATTTATTTACAATTTGTCAAATATTTACAAAATATTTTCATGTTTTTATTGCCTTATATGTAAATTAAAGTCCTCAAAGTTCATATTTGCCTAAGGTATGATTTCTTCTTTTACAAGACTTAAAATATAACAAAGTCCACAAATCATTTTTTTGATGAAAGACAGCAACCTTTTTCTCTAAACTTAGAAAGAAGAAAAGGGTTTATCTATATTATTTCTGTTTATCCTACTACTTGAAGTTCTAGTAAGAGAGAATGAGAGAGGAGGCAAGGGAAAAAGACATCCAAAGTGAAAGGGAGAAGAAAAAATATTCCTGGACATAAATAATTTCTTTTCTTTCCATGAAAACTAGTAGGTCAAATGAATTATTTCAGCAAAGAGGATGGATGTAATGTTTGTACAAAGTTACTTGAATTTCTATATGTCACAAATTAGGAGTATGGAAAATAATACCTTCAATGTCATCAATAAAAATATTGCAATCTAAGGAGGTAAATGGCTTATATAAGGAATTTCAATGTTTTCAAATGGAATTATGAAAATCAGAAAGTGGGTCTATTGTTGTGTGTATGCACATTTCTTTATTGATCAGCTTGTAACTAATTACTGTGTTCTCATCCATGCTGTGACTACCAAGAACACTGTTGCTAATAATACATCCCTCTCCCTCTCCTTCTCCTTCTCCTCTCCCCATTCCTCTCTCTGCACTTTTATACATGTGTTAGCATGTGGAGACCAGAGGACAGATAGCGAACAGATTTGGGTACCAACTTTGTGAGTCCATTTATTTATGATAGAAGAACTCAGAATTTTCACTGACCTATAACTTACAAATTATAAGAGACTATTTGACTGTCATGCCACAGGGATCATTCAGGCCTTCTGCTTACCCAGTGCTGGGATTACATGGACAAGTATGTACTATCACATGATTTTTCAAATAGGAATTTGGGGGCTGAAACTTAGTCTGCACCTGTTTGCAAAAGAAACAATTAGTGAGCTAGTTGAGTCTCCAACCCCCATTTAATTTTTTCTGTAGTCCATCTTGCATACTGTTTTCTATCTTTCCTATTCCTCTTTGTCTTTCCATCTCAGGACTCAGAGGATCTATTTCTCCACGTACTGTTTCTTTTTGACAGTTGCCATTGTTATAGATATGAGGAGTACACTTTATAATATAGCTTGAATTTTCCTAACTGAATATTGATATTAATGATAATCATATTAATTCTCACTGGAGAATTATTTATCATCATTAGAGAAGTGCCCCTCATGTCTCTGATTTCTTATGAATGATAATTTTTCCTTTCTTGTTTATTTTTTAAATTTTTAAATATTTTGGATAATTTCCTATAAGCTATTTGGGTGGCAATTATTTACTGCTATGATTATGTTACTAGTGTTAGTTTTATAGATTTTCTAGTTCACATTTCTGTTTTCTTCTATTACCCATGCCTTTGAAAGAAAGCCAGCAAATCACTGCCAAATCTAATGTCATTGAGGTTAGTGCCTCATGCTTTGCCAGAGTTTTGCAGCTTGTAGTTTTATGTTCAGACTATGGATTCATTTCCTCTTATTTTTATGTGAGGGTTTTGATATCCAACTTTAACGTTTTGCAGGTAGATGTTCAGTTGCTCAGTACTATTTGTTGAAAGTATTATCTTTCCTCCTATGAATGGCCTTGGCACATTTTTGGAAAGTCATTTCACCAAATAGGTAAGAGTTCATGTCTAAATGTGACTGTATTGGTTGATATAACTGTTTTCATTTTGTTTTCATTATACCTTTGCCAAAACTTTAATCCCAGAAAATAAATTTTTTCATATTTGTTTTTCTCATACATGATTATTTTGGTTACTCAGTCCTTTTAAACACCTTGTGGGCTACAGGACCAACTTTTCTATAGTATCAAGAAAGAAGAAAAAAGTTTTAAATAGGAATGAGAAAGGCCATTGATGGGAGTACATTGACTATGTAGAAAATTTAGGGTGACACTGAAACGACAAAACATTGTCTTTACTTCATGTACACAATTGCTTTTTTTTTATTTGTTTTGTTTTTTATAAATTTTAGAAATAATTTGCACTTTTTATTGTATGTGACTTTACCTTCTTAATTCTAGATAAATTAGTTTGTTTTGTTCTTTATGATTTTTTAAATTTCTTTTTTGTATTCTTCATTGTTAGGGTATGGGACTACTTACATGTATATAAACAACAGAACTTCCCTAAATTTGATGGCATATAAATATAAATATTTAAAGTTTAATGGACCAAAAGTATGATTATATTAAATAATACCATGTCTAGGCACACATAATAAAAATATTTCATGTGCCTTATTTGTGTTTTATGATCCTGAGAGCATTATACATTGTTGAAATCTTAATATGAACAACCATCTTTCTTCTGTATCCTTTGTGTTTGCAAACTTAATTCCTTTTATACTTTCTCCCAGTAAGTTCTTCTATAAACAAGCTTTTTATAGCCTCTATCTAAATCTTCTTGGTGGGTGGCTCACCTTTGACAATCCCCATTTGAAAAGTCTCACATCAGAAACATCTATTTTCAGGGCTCTGTCTTAATATCAGATACAAAACAGAAATTGTCATAGTGTACATATTCTGTAAAAGATAATACATTTTGCTGTCTTAATTATGTTCAATAGAAACACTGCAGATGAAGCCAGCACTGTAATCCATAATCTAAAATAGCAACACCATCTTACTTTGCAAAATATAACCAGGCTTAATGCAGGACTGAGAATGATGTAGAAATCTGTCCATGTAGATTCGTACAATTTCAAGTTTCTAGGTAAGTCTTCCATGCTGCCTAACGCTGAAAATTGCTCCTTGACTTATAAAAGTAGAGAAAGTAGATTGAAGGTTCTTAACTATGTCCTAAGGGTTACATGCAGGAAGAGGAAAAGCCGTTGGACATTGTCTTACTTTCAAATCCTAAAATCACAGCAGCTCAAATGTACAGGACCTTCATGTTCATTATTATAATTCCATATGTCATTGGATATAGAAGATAAAGGCTCCGCCTCTAAAAATATTTCTCTCTCACTCTCATTTATTTATTTATTTATTTATTTATTTATTTATTTATTTATTTATTTATTTTTACTTCAAAGTTTTACCATGAAAATATAAACGAAGAGATATCCCAACAAAGAGCAGTGGTGGGACAGATGGGCTCAAGCAATGTTTTTTTTCTCTTAATTCTCAGTGAGGTTCTGGAAGTCCTCAATGAGAAGCACTTCTGTCGCAAGCTGCAGAAGTCTCAACTGCAGTCTCACTGTAATCTCACTGTAGTCTCACTGTAACAACAGTCCCCAGAGGGAAGACATCCCCCTACCACATTTTTTACATAGTTATGATCCACGGATATGTTCACAATGATACTTACTTATATATTTAATGAGAAGGTATTATAATATGGAGAAAAACTTAGAAGTACAGCCTTAAGTAAGTGGTAGACCCATTGCCTACTACTGCAATGCCTTGGCTTTGTTCTTTAGTACTATAAAACAATTTTAATGAAATATGTCATAAGCTGAATTATAACAAGAAAAAATTATCAAAATATATTAGTATATGTATATTAGTATATGTATTACATTTAATTGTAATAGATTTACAATTATTCCTATACATTATACATATTAAAATGTTATTTAAATGATATTCTTCTATCTAGAATTTTAAATTCTTGTATGGTAGATATTGGATAACAAATCCTGGTCCTTACCCAGATCTGATGAAAAATGCTCATGAACCTAAATCTTGTTTAGAAAGACACAGGGCTGTCCCTATGTTATGACTTACATAATGAAGTAACTCACATTTCAATGTCTTCCTGTCATTATGCTTAAAAAAAATGATATAGCCCATGCAGCTCCATGGTCTTTTGACTACATGCAGATATAATTACTATTCAGACAGGCTGCAATTCTAGAACTGGTCTTCAATAGATCCCATCACAACTTCTTTATATGTTACATGCATAAATGTCCTTGAAATGTTAATTGCAAGCATTACAGGTCAATATTCTCTACCTTTGTTTTGTAATATACCTTCTACACGTACACATACCTACACAAATGAGATCTTTCCAGCACACTTTATATATATATTTGCAGTACATTTTATACATTTCATTTTAATCTTCCTTTTGAAAGTGTATAGAATATAGATAGCCGATGCATATTTAGTAGATTTGGAGGATATTATTAATATCTTTTATCACTCCCTAAACATTTTATTAGTTTCAAATTTAGAGAATTATTGAAAATATTTAATGCTTATGTATTTTTCAACTCTTTTCAGTGCAGGGTTATTTTTCAATTTATTTATAAAGAGTTCATTTTTCATCAGTTAAAAACATAACTTTCAGCTTTTTCTGTAATTGTATATTTGTCTCAAGATGAATTCAAGTTAGGAGGAAGTGCCCCATGGTTACTAATAAAATGACACCCACTGAGAAATAACTTGAACACTTCTCAAAGATACTTTCTAAACACTATCTGTTATAGAAAGCAGTCTGATGGGCTTGCAAATTAGAATTATCCCTACCTAATGTTCTTTGTTTTCATTCTGTCAAGCTGATGGCTGAAAACTTCAAGATATTCTTCTTCACATTTCCAGACTTCAATTTTCATCTCTGAAATACTTTGCTCTCATGTATTATAATGTATTTCAAGTTTTAAAATATATTTCATCAAATGCCTCTTAAAATCACTCTTTTTAAAAACAAAAGTGAGTTAGAACTGAACATAAATGCTGTCAAAGCATTGCATTATTTTTAACATCAAATGTATAATGTTTTAAAAAGTGAATTATGTCTGCTAGGATCTAAAGGTAAATTAAAGCCAATCTTTGAGTTTATTGTAGAAGAATGACTTACTAACAATATTACTTTGTCACTGTGAACTAGAAAGACCTTTTCAAGTGAAAATGTAACTTTCAGTATTATCTGTAAGAACCTTTTGCTAACTAAAAGAACAATAAATGTCCCCATTTGTCTACTTCAAACAATAACACTATTACTCTGGCTGTATAATTGAACTTTAAAGTGAATTTATTCATAATTACTTTCCCTTGCTAATTATCCTTTTGACCACCTTCAGGGATTATCCCAAACATCTATTTATCCCATTGTTTAAAAAAAAAAAGTTGTGAGATATTAGTCTTTTGAAATTATTTTATCACATGTGTTACTGTTATTGTTATCATATCATCATTTGTGTGTATGTGTGTGTGTTCATGCATGCATATATATATACAGCAGTACATATGTGAAAGTCACAGAACTATCTATAGAATTTATCACCTATCATTCCAGGGATTGAATTAGGTTCATAGATTTAGGAGCAAGTACCTTTACTTGCTAAACAATCTTGCTACTCCATAATCTTTGTGTGTGTTTATTTGAATGTATGTATCTACTTTTTATAAGTATGTATTTTTATATTTTAAAATTTTAATTTAGTCTTCTTTTACAGTCCAGATTTTATCCCCCTCAGAGTCTACCCTCTGACTGTTCCATATCCCATACCTCCTACCTGCATCTCCATGAGGATGTCCCCACCCCAACCCCCACTCCTTACCCACCAGACCTGTCCACTCCCTGGGGCCTCCAGTCTTTTGAGAGTTAAGTGCATCTTCTTTGACTGAGTCCAGACCAGGCAGTCCTCTGCTGTATATGTGTTGGGGGCCTCATATCAGCTGCTGTATGCTGCCTGGTTGGTGGCCCAGTGTCTGAGAGACCTCCAGGTCCAGGTTAGGTGAAACTGCTTGTCCTCCTATAGGGCTGTATTCCTCCTCAGCGTCTTCCAGCTTTCCCCTAATTCCACCACAGGGGTCAGCAGCTTCTGTCCATTAGTTGGATGTAAACTTCTTTTTGTTTTGGTAGTTACTATCATTTTATTTAGTTTCATATTTTAGAAATCAGGTTATCATTAGTTTGTTATATGAAATTTTTAATTCCTTTTTGTGATAACTAGAAAAGAATATGTATGTGCACACATACAAAGAGTTGGTAGATCAATAGATGATAGAGATAGATGATAGATAGATAGATAGATAGATAGATAGATAGATAGATAGATAGATAGATAGATATGGATATAGGGAGATAAGGAGATAGATAGGGAGACAGACAAACAGAAAAATAGAGTAGTTTTTAAGAATATTTCATTTTTTTAAGCATAGTTTCTGATTTACATTTCAAATGCTTTCCCGTTTCCTGGCTTCCTCTCCTAAATCTCCCTATCCCATCCCCACTTCTCCTGCTTCTGTTAGGGTGTTCCCCCACCCACCCACCCAGTACTGCTTCCTCATCCTGGTATTTTCCTACACTGGAGCATCTAGTCTTCACAGGACCAAGGGCCTCTCCTCTTACTGATGTCCAACAAGGTCATCCTCTGCTACATATGCAGCTGGGGCCATGGGTCATTCAATGTGGACTCTTTGGTTGGTGGTTTAGTCCCTGGGATCTGAGGAGTCTGATTGGTTGATATTGTTGTTCTCCCTATGGGTTCTCAAACCCCTTCAGTTCCTCAGTACTTCTCTAACTCCTCCATTGGGTACACTGTGCTTCCTCGAATGGTTGGCTGTGAGCATCCTCCTCTGTGTTTGTCAGGCTCTGGCAGAGCATCTCAGGAGACCACTATATCAGGCTCCTCAGCAAGCACTTGTTGGCATCCAGAATAGAATCTGAGTTCAGTAACTGTATATGGGATGGATCCCCAGGTGGGGCAGTCTCTGGATGGCCTTTCCTTCAGTCTCTGCTCCACACTTTGTCTCTGTATCTCCTCCTGTGTGTATTTTGTTCCTAAGTATCTACACTTTGATCTTCCTTCTTCATGAGCTTCATGTGGTCTATGAATTATATCTTAGATATTCCAAGCTTTTTGGGCTAATGCCCACTTATCAGTGTATGTGTGTTCTTTTGTGGTTGGGTTACCTCACTCAGGATGATTTCTTAGCTACAAATTTCATTAAGTCATTGTTTTGTTTGTTTGTTTGTTGTTATTTTTAACTTTTTTTTCCTTTTTTTTAATTAGATATTTTCTTAATTTACATTTCAAATGCTATTCCGAAAGTCCCCTTCCCCCTCCCTGCTCCCCTGCACACCCACTCCCACTTCTTGGCCCTGGCGTTCCTCTGTATTGGGGCATATAAAGATTGCAGTACCAAGGGTCCTCTCCTCCCAATGATGGCTGACTAGGCCATCTTCTGTTACATATGATGCTAGAGACATGAGTTCTGGGGGTTCTGTTTGGTTCATATTGTTGATCCTCTTCTAGGGTTGCAGACCCCTTCAGCTCCTGGTATTCTATCTCTAGCTTCTCCAATGTGGGCTCCGTGCTCCCTCTTATGGATGACTGTGAGCATCCATTTCTGTGGGAGTCAGCTATATCAGGGTCCCTTCAGTAAACACTTGCTGTCCTATGCAATAGTGTCTGAGTTTAGTGACTGATTATGGGATGGATCCCCGGTGGGTTAGTCTCTGTATGGTCCATCCTTTCATCTTAGCTTTAAACTTTGTCTCTGTAACTCCTTTCATGGGTATTTTGTTTCCTATTCAAAGGAGGAATGAAGTATCCACACGTTGGTCTTCCTTCTTGATTTTCATGTGTTTTGCAGATTGTATCTTGGGTGTTCTAAGTATCTGGGCTAATATCCATTTATCAGTGAGCGCATATCCAATGACTTCTTTTGTGATTGGGTTACCTCA